>VXBU01013962.1:134389-225796 GCA_013400315.1 Bombycilla garrulus
CCCCCCCCTTTCCCCCAGTTTTTGCCAGGGATTGATTGGATCAGAAGACAATTTGACCTAGGCAGTTAATTCCATTACAGGATCAAATTGCAGTTTGGGGGTATTTTCTGCCTTCTTACCTAAATTCAGGATCCCAGGCTGTTTGCTTCACACCTTTGTCCTTTTTACATGAGTTTCAATGCTATCATGCATTTGCCTCCTCAACCTATACCTCTAACTTTCTCCCCATACATCTTTTTTTCTCTGACATCTCCAATTTTTAGCCATGCCCTTAGCCTTTCCACCACTAGTTTTATTCTCGATTCAGCCTTCAATCATCCTCTTTCTGTTTCATCTCTGTTTCGTAATTTATCTTTTTCTTTTTAGGGTTCTGAGGGGTGATCGAGCAGTTTAGAACTTTTTTCCTAAGAGCTAATGGACCTGTGGACCCTACAGAGTTCATGAAAGTCTGAGGAAAGAAATGGCATTATATCGATATATCCTGGCAGCTTGTTACAGTATTCCCCCATTCATCACATGCCTGATGTCTGAAAGGAATGTGTTGTAACCTTCTCTTAAAGCAGCTGGAGGACCAGAATAATTTTCTTTTGATAGAAGGTTTCTGCCTCTGAACCATGAAGAAAATTCTGCCTCTTCCTCAGGCTTGGCTTAGATATTTAGGCCCTTATACTGAGCACAGGACAGTAATAAAAAGTTGTTTGTCAGTTTAGATTCATGTTGACACGTGTTGGCATGATATGGATATGTTTAAGTACAGGTTCGATTCTTTTACAGGGAATACCAGATAGCCCAATGGCAGCCTGTCCAGCTCTGCAGTATTAGAACTAATTTCATATTTGACATAAAAGAACTCTTTGAGCTTAATAAAAATTAAACACAGTTCTTTAATTTCTTGCTGCTGCTGCTGCAAGTAGAAGTGATCACAAATTTTTGTTTTAAAATATGGCTGAACACAACTGAAGCCGCAACTGAATCCTGAGCTGCAGAATCAGCTTCCGCAATCTCATGTACTGGGACTTGTTCTTTAAGCACAAATAAATTTATTCCAAATATGAATATGGATGTGCTCAGAGTACATCAGGATTTATGTTTCTGGCTAGAAATAAAAGTAAGGTAATTGTTAAAGACACCGGTTTCCACCTCTGTTTATCTTTGTGTTTCTTGTTTATTGCTCCTTCTTGCAAGGTTTTGCACCCTGGACAGTACTAATTTCAGTAGTTATGTTTTTTCAGTATTTTCTTTTTGGTCCTGGGACTGTTTTACCATTTGATTATATTTCACCAAGGAAATCATGCAGGATATACTATTTAATGAAAACAACTTGCCAAGATATAGAGAGGGAATTGCTTTGATGAGGATTCTCCGAGCAGGATACAAAGAAAAAGAATATTTGGAGGTCTTTGGTGCTTGGGGAGATGCATGCATTTCATAAAATTAATTGATCCCAGTCTGTCAAAGGATTTTTTCATGGTGGAATAGTACGTAAGAAAATCCAGACGACACAATACAGCATTATATTATCCTCTTTAGGATCCTGGCTCCTTGAGGTGCTTGCACACCCTTACTGAGTTCCTTCTGACTTCAAAAAGCAGTGAAGATGCTCTGAGTCCCTCCTGGGACAGTCAGACTCTCCCAGGATGAGAAGGCAATACCCATAAGTTCTCTGCAAGGATAGTGTCACCTTCCTATGCAGAAACAACCCTTGGAACAAATTCAATTTTTACTGTCAGTAGCTGAAATGCCATGTGTCATGGAAAACTATAGATCTTCCAGTGCTATTAATATCCTACCTTTGGGACATACACATGTTGACCTCCATTCCCAAAATGTATCTTTGAGTGCTGGAAGTATTTTGTACAGAATATGAAACAAATATTTTTGCACAAAGATTGTTATATCTGATGGAAGAGGGATAATTCAGGCATTCAAAATAATTTCCAGAGGCAGGTGCACTTTGTAGTGTCCAAACATTGAAGTTCTTGACGCTTAACAAGCTAGTGACAAATTTCATGGCCATTGACCTCTGTTTCTGGAAGAAGCTACTGATATTTTATATCTGTCTTTCTAATTTTTTTCTTCTCCTACTGCCCAATGTTAAAATGCACCAGTCTTTCAAAGGTTCATTCAACATCAGACCTCTTCAAAGATTACTCAGGCTGGTAACCCAAAATAGGAAGCCTTGGCATGCTAAAAATACACAATGCATCACAAGCATATTTAGAAGTCAAATGTGAGCTGAAAACAGGATGTGCATTGAGATTTCTGCCATATAACAGCGGAGACTTTATTGCAGTGGCAGTGCAATAAATGCCTCATCTGTAGTTTCAGTCCAGGGCGTGCTGGTGTGCAAAGAGCACTGTGTGCTGCACCAGTGGCAGTTTCTCTGTGGGTGGAGGTGCAGTTTGCTTGCATGTGCTGTATTAGGTGATGCAGCTGCTGCTTTACTGCCTTTTATCACAGGGGTGCTGCATGTGGTGCTCTGGAAAGCAACCCTGTGCCAGTGGGAAGACTCAAGCACCCAACCAAACTGCAAAGCTGAGAAGGAAGAGGGAAATTTTCGTAGGGACCCAGTAGGGTCTGAATGGAGTTGATACGACTCAAGATGTTACTGAAAGTTGCTGGACTGGGCTGTGGGCTGGGATTTTCTCTTCAATGCCCAAAAGCCTGTGTTCTCACCTTCCTATCTGTGGCTGTTCCAGAGTCTGTGGGGTTGCTGTGCATCTAGAAAGAGTATATGCCTTCCACCTGGGCATCAGATATAGAAAGAGAGTAGTTAGCATATCTAATGCTCAGGGACATAAGAGCAAATGCTTCCCCTACAGGATCAGCCCCAAAAGCTCCCTCAAATGGAAGGCAGTGTTCCGTGAACATGTAAGCCTAGCATACTCAGATTGCAGTAAAATGCAGAAATGTGACTATGGAAAATAAAGGAATATACAAACTAAGTGCTACAACATTTTGAGGCAAAGCCCTGAGCTATCAATGATTTGTTCTGTGCCAAGGATGTGGTATTTGCTGTATCTGGCATGTGCAGTTTCTCAGAGCTTAAATAGAAAACATGGCTCTGTTTCTTTTCCCCATTTTTCATATTTTCAGTATATAACACAGATGCACTTTGACTCCAACCTCTCTTACAACAAGGGGCAATAGAAATAGGAGTTAATAGTTTTTTTCAAAATATGATGTTTTCACTGATTGGAAAGGGCTAGATCAAGCTCTGCTATGGGGAAAAATGACCGAAAGTATGGCAGGGTTAATAACTAGAAACCTTTAAAGTCAAGAACACTGTGTTCTGCAAGATTTGGTGGCACTCCAGGTGGGTAGTATGTGTGGAAAGTATGAAAGGTGACAGCTGGACAGTAAATTCATGCAGCTGAGGAGTTTCTTTGTTTTATGCTTGAATAGCATTTGGCTCAGTGGCATTTTGGTCTGTGACTGGGCTCATCATACAAATAAATGGACTGTTTTCTTTTTGGCCCTGAAGCTAACAGGCATTTTTGTGCTGCATATATTATCTGAGCAGATTCAGACCCAGCATCACACTGTCACATCCAGGACAACTTCAGGTCAGAGCAGGGTTTCAACCAGCTCCTTCGAAGTTGTTTTTGGCGACTTTGTGATCTAGCTGTGTTGTGATGCCCAGGGACAAAGGAGCCAGCTGGCAAAGGTCCTCATCCACAGCCTCTCAAAATCTATTTTAATGGGCTTCAGGGAGATTTGAATTAAGGTTTCTAGGCTGAAGTTCCCATTGCTTGGTGCCAGTAATTGGGTCAGTTACTCCAAAGTATTAGGTACTTATGATTCTTGTAGGAGTCTTCATATTCATATTTTCCAGAGAGCTCACAGACCTGTTATGTTTAAGCTACAGGAAGATCAGTCACAAATGTGCTGTTTGCATCTAGGAGATGTAGCACTCTTAATTGTTCATCCTCCACATATGCTCCAGAAAATATTTATTAATGATAAAATGTTCTGTGGTAAATACTGCTTTCACATACACAGCCTCAACAGATCTGATACATTTCTCAGGAGAGCAGGAACAATTAGAGTAGTTACATATACTGAACATTCTTTCCTTCTTCCTACCTGTTTGCTGTTAGCAAACAGAAAGCTACCAATTTCCTTTGCACTCTGGCATGCTAGAAATTAATGGAGTAAATGCACATGCTGTTTTATTCTGCCAGAGACCAGCTTATACAACAGATTTTTACTCTGTAAGACAGATTTTGCTGTATTTGTGCTTTTTTCAACTCCCCCTGAGGAGTATTAACTCAAAGCAATCACAAGACACCCATCCTTGCCTGCTGCTTCTTGAACTGCCGTATCCTCTTCTTTGCTTCTTGCTTTTCTATTTGAAGCTCTTTTTTTATTCTTTTTTCTTGGTGAGGGAACAGCAGCAACCAAAAACATAAAAGGTGTCTCCTTTCCTAAAATAGTAACTATTTGATGTGAGAAAACAAACACGTAGAACACTTCTGTTCACACAGGATTTACTTTCAACAACTGTGCTTTTTCTACCCAAATGAAGATAGGTCGAGTGCTCAGTGAAGTACAGTACTGGGAAAGGAAGACATATACACGCTTGGAAAATGCTGAGCTGCTTGTGAAGCTATAGACACTGCGTGTTTATGACTTGGTTTTGTAAGCAATCTCCAGAGCTTGAACGGATTACAGTGATATTTTAACAAGGCTGCTGGCATCCATCACCAGCTTTCACTTACTGAGAAAGCTAAAAGATGGAAGAATGTAATTATTTCCACATAAGCTAAGTAATAGTGGCTGATTGTCATGAGAACTTTGATGCTTTAAACTTCTTCATCTTCTGGAGGAGAGCAGGTAAGTGTCATAGGCTTCTCTTCCCGTGCTCGTTTTGGTGAGGGAGCAGGGGCTTGCAGGGGACCGGTGTCAAAGGGAAACATATTTGATAAGAAGGCAAACTATTTTCTCTAGATTTTAAACATGCAGTATAGCACATTGTCATTTTCTGTCTGTCGGGTTACAAATCCATTACCTAACAATAGCTGTTATTTGTTTCCATAGTCAAGATAAGAATCTCACTGCAAATTAATCCCTAACTTTTATACATATACTATTGGAAGATAATGTGTATATCAACCATCTGTGCATACTGAAATACCGATTTCTAAATCTCTCTCAGTCATCCTATAATTGCCTCTAGATTGATTATTCTGACTAAAATAGTATTATTTCATATGAAAAATGAAATAATATGTATAGGATTCTACTTTCTAAAGATGATTTCTGTTGAACAGTTTTTCCCTGAAAACAGGATTTCCTAAAGTGCGATCTTTGGGCAGCTTATTTTTCAGATGAGGTCTGCATTATTGTAGAAATACTGTGGTAAACAAGGGTTTTCCTATCTTGCAAGTGGAAATCTAACAGCATCAAAAATAGATATTTCTTTCCCATTCACCCTTGAAAGAACACTTACTCTCTTTCAGTAATAGCACTGCTGTGCCTCTAGAGGTGAGGCTTCCTATCTGAAGACTTTTAACATAAAAACCCTTATTACCATTTAGGGGGAAAAAAGCGATAAACCCTTTGACCATAAATAAGTTTTGTCTTAATTAAGTTTTTTGTGTCCTCTGAGAATATTTGCTACCTTATGTATTATTAGTATGGAAGGGCAAAAATTTTACACAATTCTCTAAGATTTTTGTTTACGAGAATGATTATTGGGGAAAGAAGAAATTTGAGTTAAAAAGAAATACTAATACTTAATTTTTTTTGCTTGTTCTAAAATATGGTTGTTTACAGAAAGAATTCATTTAAGCTCCATTTCCAATCTGGCTATGATAATTGAAACAAATCCTGCTTGCAGACACAATTATAAATAAACTTCTAAGAATAATTAGAAGTGTAATTAAGGGAAGACTGAGTTATTATCACTTTCTCCTCCGTATAATAATTCTGCATAAAAACATGAGAAATGGCTCTCATTAAAACCTCACAGCAGAGAAATCCACAGAAGGGAGTGGGACATTAAAACAAAGCATTCAAGATGTGCAAATACTGTGATTAATTAATTAAACAGAGACCAGCTCCAAGGAAAAGCCTGAAAGCAATTGGGATGTTTAAGAAACTGATGTATCGTAAAGAGTTAACACATTCAGGTTGATTTTGATTTGCCTTGTTTTGCTGGGTTTTTTTGTTTTGTTCTGTTTTGTTTTTAAGAGGAGGTAGCTCAGAGTACCTTGTGGATCTATATTTGTGTATTTTGCTGGTATCATTTAACTCTGTGGAATCCTTCTGAATATCAGGACCATATTCATCAGTAAAGCTTTCAAAATGTCAATCAATGGAGTGACTATTTAGGAAGGACTTAAATGAGTCTGGCAGATGCTTGATAATGGAGATTCTTTTCCCCCACCAGCTAAGGGGCATTCTCTGTTAAATTTGAGAGATTTTCTGAGCTGTTCCAAGTGACTTTGACCAGAAGGATTCTTACAAAGACATTTCTTCTAGTGGTGAAAAGAAAACCAGACCGGCTGCTGAGTCTTCTGTGAAGCAAAGAATTAACAGACATTTGAGAGGTTTTACCAGTCAGAATACTGGTATTCTAGAGATCAGCTGTATTCAGAAGAGGAATGCCAGCAGCAGACTTTAATCTGGCTTCTGTCACATTCCTCAAGGTGTGTTTATCCATGTGCAGCACCATGACAACACCCATACTGTATGTTTTGGAGTATTGAGTAATCTTAAGACTACTTTGACTGCTATGCAACATTAATTCTAGCAGCATCCTGTGTAGTAATTAAGAGCTTTAGGTGTGAATCATATAAATATTCAGGTTATGTTACTTTTCTTAATGCTTGGAAGTTAACCCAGGAAAGGAAACCTCCACCTTTTTTGCTAAAGGAAAAAAACCCAAACCAAACAAACAATAAAAAAAGAAGAAAGAGGAAAAAAGAAGAAAAAAGAAGGAAAAAAAGCAGGGGGACAGAGAGAATTTTTTGTTCTATGGCGTTAAATAGTAATGTCATGTAATACACACCCAGGAGCTGAACAGAACTATAGTAGGACTAATTTAGCCCTTGTCTGTCTAATCCTTCATTAGCATACTATTATTTTTTTTGCCCAGTGGGTATATTGCCTGTTGAGAAATAATGTGAATATTTATTCAGCAGTAATAACTGTTGCTGCTTGAGAGCTTTTTTTTGCCACATGAACATGCTTATCTAGAAAAGAATTTCAGGCAGATGATCACCCTTGGGATTCAATGAATTCATGCATTGCATGTCCTGCCTTACTACACCGCTGTTCAGCAAGATTACTCTTTTTCTAATGAGATTCCACTTTGAGCACAGACACATCATCACCTCTCAGAACATAGTACTTGTCTTCTGGAGTTGTTCAATGTAAGCACAGAACGAGTCCATTTCAGCAGATTTAGAGGGGCAAGGCTGCCTCTATTTGGTGCAACAGGCTGAGCAGTTTCTGTCTGAGACTGGAGCAGTCTCCTAAGAACACAGCTCAGTCATCTTCCCATAGAAATCAGGGAGTGTTTTTCCACCTCTTTCAGAGGATTAGGATAAAACTCTCTATTTTGACATCTAACTTGTGTTCAATATCAATGACTTCCACCCAAAAATACAACCTCCACTGCATATTGCATGTATGAAATGGAAGTCTGAGTCAAGACATCAGCTTTTAAATGGGTTGAAATAATTCATTTATATTTCATTTGTATGCTAAGAAGTTAGTTTGTTAATTTCAAAACAGGTTTTCTTTCTCTAAAGAAAAAAAGATACTTAGTGTATATATTTTCTGCAATGAAAATGGCTGTTCTGCTAGCCAGGGAGTCAGATTTTTGTGCATACATTTTTGATACAGCAGTATTGAAATGCAATTTTTAGAGCTAGGGTGATGTAAGGAAGCAGTGCTATATTACTGGTACATAACAAATTTAAACTGAAGCTAACTATGAAATGAACAAAAATTAGTACTGCAATCAGTTATTACTCACTACACTGATGTAAATTAAGGGTGATTTCATTGAAATCCCTGAACGTAAGAGGTTTAGTTTTCCATAAATGAAATACAAGTCAGAGCCACTAATACTTATTTCAGACTAACGTATGAAAGTGTGAACAAGCCCCACAATTATCAAACACAAACTGTAACCTTTTATCATTCTTTAGTCAGTTGGCAGGGAAGTTGTGGTAAAGCAGCATTTATTCAAAAAGAAAGAGAATAACAAATCATAACTGTTTTTCGTTTTACTGGCTTTACTTACCATCACTTTTCCACATACTGTTTTCTTAGTGTTGTAAGTTTTTGACAGCCATGGTATCCTAATCTGATTTGCATTGATGGAAAACAGAAAAGAAAGTGACCAGCTGCCAGAAAGAATATGGAAAATAATTATTACACTAATAATATATTTAAAGTATGTTAAAAATAGGGTTTAAGAATGCTAGATATCCTGCAGATAAATGGAACTATGTGTACATCCTCTGTCATGCTTTGGATTTATTTTTTTTTAATTAAGGTCTATTTTTTATTGTTAGATTTTTCAATTAATTGCTGATGACCTGGAAATACACTCACTGAAGCTCGAACTGTCCTGCATGTATTATGGCATTTAAACTAAAAAGGCAAGAAATCAGTTCAGTTGTTTGTGCTGTAATTGACTGAATAGCGAATGTGACACAGGATACTGAAAGGTCAAAATGAGAAACATGACCAGAACAGTTATTTGCAAATAGTTTTCACAAGTTTTTAATCAAAATTTGATTAATAATTGAATGATACCTTTTATTTCATATGTTAAATAATTTTCATTATCTGGGCACATCTTTGAATTTCTGTTAAAATTACTCTATCTTTTACAGACAATACTGCAATTAAAAATCTAATTCTCTTCTCAAATCACAGATACTGGGAAAGGTGCGGCTTGCCAGGAATAAAATTATGGTCTCCATAGTATTAAGCTATGATGGTGATGAGGGCTAATGTTTTGGGAAACAAGCTGTTTCATCTACTGTCAGTGTCTGGACCATACTGTGGCAGGCAGGTGGGTCAGCCAGGGAGGAGGTTTCCCTTGTCACTTGGTGGGTGGCCTCTGCGCTGTGCCATGGGAAGGCACCTGCTGCTGACAGGCTCTGCAGAGGCTGTCTGAGCACACAAAGAGCAAGGCTGGTGCACCTCTGCTTCCAGCTCTCTGGTCTTTCCTGCTCCTCACTTGCAGGGAGATTCCCGAGAGATTTTTCTGCTTCAAATTCTTAAATGTCTGACAGTCTGTGCCCCAAGCTCCTAAGTCACCAGGGGCCTCTGCTGTGCTTCAGGGTAGAGGGGAGTAATTGCCCAGCACAGTAAGGAGCCCATCCACCCTGACTGCCCTCTGTCCCTGCAGCTCAGGCATCCACTCACTCCAGAGAAAGGCACTGTTTCCCCAGCCTCAGTCACCACTTCGAGCTTGTGCAGCACTCACTTGCCTTTTTCAAATGCCATTTTCCACTTGGCCCTTACCTATACTCTGGACTAAAACATATTGACAGAAGTGGTTTCTTTTCCTTCCCATTTGTCTCCCTGGGGACTCTCTCTCACTATCAGGTACAGGAAACAGAGTCTGAGGTCAGAAATGGGCTTCTGCCCAACCCAGTGCCATGGCTTGTTTCACATCCCCATCATTTTGCTGCCCAAGGTCCTGTAGTAAGGGTCCTGTCTGGCTCAAGGGCTTTACCATGGAGAGAGCTGCCAGGTTTTGATGGGACACCAGCTGTACCATTCCCTCACTGAATGAGGGCTGACTCTGTCCTAGCTTTTTCTGGTCCTCGGGCTCACAGGACACCTATTTTCTCAAAGAGGGTAATGCTACTATTGAAAGGATATAAAGGTGAGAAGAGAAAAGATATATAAAAATGGAATAGAAATAGAACATATACATTAGTCAGCCTTTTCAATGAATAATAAAAAGCATTTATATGGGATTAAATTCAAGTCTTGTGTAAGTGAAAGAGAGATACTGTACTTGCTTTCTGCAGGGGACTAAATTTTATCTAAGCAGCCTTGCATTTTCTAAAAATAAACATAAAAAGTTGCACAAATATTGACATCTCTAAACCTACCTCTCCTAAATTCTTTTAATAATCTGATAGCTCCTTCTTACATGCTAGTTTGCTTTCATTTTGAAATCACCTGTTGTTGACTTACTTTCTTTCTATGTTTGTTTTATGGTTGTTTTGTTTTATTGTTTTGCCCTTCAAACTGCCCTTCCCTGAAACTTCTAATGATATTTTCTCCATTACAAAGAAACTTCAACACTGTTTGGTGTTTTGCCTTGTAAAAATAAAGTACAAAACAAAGCACATTAAAACATTAATACTTTGTTGTCACACTTTATAAAGATTGTACTGTTGGGGATAAAAAGAGGCACCAGCATGAATGTAAAGGAGTAATAGTGGAAAGATAAAACAACCACAACTTATCATGCTGAAAGAAATCTTTCTTTACTATGTGTTTGGTGAAATACATTCATATAGACTTCATAATTCCTTTGCAATAATTTGTGAAATCTCTCCACCTCTCTTTGTCCCCTTAATCTAAATGTTCCCACATTTCTTTGAATGTTGTACTTGGGGGATAAGGAGATCCCAGTAAATGCTCATGTCAATAAACATATTGGATGAACTGAATATGTTTTGCAATCTGCTTCTGCTTTGTACAGCATCTCTGCTAACAGGATCTCATGGTTCTTCCTGAGCTTTGAATATATGTGAAGCATCTGGCTTTGCTAAGAAAATGAGGCTAAACTGTAGATCTTTCTTTATAAAGCATGAAAGCAGTGTGGTGCAGCTAAGCTATTGTCAGAAAATTAACTCTCTTCCTTAAGATATCCTGTCTCTTTTCCCAAAGACCTGGTATTTGCCACTTAGATAGAGTTTACTAGATATAGGTTGGAGTTTTTCAAGGGGAGAATTAGATAATTCTGCTCTGTAACTGCAAGCTAAGGCAGTGCTCAGGGCTTTGCCCTTTAACTTGTCCTATCACTATAACAATAAAGAGCTGATCTAGCTCAGATTTTTGACAGTAATCATGCGTGAGCATTTTGGCCAAGATCTAGCGTTGTACTTACTGCCAGGTCACGGAGAGAGACATCTTGAGGTCTTTCAATTTCTTACATCTTACCTGTGCAACAGAAAGACAGCTTAGTCAGTGCTGAACAAATGCCATGATCTGACTAAGGATTTATACACAAGGGAAATGTCCTCTTTCAGACACTGTGGTGTTTTGGGAAGTCCTTTCAGACTCTAGAGCCAAGAAGTCAGTGGAAACCCTGCCACAAATTGCAGGAATCAGGCCCTGCTCAGGGTCCATCCCCTTGGCATCAGCCTTGCAGAAATCCTGTGTTGTTCCTGCCATGCCATCAGTCAAGGCACTCTAGGAGAAACTCCTTTGAGCCAGCTCCAGTTACTCAGTTATCCCATCTCTTTTGTGGACCAAAACTAATTGGCCTCTTTGCTAATTTGCTCTTCCATGGAACTTAGATGTATCAGTTAAAGGTTTTGTCAGATACCTCCCTTTTGCAGTATCAAAAGCAGCATCAAAGATGCCTAGGCAATTCCTCTGCATGGTGGTTCTGGTTTAGAGTGCACTCTTTCAGCCAGACAAGTGTCTGCTCTGTCTGAAGTTCAACATGATAAAAAGGTCAGGAATAAGCAATAGTTACTGTTATTGCAGGGACAGAGCTTAAGTGGCCATATGTTCAACTAGAAACTCACATAAGATAGGAGCAAATGACATAAAGCTGTGTTAGAGGAGATTTAGATTGGATGTTAGGAAGAAGTTCTTCACCCAGAGGGTGATTGGGCACTGGAACAGGATCCCCAGAAGAGTGGTCACAGCATCAGCCTGACAGAGTTCAAGAAGCATTTGGACAAGGTTCTCAGGCACATGGTGGGATTCTTGGGGATGTCCTGTTCAGAGCCAGGAGCTGGACTTTGATGATCCCTGTGGGTCCCTTCCTATCCAGGATATTCTATTTCTGTGATAACTGTGAGACTTTCTTGTGATTTTAACACCTTGCAGATGATCTTTGCTTTTCAGAAGGTGGCTGCACCACCCTGATTCACCTGCATGTCGACAGAGCTGCTAGGGTTTCCTGTGGCTACCAGCCCACTGCGCAGGCACCCCGAGCAGGGTGGCAGAGGGGCATTGCTGTCCGTGTGAAGCCGGGCTGCTCTCCCGAGTCCTGCCAGCCCCGCTGGCTGGGGGAGCATCCCACCTCCTCCCTGCTGCCCTACTGAGGGCTTCTTCCTTGCAAAGCTTCCCTGCAGGGCAGCTAAGGACATCCGGTTAGGGTGAGTGATCCCGGGAGGAGGAGAGGCCGGGGAGACCATCCCCTCTCTCTGCTGCTGCTGCTGCTGCTGAGGCTGTGCTGGAACCGGAGCCGTCGATGTGGCTCCCCAGAGTTAGTTGCTCAGCAACCAGAATCAATTAATATGCTTTGCAGAAAGTGCAGGGAAAGCCCGAGCTGCTGTCAGCGAGCAGCCAGGAGGCTGAGGGTGACTCAGGATCCCACTCCTGCCTGACACCCATTTGGTCCCACCCCATCTTCTCCAAACACTCCGTCAGCCACCGTTCTTTTCCCCTTTCCCTACGGTACTGAATGTGTGTGTCCCCAAATTCTTCAGGCAAAGTATCTCGTCGCTCAAGAAGCGTCCTGCTTCAAGGCTTTTGCTTTTAGATCTGATTTTTATTTTTTGGTTATTTGTCAGATTTTCTTCAACACTTTTCTAGAAATTCTAATATTCATGTTCTTTAGGAATGTACAGGGATAGCTGGTGTTTTTGTCAGATGGTTTTAAAGATGCCTCAGGATGAAAAGGGTTGTTTGGTAGCACACAGCTGAGCAGCAGCAATGAAAATGCATCATGTGTAAATTGGGAAAGTTTTTGCCTCTTCCTTTGTTACAAGTGATCAGCACTGCATATATGAGACCAAAGAGGTAGTACTGATTGTTGTGAAACACCTAGATAATAGAATAAATGAGGGGGTGTTGCGGGATTTTTATATCTTCTCCTTTTCAGTGTAGTAATTTCAGGGCTTTGGTAAGGTATTTTCTTTTTTTCTTTCTTTCTTTGATTTTCTTTGGAGTCCCTCTGATGACACCGCGAATCTGGGAATGAAGAACTTCTTAGAGCTGATTGGAAATGGCATTGCGGAGCTGAAACTTAACTGGAGGAAATATATCTCCTGAAGAAGAAAATATAATGCACTGTAAGGATCTGCCTTCTGGTGAAAAATTCAAGCCTAGAGAAAACTTGTCCGCTTTGTTGGGAAGAATGGGTTGGACAATTTTCTTCAATTCCAAAGGATATCTGAATGCCATGCTGAGCTTAATCTCTGCAGCATGCTCTGTGCTTCTCATCTCTTCCTGATGCACTGCATGGTAAGGCCTTTTTCCTTCCTTTTAATAAAAACTATCTTTTTCATGTGATATAAAATAATAGTGAAATGAAAATTGAAGAAATGTACAAATATAACAAAATAATGTTTCCATGCACGGTTGTTCTCAGGAGCAAGTGTCCTGATTACTGCAGCAGCTTTGTAAGATCATTTCTGTCTTTCTCCCTTGCTTTGTGACTGTGTGTGTGTGTGTGTGTGTGTGTGTTTGTGCACACCTGTGCTGTCATTTGCACTTGGACTGGAACATCTGCAGCTGTAGTGTGCATATTTCCATGCTAAAGAGGATGTTTAGGAATTCGTTTTGACATTTCTCTCTCTTTTTCCCTCCCTCCCTCTTTCCCTCCATTCCCCTCCTCCTGCCTCCTCCTTCTCTTGCTCTGTCGGTTTCTCTGGGGTCCTGGTTCTATACCTTCCCTGCACCTCAGCTGTGCACTGACCACTAGAAGGCAAAAATGGGAGGTAAAAGAAATCCTCTATCAATGCAAGAATGGTTCTGAGTAATATTATTTTAGTAAATGAAAGCTACAGAAAGGTTTTGAATGTCTGCAATACTGGCAGGTGCAAAAGATTTATTCTATTTTGTTTCCATGGGAAACAACTGTCAAGTACAGATTTGGATCCTGTGTTTTAGAAGCAGGGGGAGACAGATCCTTTTACACATGTCAGAAAGCCGAAAATGACCACTCTGAATTTTTATGCAGGTCATAAAATAAACAAATCCAGTATGGGGTATTCTCACATCAAGTAACTTTTGCTATGTATTAAAGGAGTGTTGAGAATTAATAGAAATATCTTCAGTGGGCATTGCAAAATATTTTTTTTAATAGCTGTAATGTGGTTTCATCTTCGTGGATGAAAGGTTCTAAGGGAGTGCAAGGAGATGTAACTACCTGACTTACTAATACTTAAGGTCATTGTCAAGAAATTTCCAAGCAGATCAGGAATTGCACAATTAATAAACTGAAATGGAAGAACAGATTTCTTTTCCAGGAAGACTGGTTTATTTGGGTCTCTGTTTCAGAGATTAGGGTAGAACTAAAAGGTGATATAATGGTGATGTGAAAAATATTTATTTTCTTGTGCATCCTGGTTGATCACTGCGTTTGGAAAGTTGAGTGGTTCTTGAGTAAACTGTGGTAAGGGCCTGCCTTCACTCTGAGGGCAAACCCTTGGAAATCTGACTGCTTTTGATGGAGCTGGAGAAAGATGAGGGGCAGGTTTGTATGGCAGCTGTCATGGGCTGTGCAGCTGGGTATGGAGATGACAGGTTCCTGGCAGCAGATTTTCAGCATGGGAAGGATAAATAAAGACAAATCACAAAAGCCAGACCACAGCAGGACTCATGAACAAGAATCAGAGCTTAAATACTATTCAAAAGATGTAATTTTGTGGTAGTTCCCAATAAATCTCCTCCTTGTATGATGGAGGATTCCATAAGGCAGTTTTTAAAGAGAGAATGGTAATGCAACTTCTTCAAATCTGTGCAGCAGGAGGAAGCACAGATGAAAAAACACTCTGTAGTGTGACAAATATTTGTAGTGTGACAGATATTTCAAAAGGGTTCAGAGGAATCAGCCCTGATTTTAGGAGTAAAGGTTCAAAACACATATTGAATATATGTGTTGAAATATATAGAATTTTTGTGTATTTTACTGTCTAAAATGTGTGACTAGTGTAAGAACCAATAAGCAAAACTGAAGAAGGACAACACAACCCATTAATGTCATTTTCACTGTCAGAAAGAATCTCTTGCTTGTGGAAGTCATCCCCTCAACTCTCTATGTGAACAAGGACTGCATCCTAAATTCAAGTTGCCCATTGCAAACCTCTCCTCACATCAGCAGTTCTATGTCAGTCAGTGAAACAACTTGCAAGAATATTATTTTTTAACCCCAGCTGGGAACTAAACACTGCTCACTCTCCCCTGGTGGGGTAGGAGAGAGAACCAGAAAAGTAAAAGTAAGAAACTCATGGGTGAGACAAAGACTCTTTAGCAGGTAAAGCAAAAGCCATACACACTCAAGCAAAGCAGAACAGGAAATTCATTCACCCCTTCCCATGGGCAGGCAGGTTTTCAGTCATCTCTGGGAAAGCCAGGCTCCATTGTGTGTAATGATTAGTTGGGAAGACAAATGCCATAATTTTGAATATTCCTTCTCCCCTTTTCCTTTGTCTTTCCCATTTTATATGCTGTTTCACATGTTTTATATGACACCATATAGTACAGAATATCCTTTGGGTCATTTGTGGTCACTGTACCAGCAGTGTTCCCTCCCAATTCCTTGTGCAGCTCCAGCCCAGTCTCTGGTGGGGTGGGATGAGAGGCACCAAAGGCCTGGGCACTGTGGAAGCTGTGCTCAGCAAGAGGTAAAACATCTCTGTATTGTGAATATGTTTTTAGCACCAAACATAGCCTCATACTAGTTAGTAGAAAGAAAATTACCTCTCTTCCAGCTAAACCGAGCACATTCTCTGTTCCTTATTCACCATTTACATAATTCTCAGGTACCACACTATCCAATACATCCTCATTAATGAACCCCCCTTCTCATTTTTATATGTAACATGTAGATATCACTCCCTTAGTCTGTGGACCACTCTTGTAAAATACCCATAAATATCCACAAAATCTCTATTGAGTTCATTTAGTCCATGACTTTGGGCTCCGTCTCATATGGTGGTCACTCAGAATGGGAGTGGTCAAAACTAGCACAGTGAGTAAGAATTACTCATGTGAATAAATTCTAAAAGATTTCATAAGACCAGGCTCTTTGATTGTCATGGCAACAGATTTATTAGGCTTCAGGCATAATTTGGATTTCCCTTCTAAACAAAATCATTTTTCTTTTTACCTATGCAAATCTTTTACCTTGTAATTAGAGCAAGAAAATTAGGTTAATTACATTCTTAAAGATCATGCAACTGTACAGAAACATTGTTAGAGAAAAATTATCAGAGTATGCAAAAATCAAAACAAAGTGTATTCTTATTGGAAACATTTCTTGCCTTATTGTTTTTCTGACACTATTATCATTGCTACTGGGTATTGTCAATTTTTCCAGGAACTCGTCCTGGGTTCATTTGAAACATCACTGGTATTACAAAATACTCACTATGATTAGGTTCAAGGATACTTACCCAACTTTTTACTACATTAAATATGTTCATTTTTTAGTTAATACATGAAGTTTAGCTCTTTAGTTGATCCAGGAACATTTCTCTATATAGTATAGAAGCACAATATGAAATCATAATCATAGTAAACTTCCTACAGAATATAGATGTATATTGAAATTGGAAGGATAAAATATCCTGAGTTTTATATCTCTGTGCAATTTTGCATGCTTATAAACGTCTATGTTATTAGGATATTTATTACATAACAAGCAATATTTAATGAATTGTCATTTGTAAAGAAAAGTTCTGTTTTGCATAGGATTTTTATTCCACAAGGTTATGCATTATGGTAGAAAGAAAAATATTGCAAAAACCAAGCATAGCAGCTTAATATATATCCAGTACACTAATGCAATAATAAGTTCATTTGTTTATTTTATCCCTATAATATACATAGTGAGAATGGTGGATTCTTTTCTAAAGAGTATGTAATTTTGAGAGAGAAGAGTTTACATGACACAGAGTGTTCATTGTCTCTAGCAACATTGCTGCCCATGATTTTTTGTGACTTGAGACACCTAAGTGACATTTTAAATAATTTTAAAACTTGCACAACAGTTGCATTTGGCTTTCTCTGCCGATTCTAAAGCAAGTAAAATTAGTAATTTCCTTTCTTTTAAGATACTAATAGTAAAGTTTTGATGCTGACAACACCTGTATTTCATTTCAGTCCATTGAGCTGTTCCTTTAGATAAATAGCATGTATTAAATCTTGAACCATCTGCATTGTCAGGGAAATTATACTGAGCAGTGGAAATATTTTCCACACCTGCAGCAGCTATTTCCAGTCAAGAAAAATGTGGCACATAGGCAGTTCCTGAATGCCTTGAGCTGTCTTCAAGATTCAAGATCCAGCAGAAACCTCATTTTTGAAAGGCCTGCAAAAAACCCAAAACAAATCTCAAATGAAACTTCAAGGTTTGTTGCTTAAGTGTAAATGTCCACAGAAAGAACATCACTTGGTCAAGTAATTTCTATAGGTCAATATCTGTGTTTTAAATAAACCAGGATAAAAAATAGAATGTTTTTAGAAAATGAGAAATTCTAAAATTTCTGAAATTGGAAATACTGATGTCAAAATGAGACAAGATTTCATTTTGACATTTTTAATCAGACTTCCATTTGTTACAAGAAATTGTACAGATATCTGTTTATTTTTTTGCAGTGAAAGTTTGCAATATCTTTTTGCTGTTGTTTGAACAGGAGAGTGTTTTGTTGTGAACTTTTTCACCAGATCTCTTATAGCTGTCCCAATATTTACTGGCTCTTGCAAGTCATTCCTTTAACTAGAAGCTTTCTGAAGAGTCATCTTTAGCACTACATATTGCCTAGCCCTATATTAGTGATACTGAGCAGCAGGTCTCACCAGATCTATGGTAGAACATAATCTCTGATGGCAATTCACTCCTTTAATTCTTCTTGTGTCTTCAACAAAAAAGCAGGCCTCTATTTTTCTGAATTTTAAAGATACCAGAAGTAGTACTTTTTACTACAAAAGCCTTCAAAAGGCATGCAGGAAGGAGTAGAATGAATCGAGTATTAATATCCTTATTAAACAGATAAGGAACTGAGCAATAGAGAAACTGCCCAAAGCTATAGTGGCAAGGGAAGAGTTCAGAATTGAACCCAAATGTCCTTATTATCAGTTCATCGCTGTCCCTGCAAGGTTGGTCTTCATTTTGTTCATTTCTTTGCTTAATGACTTATATTTGGACTTTTAAGTTAATACTAACTGAAGTATCAAATGTGAAAGGGAATTACTGATGCATACTTCCTTTCCAGTCTGACACAATTGTCCTAAAAATTCTTTTTTCTCTCCTGAGCCATTCTGTTTGAAGGTAACCGTTAATTATGTAATTGCTTTACTACGCAGGGGAAGTAGATCCTATATTAAACAGAAAGTTACTAAATATGAACATCCTAAATGTGCCATACAGGCTCTGGTGGATGTACATATGTACCTCTTTATGCTGTCAGGGTTTAGGGACAGATGTGGGGCTATGCAGTGGTTTTGAAAGCTCTTGGTAAATTAATCAAATTTCAACACAGAAAAAAATACTGTTAAAACATAAAAGACTGATGATTCGCTGTCTAGAATCCACATACGTCATTGTGAACCCAGCAATTGTGGGGAAAAGAGGTGAAAGAGAGAATATGATACCTAACAGTGATTATTACTAACCCTGGTATGCCTCTTCTGTCCAGGGTAATCTTTGAGTTTTGTATCCTCTTCATGAGAAATGAAAAGATGCTTTGTATGGAGCGTACTTAGCTGCTAAAATTACATCTCAAGTTGGGGGGAAAAGAATCTGACTTGTCATCTTAATACAAGCTCAGAAAAATTTTTTACATGTCAAGAAGGAGAAATAGCTTTTTGCACGTATGCCAGAATTTTGGAATGAGTTCTGCAGAAGTTCCCACATCAGTCTGTTTGTGCAGCTCCAGGTGTTACATGACTGGATGCTGACAAGTGCAGTACTTGCCCAATTACCCAGTGACATATTAACGTAGGAGGATATGAAAGTCTGATTAAAAACAGTACTTTACTGGAAATCTCATCTCATTTTGGTTCTGTTCCTGCAAAATGTTAAGAAGAGAACTTAAAATCAACCCTACTGCACCAAGTATAATCTTTTATTTTTTCTGACATAAACTTTTTACTGGCTTAAAATGGAAAAATATTAGAAAGGAATGCTTTTGTCAATACATATTCCATTGTAGTAAGGAATTACGTAACTTGCTTCAAAATAATGTTTTCCAGTGCACAGAGCTTAGCAGCTGGAGGATCACCTGCACTCTAATTTCATCCACAATGATGGTGCAGAGTGTCATCTTCAGCCTGCCTCAGCCTTCCATACTAAACTAGACCTAATGTTATATGTAAATATCATAAAAGAAGTTCTGGAAGTCTTTTCTAGATAAGCTGACAATTTTTTCCATGGAACCTTGAATATTAGAGTACATAAAGGTGTTTAAGTTCAGGCACATGCTGGTGCTTAAGAACTTAGCATATCACATGGCCTCTACTTATTTTTTAAGCCAGAGGGAATAAGGTATCCAAATACCTTTGAGGATCTGACCATGGGATTTATAATATTTGCATATTTTCCAGAACATTCGGAGTCAGGAAAGTAAATCTCATTATTGTAATTGGTTAATTACTGAACTTTGACAGGTACAGTGTTTTTATTTGGCTAAGAAATATTGGAGAACAACTGAAGTCTAGCAACATAAATAATGAAAAGTAAATAATGAATTCCATTAACTGGAAGAGCCTCAGATGATATTAGCACAGTCCATATTCTTAATTTCTGAATTCTGAAAATTTGTGATTTATCATTTCACACCTATGTCTTTAGATACTGAAAAGCAATGCTTTCTCCTCTATGAGAAACAGTGATACATTTGATGAGAAAAATTAGGACTTTATTTTGATATATCTCAAAACTCAGCAATACTGTCTGCAAAGTGAGATGTTACTGAACTGTGTGAGGATTACCACAAAGTTTCCTTTAAGAAAGACAAGCTTAATATTTGAAAACAAAACAATGTAACTTTTTGAATGGGAAAGTTGATGACAAGACCGTCTAAGAGCTGTGTGTTGGAATTCCTTTTTTTACCCTGCATCTAAACAAAGCACTGGATAAAAGGTTTTTTTTATTCAGGTGTTCGCAGAAAATGTTACTTTTCACTGAATACAGAAGCACTACAAAATATCAGCAGGAGAAGGTAGGATTTCAGAAAGGTTTTTAAAGAATTCTTGAAAGTGGCTCTTAATGGATGACCACAATGGGCCTTAGGATAGTATTGTTTCTGTGCTGCTGAACACAGTTCTTGTCCTCTCTATGCATTAATGAAAGCTAGAAAACAAACCTTTGTATAAGGAAGGTTTTCATTAATGTCATACCCATTTGGTTTGGGGTCCTCTGACCTCATTCCATAACAAATGGAATGTTGCACAAAAATACTCTGAAGCCTGGCACAGCTGGATGAGTTCTGAAAACACTGCTGTGAAGATGTATGACAATCTACACTGTACTTGCTCCTCTGGAGCCATTCTGAGGTATTGTTGGCTCATCATAAAGGTAAAGGACCTTTGACATTACTTAATGTTATGTTCAGCATGTTTTAATGTGTCATTTCACTGGGAACGCCCTGACTGTGTAATGTGATGTACCTTCTGTGAGTCCACCCTGTCCCAGGCGATCCCAGATGTATAAAAAGTCCTTTTCCAGCCCGCCTGCTGAAGAATCAGTCTGGAGTCTTCGGCTGTTGTTCTCAAGTTGTTTTTATTAATATCTTATCTAATACAGTTTCTTTCTGCCCTGCTGCAAGCTTGCCCAGCAAGAGAGTTTGAGGCACTCTGCCCACCCATGAGCCTGAGCTGTCTTTTTCTACTATCAACTACGTAATCAATGTTTACTGCTAATTTCCAATCTGTGACCCTTACATTACACTGTCCAGTTCTCTGATAAACCAATCCAGAGATGCCACCCTGGCTCAAAGATGGATGGCAAGAAGGAGAAGAAGAAATAACAAACCACGAGTAAAAGTCATCCATCTTGTCTCTCAGACCCCCCTGTATAGAATTCTAGATGCCCCTGTACAAAACACAAAACTTTTTTCTTTTACTCTGTAATTACTACTATTTTACTATTTAAACTTTGGTGACTTGCAGTTCTTCATATAAAGTTGGCAACTTGTCCCATGGATTAAAATCAAAGCCACAGGCACTCTTGGTGGCAAACCAAGGTCTCTGACCCTCCTGCCAGGGCTAAAAAGCCTCTTGACCAGGGTTCGGGTCATTCAGAAATGTCATAGGAAGCCCCTGGGTTCCAACAGTACCTCACTGCATGGTTTTAATATCACAAGCACTTTAGAGGGCATTGAGGAAAGGCTGGACTACTACTTCTGTTACTAATTGTTATGCCACATATTCTGCATCTCTTCATGTGCTTTCAAAAGGAATTTTAAGGGATGACTGTTGTCTTTCATTCTAGTTGTTGGCCCCACCCTGAAAACCGTGCAATGGATGTTTAATGCTGAAGGGTCCCAAGTATCTGTCCATTCCCCACTGAATTTTAGTAAACTAGTAAAAAAGCAAAAATCACATCTGCAATGCTTCAAAAGATGAGATAGATCAAAAGCATCACTAAAAAAAACCCCGAAAAACCCCTAAGTAGATCCTGTGTAATGGTACAGAGAAAATCCTACAATGGTTTTGCTGAATCTATCTCCAAATCCATTTGTGACCTCTGATCTGGCTTTCAGCAGACATTATGAGTACAAGAAGAAGGCACACCAAATGGGCATCACACAGGGATTTTAATGTTGGGAACTCTAATGTTCCTTACCTCACAAACTCTTCCTAACCACAGCCCTTTGCTGCAGCCTCACATGGAGCTGAAGCATCTCCCCGCAGAAGTCAAGTTGCGTGTAGAGAGAAACAACCTTTCTGAGTCTCTCCAGGTTAAGCATGTGAATAGCACAGTGTGAATATGAAGCAGATAGGATCAATAAGCAATTTCCTTCATAAAACAGAGACCTTCAGTTAAAATCAGTTAAAAAAATCTTGCCAGCACATGAATTACTGTCTATCTAAGGAATCTGGCATCCTCTCCTCCTTGTTCACATGTCTCTGGCAGATGCTTGTATGGATTAATCTTCTCTTGATCCTTTTTATGTCCATCCAAGTCCATGTGGATGTACATGTTAAACCCTATGACAGTGCATCTGGGTACATGCATGTGGGTATAAAACAAGATTCTCATCCCTTCAGTGCATACATGCACATATCCTGCCTGTGAGGGTTCACACCTGTGGGATCACACCCTGTTCTGCCTCACTAGGGACCTGATCTCCCAGTTCCCTGTGGCTTACAGCTCCTCAGCCCTCAGTAATATTGCTAAGACCAGATTTCTCAGCTGCATAAATGTGTGCACAAATCATGTCTCTCATGTAATTGAAAAAATTAGCCGGCATGGCCTCATGAGCCATGGCCATGTGCCACTTTGTCTCTAGGTCTATGAGCTCTGTCAGTATGATCTTGTGGGCCGTATCCATCACAGATCTTCCCTGCTCCTCAATGCAAAGCCCAAGCTCTGTGCTCAGAAATCAGTTTTCACTCATATGATGACTGCTACTCTTTTATGAAATGATCCCATTGAGATGAGCTGAGATGCTTTAGGTAGCTTTTTGGGTAGGGAAATCACAACCAGGTAGGACTTTTCCACTTCAGCTGCTTAGTTTGCTTTATGCTTTGGGTGTGAAATGCCATACTTTGCACATGAACACCCGTGTCCTCTGTGCCAGGGTGAGAGCTACCATTCTACTTGTGATTGTCACAGCTGGTGTGAATTGAACAGGAGCCAGGATGCAGCACTTAAGAAAGTCCCCACAGCCCCAGTTCCCCATGAACACAAGAGGTTGGGCCAAAGCTGCTATCTGCTTCACACTTCTTTTTCTCCTGGTCTGGAGGTATGAAGTCCCATCCTCTTTACTTTTACAAGACGTAAAGATGCTGATCCTCCTGAAAATCAGGCTACCATCACTGTGGGAGACAGCTTCCAGATCTGTTTGTCAGGGCTACTGAACCTTGCTTGCATGTCCCAAGGTGAGGATTAATCCGTTAATGTTTGTAAAAAGCTATGTAAACGATCTGTATCATGCTGACAGGTCAAGTACTGCATTGCTCACTGGCTGCTCTTCCTGATAGCTTAAGATACATGCCAAACAATGCCGACTCTTTTAGACTGTGCTCGCTGATGTAGTTTGACTGGCTCAACCCTCTCAGGATTTGGACTTACTTCTTCTAGCCTACTGATTGGACAATAAAGTACAAATATGCAAAGCCGGTGCTTTTCACATAACCTAGAATTCAATATAGACATTGATTTAGGCTTGTACAAAACCATGGGCTCAAAGAAAACTTCTTGGATCTATTACAGTACATGTGCAGTCCAGGTCCTGAAGGACACATGGAAAGCAGTGAGGGCGAGCAGAGCTCAGTGCTGTCCTCGGCTGTGGGCAGAAGGCAGCAGCAGGAGCTGCTTTTGTGAGCCACTGGCAGGATTTGGCCCTGCTGCACCTGCAGGAGCTGCAGAAGCTCAGAATGGCTGCAAGGCTCAGCACAAGCTCATCTGAGACTGTGAATCCTACCAAGAGGAGGGTGTGCTTGAAATTCAGGAACCTTTTTGTAATGTGCTTATCACACAGATTGCAGCTAACATCAGTTATTGAGATCAGGGTCTGACAGGGGTAGATATTGAAGAAATTATAAGAGAAACAGCTTCTTCTAGAGAATTAAATTCTGAGTGACTGCAACTCCCATAACTAATTTTGCAAGCACACATCATGCCAAAAAGATAGTAACTGATTTCACTGTCTGTTTGCCTGCGTACTTGGTCCCAGTTATCAGAATTATATGTGGATCTTTATGTTTGTTTTTGGTATTAATGACTAATACTTTCATTATGTTTAAAGCCTTTTGCAGAGAGGATAGCTTGCCACTGATCTTTTCTGATGTCTCTCTGGTTGTAACTGTACTATTCCTCAACTACCTGAGCTAGAAAGCTGTGCTGCAGCATGATGCAAGGGCTGTTCTCCTTATAAGCTGTTACTAAACAAGAGTAGGATCAACAAAAGAATTGGACTTTCTGTGAATCTTCATGATTGCATGATTTTCTTTGAGGTTACTGGAGCTGATAACTTACAAGGTGGCTCATTTTCAGGGACTAACATAGGGCTGTAGAGTCTATACAGACGCTAGCAATCTGAATGACTAGGTTACTACAAAGTATATTTTGTTGCTCTCACATTTGCTCATCTGGGCAACTTTTGATTTCAAAGCCTAATGCAGTACCTATTGTCAGTGAGAACTGTGCCACTGATTTCTTCCACAGCTGGATCAAATAATTGATTTGTTTCATCTTCACCACTGGTACAAGCTGCTGTGGTAGAAAATACAAATATACATTGGCTTTGATGTTTCTTTATCTGGAACTTACTTTCCATTCCCTTCCTCTTTCAGATATTTATCTGCCATATACTTGGGGCTTCAGCAGGTGTTCTGGGCATATCTCTGTGTCTCTGCACAATGCTTTTGCACACACATCTCCACTGGTATGAGAATTGCTGCTCTACAGCTGGGTATCTCCAAGCTTTAGTACACCTCTTGTTTTGTTTCTCTCAAGCAGCCTGTTTGTCAGCCACAAAGTTCCATGAGAATGATTGATAAGGAAAGGAACTGATTTCTTCCTTCTCCTTGTAAAATGACAGCACAACTCCATTTTAGGTCTTTGTTTATACTTGCACTAAACAATCTGTACCAATGTCCCCAGCCGGCATTGATCTAGCTGGATTAAGCAACAAGCAGGGGAGAATGGTAGGGCATGGGCTTTGGAGAGCATCTAAAGGGTGTAGCAGGACTGTGGCGTGGTTTCAGGTATCTGTTCCTCATGGAGGTGCAGGCCTTTTATTTTCTAGGAGACTTCTGCTCCCACCTGGCTAGGTGGCAGCTACTTGGGCACAGTTATGTGTGCAGCAGTCCTGCCACTGTAGCAGAAAAATAGCTGGTGTCAATTATAAATGACTGCAATTTGGAAAAGTTGGAACAGGATGAATTTATAAGCCTTGTTCGGGAAGTTTTAAATATCTTGCTTACGATGCTGTTAAAAAAAATGGTAAAATGTTAAAAAACAATGAAGACCAATCATCTGTAAATATTCCTTTGATGTGATGCCTAGTGATATTCTAGTGTTTACAGTTTTGACAGCAAATTGACACAAGAAAAAAATCAAAATTAGCATTTACAAGAAGTCAGGAATGAGAAAACAGAAGGAAGGCAGCAGAGATTTGTGCTAGCAGAGGGATTATGGCTTTCAAGAAAGGGCAATGTGCCATCTATAAAGCGCAGTCAGTTTTGCAAATCCCTGTTTTCCTGCTTGGCAATTACCACCTGGCAACAGTGAGCAAGAGGCAGCCCATACACTGCTTTGACAAGATGGCAATTAATGTGCTTTAATAAAATGTTTAGTAGCTCTGCACAGCATTGTCTCGGCAGCATATGACTGGGGAGAGAGTGCTAATATGAAGGGAGGACAAAGACACAGTTTCTTAGAGCCAGAATTGTTCATGCTGACCAGCGTTCCAACTGCAAAGGGTGTTCCTGTGTTCATGAAGGTGCTCTTAGAACCCCAGAGGCCCTGACTCCTCAGTCCCCACCTAGTGCTCTGGCCCCTCAAACATCCTTCCTGGGACAGGCAACAGCGTACGCCAAAACTGTAATTGCAAGTGCATCGTAGAAGTGTTTGTTCTTAACTGGTTGTGCAGAGTACAGAAGGTGGCTCGTGTTGGTTAAGCATGGGTTACATGGAGATAACTATGAGAAAGCTATTCTGTTCTTAAATATGTGCAAATTATCTGTATGTGGTGAATGATTGTATGTCATGAACATTCTCTCCTCAGTAATGTTTATTGTAGCCCCAGGGACAATGGAGAGTGTAGCTGTGACCAGAATGGATAACTTCATAAGAGGAGGGAACTTACCCAGCCTCACTGACAGATTTTTATGAAGGGTTTCCCAAAGCCAGCCTGCAGATACACTTCTGACATTTGTAGTTCAAGAAGCACTAGTACTGAAAGTAAAACACTGCCAGTTTTTTCCATAAAAAGCCTGATTCTTGGATTATTTCTGGGGGTTTCAGTGTAGCTATCAGCTGTACAACTCTAAGCTTCCTCTTGGAAGGACTTGACCAGTCTGCATCTGTCTTCCTTTCCACCCCTGCCAAACAGAATGAGCTGCAGCAGTTCTGCAACCTCCAGGAAAGCAAGGACTGGAGAAAGAAACCAGAATTTGGGAGCAACTGGAAGAAAGAGACACATGAACTCGAAAAAAGACTCAGGAATCCTTAGAATGTTTACTTTCAGAAATAAGAAAAAAAATTATCCTGACAAAACCTTAGCTGCCTAAAAAATAGTCAAAGTTAATTTATTATCTATAAACTAGGTTATCTTTTTGGAAAAATACCTGGAGTCTTTCTTATCCAGGCAGAATAGATTGCCTAATATTCCTATGGCTTCTGCCATAGGTCCTGCTCTGATTACAGGCATGAAATGTATGTGAGGGTAATTGTGATACAGGCAGATTTATGTGTCCCCAGGCAGGTTTTAAAATAGCAACAAGAGTATAAATATTGGACCTATGGAAAGAAAATGTCCATTATTAAAATCAGTCCACAAGCTAGTACTGTGAAAAAGCTTTCTTCTTCAATACAGCTGTCAGCCCTGCTGAGATTTTAAATTGGAATTTGTCTAGTGTAACTCTCATTTTCTATTTAAAAAACAAAGCCAGAAACATTAAACTTTTGTCTTGGGTTTTTAAAGTACAGGAAAGCTAATATAATTGCTGCACTAATGTAGAATTATGAGCTTTTAGGCTCCCCAGTTTTTGGCAAAGAAGGGTTGCGCCTCTTGATTCATGGAATGAGATATTTCTCAGTATAAATTTGCCATACTCTTTCTCTTCAGAAAAAAATGTACATCCCTTCCTCTCCTCTGGACCATTTGGCATGGCTCTCGGGTTTGTAAGTGCCTGTCCTTCATTCCAGAGCTGGCTGCACTTCAGTCACTAGGCACTGTGCAGAGTTTCTGTGTGAGTTATTGGAGTGTGCTTGACATCTGGAGTCCTAAGGAAATAAGAAGTATGGTTCAAATCTCAGACAGCATCTTGAAAGGCTTACAGAGATGCAGAGCCAGGTCTGTGGTCTGGCTGAGGCAATGTCCATGCCAAACTCAACAGAAAAAGTCACTGGGTGGCAAAAGCTCTCTCCCCTTGGACCCATGGCATGCACAGCATGGCTTTTGGTGTCAGCTTGAAAAAGAGTGGTTTAGAGGGTGACAAGAAATCCCTGTGAGGAGCACAAGGGTCAGATATGCCACCTGTGCCAGTGAGGTTTGCGTGGAGCTAAGGACTGATAGGCCAAGCAGAGTAGGACTGAGCTTGAGATCTTAAGCTAGACAGGCTTGTGTGAAAGCAATTAACAAGCTGGGGATTCTTTGGAGAAAAATTACTTCAAAGAAGGAGAAATCTTTGGAAGGTTGATTTTGTATCAGGAGGAAATAGAGAGGAATTTTGTTTAAGGATGTTTTTATGAGTTGAGTTAATTTATTTTCATTCATTGTTGGCATTGATTAGCACTGGATTGACAGGACACTGTCATTATTAAGGCTTTATTAATCATCTTTATCAAAGTAGTTGGTACAATAACAGAAAGAAACCTGCATGTTTTATTTGGTGTTTTTTGTGCTCCTCCCTTGAGTCTCTAGAGCCACAGATCAATTGTTAGTGTTTAGTGACCTTCTGCCCAAGAGTGTAGGGCCTGTGGGTGGGTCCTTTTCTATGGCTGGCACTTGTACAGTGCATAATCTGACACTGACCCTTTCAGCCTTATAGGAATAATATTCTCAGCACGATGAATTGTTCTTGAATGTTTTCTCCAGCATACTCTGTTACATGCCCAAACATTTTTTTTCATCTTGATCGCATGTCCAACATTTCCTCTCTGCTCTCTTTGTTGCATGGGTTTGATTGTAGCCAACAGCAAAGGTCAAAAGACATTTTACTGTTCCTATTTCTGTGTTTCTGTTAGGCTGAATTAAATTGTTGGTGCTGCAAAGTGACTTCTTAAAAAGCTTATGCTGCAACTCTTCAACGAGTATAAACTGAAGATGAGCTGCATCAGTTTAAATGAGAGGGTGCAGAGACAAAATATGGTCCAAAGAACAGAGGAAACTGATCTGGAAACTGAGAAAAAGGGTTTGGTTCTCTGGAGCAGTGGGCAGCTTCATGAATTTAGATAAAATTTTTATCTTCCTCTGCCTCACTGCCTCAGGTTTTCTGAATGGGTGGTAGAGTGACACTGTATTTTTAAAGCACTTTGCACATTCAATTTTTCAGTCATGTAGTCATTTTCTTTTCACATCTAACATTTATCAGTATGACTACCTGTTTAATCTACAGTAGAGATAAGTTTTAAAATAATAATATCTGGAAATGTTATGGTATCCTGGAACAGGTTTATTGTGTTTACCAGTGTCTGTGAGTATTCACTGGAAGGTGCCATTTCTCAGTCCAGATTTGAAGCAGCACTGACTTCTGTCCATCAAGCAAGCAGCCTTCCATTTCATTCCTACATAGTGAAGAGAATCCAGACATTCTCCTAGAGTATGAGTTATTCTGATCAGCATTTTCAGATTAACCTGAATTAATATTTAGTTCAGCCTTCAAATAGCCTTTGGAGAGTTTGGCCTAAGTTGGGCTTTTTTTTTTTATCTTAGATTTTTTAAATATTAGATTTTTTTTAAATCTTAGATTTTTTAAAATCTAGATTTGCTAGAATTTCTTCAAATCTCATGAACTGAAAACACCTAAATATCTCTGCTGTGATTAGTGTCCACTTCCCAGCTGTGTCTCCTGAGGAAAGTCCTTTTTCTTACCAGAGCCTGAAGAACAGGGCTAGTTTTCCATGAGTTTTAGATGGTCTGTGACCATAAGCTTTTTTTTCCACTAGTATGGTCAGTTCTCAAAATCAGCTCATCCCAGCATTCCTTGATGCTGCCTTAGAGCATAAAATGGAAAGAAATGGATCAAAATCTTCCTAGAGGATCACCTGGCTTTAAAAATACAGGTAAAGCCAAATGTATACTTTACAAATGTGAGCAAAGTATCTTAATGGAGAAAACATCAATCCTATAGGCATGGTATGACAGTAGCTAGAATAAAACCCAGGTCTGTGTGAACTGGCAGAACATCTTGGGCAACAATTCATAACACATAAACATTTTGTTTTGAAAACAAATTTTAAAGAAATATTATCCAATCTACTATTTCCAGGCAAGTTGCTATTTATTTACTTATCACATTGGTTCAGTGGGACTCAGTGGTCTTCCTATGTGTTATAAGGATTCTGGGACTTACACACTATCATTTCCAATGACCAGTTTTGCAAAATTCAGATACTATGAATATTTTATTTATGGTTAGCAGCTTCTTTATTGCAAGCAATATTTTTAATCAATCTATTATATATTAAAAAAAAACAGGATTAAACTTGTCTCTCTGTTCTGGGGTCCTATAACCAGATTAGTTTTCTTTTTAGCAGTAATTTTTCTCAAGGTTTTGTGAATGGAATTTGACTTGGTGTCCATTGAAGAAAAATGTGGTAAAATATACACTCTTTTCTTGAAATCCTTATGAATAATTAACAATATATTAGTGAATCCTCTAATAGAAAAAGCGAAATGTTCTTGGTCTTGTTCACATTCTATATGGTCACTGTTTTAAATTACTAGCACTACATTAGAGTATGTCAAGATGCATCATATAAACAGATACAATTTACCATGACTTTGAGGCAACGTGATGTGTACGTTGCATTACATCAGCTATAGAAATATGTTCCTTATAGAGTACAGTACCCATTGCAGACAGAGAGCTGGGTTCTTAGACATACAGAGCAGGAAGACATGCAAATAATTTCACCAGATCTGTGGCCACATAAGTTGTATCTTTTTAAAGAGAATAAGAGTAAGCAATAAGAAAAAAAAAGACTGAATCCAAGTGGTTGTGCTCCACAGGCAAGGTGAAATCTTTTTCTAAACTGTGGAAACCTCTGCACATCAGGAAGCACATAACCATGAGGGTGACCGAGCAGGGGAACAGGTTGCACAGAGAGGTTGTGGAGCCTCCAACTTTGAGATATTGAAAATATCTGGATGTGTTCCTGGACAACTGGCTGTAGGTGATCCTACCTGACCAGGGGTTTGGACCAAGTGACCTGCAGAGGTCCCTTCCAACCTCAGCCACTCTGTTACCCTGTGATACCCACAACTTCCAAAAGCAAACACTTGCTATAGCAATGCACCAGTGCACAGTAGTTAGGAAAATCAGCTCTTCCCATGCTATTTTCTTCACTGCCTGTCCCAATGGCCTTGCTAGAGCATTTTGTGAGTTAATTGTGACCTTTTCCCTCTCAAATCCCCGTTCTCTGCTCTGCCACAGAGCTCCACCCCAAGACCTGAAGGGGAGATATGTCACCTTGCCCTTGTGTTTTCCCAAATGCGTCACTCCTGGCACAAACAGCTTGTTTCCCCAGGAGCAGGGGACCTGCACAAGTCAAGCTACCATCTCTTTTCCATGCCATGCTCACTCAAAGCATGAGCCAGAGGGGCAGCTGGTCCCATGGATCGAGGCCCTGATGCTCCCAGCTGTGCCAGGTTTGTGCAAATTGACCTTCAGCAGCCCACTTCAACCTTCTGTTCTTCCTCCCTCCCTTTTTTATACTTCATACTGCTGTAATTTTGCAAGCTGCTTGGGCTAGGTATCATTCTCACTATCTGTGTCTGGTTTGTAGCCCAGACGTCAGCAGGGGTTGCTGCATGCTGCTGCAATATAAATGACTAATGATGATGATAAAAGGTGTGGGAGTTGGTTGCCTGGAGTGTTACCCTACTTTGTCAACTTTGTTTCAGAAACTAGCTTCTTCCTCAAATTATCTGCTATTTTATCTCATTACATCTAATATTTTACAAGTGGCAAGGGGTTTTCAGCTGCTTCCATTTTGGAGTGCTCATACCAGGGGTTCGAAAGAGGCTTTGAAACTTTCAGAGTTTGGATGGTGTTCCTGTGACAGTGCCAATAGCCTTCAGCATGAGTTGCAGGGTATTGGAACCTTTAAAAGTCAGCTGCAACTGCATCCTAAAAGAGGCATTCAATAGGGAAGTGCTCTATTTTTAAATTTGGGCTGATACAGGTAATAATTACACACAAAACAGTATGTGAAAAGAACATTATCAAGGTTGCACAACTCAGCACTGGAAGCTAAGAAATGCTGTAAGCAAAATTGTCTCTACTCCATTAATTTGCCCCCTTGCACAGGTGCATCAGTCACAGACTATTTTTGCGCAGGATCTGAGTCTCACTTGGTGCGCATAATAAATGACTCAGTTTGTGAGTTCAATACTTGATTTTCTTTTCAAGGCATAGTTCAGACTCTGCTGTGAAGGCAAAATTATTTCCCGCTGGGGCATTCCAGGGTGTTCCACCTTGCGGGTCCTTGCCATGTGCAAACACTGACTAATTTCCATTTATAGCATATTAATAGCAATTCTGAATATCGCTGCTCCCTAGTTCAGCTGATAACCTAAGGCAAAAAAAGGAGCAAGATTACAAGTATCCATTATTGTGGGTGTCTAACGTAAATTTTTCACAGGACCTGGCAGCACATTCTGCAGCTCCTGTTACCTTCCCCTACGCTACTGACCAGTAGTTGCCACTTTCAGATATCCCAAACCCCCAGGCCCAATGCAGGCTCCCAGAAACACAGACCAGGGGAATAGGTTTGAAAAGCATGTGTGAGCAATTTGTCATGCTTCTCAGAGTGGCGTCTAGGACTTACAGACAAAAGACTGCTGTTTCTCTTTTCAGATTCTCCTGACACCTTTAAATTTTGACAAAAAAAAAAAAAGAAATGGAAACATTCTACAAGAAGAAGCTTTCTGTTTCTCCTCTTCTATGGCAAACGCATGGTGCTCTGACTGAAGCTGGAATTTAGTGCTTTCTAAACCCTACCTGATAATGCATGAACAGATAGAGGCTGAATTTTTTCTGGATCACCTTTAATTGTGTCATTTTGGGGTGGTCTTTTTAAATTAATGACAAAAAAACCCCAAATAATTAATTTTTGAAAGCAAAATGAAAACCTTCTCCTGTTCAAATTTTCTTACTGAAAACTATCAATGTCATTTCAATTTGTTGGAGTGCTGCAAGGGTGCACTGAGCTAGTAGAGGAAGTAGAGCTAGTAGAGCTAGTAGAGTAAACAGGAAATGACAAGTGAGGTAATTTCTTTTACAAAATCTATCACTTAAAAATAGACATGTTTTCAGACACACAAAACTTCTTCAGCACTTATATCAAACCATCTCAGCCACAGTAAAACTGAGAATACAGTCCTTGCTTCAAAGTGAAGATATTTGATTATTTCACAGAAAGAGATGTCAGTTTTTTATATGGATTTAAATAAATGATTTACAAGTATCACTCACATAAACAGCAAAACTAGGTGACTTTTTGCCAAAAAATATTTTTCCTAGTAAGTATAATTTCAAACCAAACAGTTATAAATTTTAAAATTAAAAAAAAACCTGACCACAACCCCCCTAAATGAGAAAGTGTCAGTTGGTTAGATTTATTTGTAGTGTGCCTTAATGTAGCCATAATTAATAATTAATTTTGGAATAAAGATATAGATGGAAGTAAAAGTGGAGATTTTAGGCTTATAGATTGTTGTATTACCTACAAACCAAAAGATCTTTCCTAGAGAAACTCTACTTCTCTATCCTTTAGACTTCTGAATGCTCCTCTGGTGCACTTTTGTTTTGTAAGGAGGGGTCATATCTGAGCTAAAGGTAGCTTGATTTATTACAGGCCAAATTATCTTCTGACCTTGGCTGAACTTGGAGATATTATATAGCAACAAATTAATATAAATTTATGTCACTTTCCCTTCTCTTAATATTTCTTAAATGTCTTTGAAGCAGCTCAGTTTCCATTCCAACATGCAGTGGTGAGGGCAGATCTTCAAATTGCTTATGACAGAGGTTATGTGCCTTCTGGCAGATAACGGAGACCTGTCTTTCTCTGAGATCTGGATATTGCATTTTTTCCTTGTACAGGGCTTCAATGTATTTTTGCTCCTAAAAGAAAAGCCTGGAGATGCCCTTGAAGTAGAAAAATAATCTGATATTATAGCGATACTTTAGCATGTTATTCTTTCACAAAGCTTTTTAAGGTAATACTACTATCTGGAAAAAAGTTGTGAATTTGAGGACTTCTGCGGATTTTATTTATTTGCTGGTTTGTTTATTTTTTTATTTTTCTAAATCTGAATTTTTCAGATTTCAATTTTTCAGATGTACTCATGATTTATTTTTATTGTTCTGCTTTGTTAACATCAGGAAAGATGGGTAAAACTCTGTAAGAAAGAGCTCTGGCTTCAAACTTCAAATCTTTATCAAAATTTCTGGTGTGTGGTAGGGACAAGTGTTGGTTTCCTTTTCCTTTTCCTTTTCCTTTTCCTTTTCCTTTTCCTTTTCCTTTTCCTTTTCCTTTTCCTTTTCCTTTTCCTTTTCCTTTTCCTTTTCCTTTTCCTTTTCCTTTTCCTTTTCCTTTTCCTTTCTTTTTGTTTCTTTTCTTTGAATGAAAAGTGTCCTTTCTGCCAACCTTTATATCTGTAAATGACAAAATCTTTGGAGTAAGGACAGTACATTTTCAACTCACAGGCTGGATATTAATACCTGAAGCCCAGAAAGGTTTTGCCATCTGCTGCTTAAAACTCCCTCATATTAATAGAAAGCCCAGAGAGAAAGGCAAGAAAAATAACCAAAAGCATGGAATAGCCTCTGTAGGAGGACACCACTAGGCAGACTGGGATTTGTCAGTCTTGAAAAGAGATGGCTACAGGGATATGGTATGAGACTTAGAGTATTCCAGATGCCCTGAAGAATAAAACTCCTTTTTTTCCAAATTGCCTAATGAAGAGTGAAAAATAGCAAGTGGATACTTTTTCAGAAGTCTCTTAATTATCTTTTGGACTCATTGTTAGAGGACACTATAGTGACAGGTTCACTGAAGAGTCTGGATTGCAAAATACCGTAACTGAAAGAAAACAATATTGGGTACCAAAGTCAAAGAATAAGATGCTACTAGAAGTATCTGTATTCATGCACTAATTTAACTACTCACTACTCCTGGGATAAAGTTGTTCCTTGTTTTTCATTTATTCAATCAATTTTTGTATATATTCATCTTAAAGATTTTCTTGTTGTGAAAGGCAGCCCATGAACTCTGATTTCAGTGAACGTGAGAGAATATTATTTCTAACTTCCAACAAGCCAGGATTTAATTTTCCTCTCTGTGAGCAACAAATAGAAGCAAAAGTTGGACCATCTGAATTTTTCTAATAAAACTGAGCAATACTTGCACAAGTATTACTGTGGAAATCTAAAGGTCTGAAAAGAAATAATGGGTATTTAGAAAGAGGAAAATGGCAAGAGTGTGCTACAGTACCACTGAGAGACAAACACTTCTGCTTCTGAACATTAGCACTGAGCAACCAAGCAAAGTGCTGTATATCAGGAAAATGGGTTGCGAACACAAAATAGGCCAGTCTAAACCAAATAGAAGCACACTTAGTTTTCACCGCTCTTTAGGCTGAACCAGAGAATTAGTAACCTCTGGACTTGTTATATTTGGACTTTTAATCATAAATGTTTCCTCTGGTTGTGTTTTATATAGGCCGTTGATTTTGATCTATAACAATTCATTCTTCATAGTGCATCTCATACCGAAAGGGAAAGGACTGTGGGTTAAAGGGTAATTTGCTCTCCCTTTGGTCAGTTTCTCCTTTTGGACAGTTTTTCTTTCACAGTCTACAAAACTAGGACTCGTGAAGCCTTATGAATCCTGATGTGGGAAGCCTTGCTGTAGGTGGAGGAACCAAAGGTTGTCAGTGAGTCTGGGGATGGCACTGCCTGCGCAGTAGTAACAGCCTGGTGCTTGAGGATCATTATTCTGCTATAGATTATAGCTTTGTTTCTAAGATAAGGATATTTTTATGGAAAATATTTAATTTCTTTACAATAGAGCTTAGATATCCTGAGCATATCATGGCTCAAGACATAAACGAGAAGGAAGAACTTTAAAACTGGCTGCAAGTCCTTTACCTTCCCTGAGTTCTAAGCTGCCTGGGGGACAAAAACTGCTGCCAGAACAAACTGGATCCAACCCAAGGTGGAGAGCAGGAAAGAGCCCTGTAATAGATTACTTATTTAAATTCTGCCCTCTCAGAGTAACCTCTTTGCTGCTGAGTGCTTTCCTTGATTCTAGAGGGGGGTCTCACATTGCTGAGACCTTTGGAATTATCCTGACTGTAGTGCTATAAATAGCAAGTATTTCCCACTGACTAAAACCTGCAGCACAGCAGAAGTCTGATGTGGGTTTATTTTCCTGCTTGAGGACTACATAAGTGCTTGTGTCCTCTCTCTGCTGAGACATCTCTTCGCTTTAGGCACTGGTCTCTCTGCTCACTGCTGGGGAGTATTACTGAACCTGGCTCACATTCTTGTTCCTTCTGATATTTTTATCTCTAATGAAAGACCTCCCTATGGGCACCTTTCCCTGTTTCTGCTCTCTCTTCTCTTATGGCAGGTCTTTGTTTCTCTTGGGTATACTGATTTATTAATTTCTACTCATTCCATTTTGATTCCTCTGTTATTCACACATACTGTGCACTGCCTGTGCACACTGCTGTGTCTGGATGAGCTTTTAGTCAATCTTCTTATAACCCCAGAGCTTCTTTTGGCCTTATCTTGCATTTACATGGTGTCTTTCAGTTCCCTGAAATCCAGCTCTAAGAATAAATGCAAATGTGGCTCCCTGCACCTACCAGTGCTTCTCTGAGCAGAATCTTGGCTGATAGCTGCCAGTATCCTGCTCTTACTGGAGTTGTAGGAGAGGACTGTTCTGGAAAAACAGCACAAGGATCAAGAGCAGATGCGAAGTTGTCACAGAAGTGAGAATGTGACAATGTAATCCCTTGAAAGAGAACAGCGAACAAGCACAAATGTGCACATCACAAGAAGCAGCACTTAATGCCTTGCTCAGCATCTTGTTTGGGGACTGCCCGGGATATAAGCCGAACACCCAACTTCCCAAGTTTGCCCTTGGAGGAAAAAGAGGTTTAGAATTACTTATTATGAGGAAAGGAACAAAACTGCATTTGGCTGTGATGTTCAATTGAGGTTAAATCCTCGAGGAGCCGCACTTCCCTGTTTGGTAATTCGAGTGCTTGTTTGTGAGATAAGGGAAGGTGTCAGCTCCAGCAGCATCTGAACTCACACTCTGCTTTGTATGATTTCTGTGCCCTCTTCAGTTTGCTAATCAAAACAAGTTTCCGCTTCGTGTTTCTTATCCCCAGAGGGTGGAACTATCTTCAGAAAATTAAAGCTCTCTTATCTCTTAATGTGTCATCACAACTAATAGCCCGGGGACTGTAAACAAGTTTAAATATCAAAACAATTTGGCTGATGATTGTCTGTGATTATGGATTAAGAATACAAAATTTGTGCTTGCTGATATCCAAGGTAGATTGAAAACAAAGAGGCATATCCTCAGCTGATTTAAATGGAGGTGGCTGAGCTGAACTGGAGGAGGAGGACTGCTTTGTACCAACTGAGCATCTGACCCTGGGAGGTTTTCAGAAGTTTCCATGCTTGTTTTTCAAGGTGCCAGATAATACATGACAGCACAGGGCTGATCAGGAACGCTGAGAGCTCCCGGGAGAGCCTGGACAAGCTCCCCCTTCTCTGAGTTCCCAGGAGCTCAGACTCTGCTGGCTGAGCCCTCCACTCGCAGCCTCTTTGGGGAGCTCATAAATAATGACTTAGAGGAGAGATGAATTTAATATCACAAAACTTTTTCAAGATCAAGTCAAGGTGCCCGCATATTCAGAAACTATCAGATATGTCAGGGCAGGTACTTTGTGAGGGATGTGCTTTGTATCTTCAATATGACAAACATAGTTCAGTAAATTCTCAAACATGCACTTGCTACTGCCTTTTCCAAAGCCCTGCCATCAAGCCATCATCTTTAAATCAGTCACGCTGAGTGAAAAGATGCAAAAAGGTCTTTTGCTAGAAATGCTTTTCTTGGTTCATCTGACTGTTTGCAATGGCAGTAATGTGCAGCATGCTCTCCAGATTTGGGGAGATGGTAGTGGGTGTATTTCATAGCACAGCTGGATTTGAAACTTTTCATGTTATTATGTTCCTCTTTTGGAAATATTTGTGAGGCCTCACTTTTACTGTGGACCATTTTCTGCTGTATACTGAATAACCTATTCTTCAAATCCCACAGATGAAAAACTGAGGCAGAAAGAGAATAAGTGGATTTCCTGTAGATATATATGAAGTCAGCAGAAGTGCAAGGAGATGAATAGTGCAAGGAATGTCCTAACCACTGAACTGTCCTTGTCTCCCATGTGCAGTGTAGAATACATAGAATATTTATCTTTTAATGGATAGCTTTTTGAAATACATATCTTTTTAAAGGCTGATGTTAGCTTAATGATGAATCTTACAAAACAAAGTAGGAAAGACATTAATTTTGATGTGCCAGGAAAGTGCTTTCCTAATGAGGTAGTAATTAAATAAGAAGGATAGTTATTAAAAGAAATGGTAAATTTAGTGTTCCCTAGCCCTCCTACATCTGCAGTGGTGGTTCTGGGTAAGGAAAATGAATGTTTCTGTCAAACATGTATCACCAGAAAAATATAAAAGGAAAAATGTGTCATAAGAATCATAAAAATATTAAATAATATAGAATAAATGAAATCAACTTCTAGAAGAGAATAATGAAGACTGAGAAAAGGTACCCAGAAAGCCAGATGACTTTCTTATTTTCTTAATTGCAGTAATTATGCTAAAACTGACAGCAAGTATTTCCCCAGTAGCAAAAAAACACACACAAAACCCAGCCAGCAAAAATACCACTCTGAGCGTGAGATCTGTGAAGGTCAAAGGCTTCAGTTTGCCATTAGGAGAGTGCTACTCTTCTCCCAAGGTCAGTCCTTACATATGGAGAAGTAATTTTGATTCTGGTCTCCTCACTGTACAAAGTCAACGCTTACCTTGATTTCAACAGTGCTATATTTGGCGAAGCACTAATATAATTGTATTTGGTCCCAGTCATGTCCTGTTTGAATGTTAAACTCTTAGTATCAATCCATTGTGTGCTCCCTCTTGCAGCTTAGGCGATGTATAAAATAGCAAGCGGTGCAGTCCCACTGTAGCAATCCCTCCAGGGAAACCTGTGCTGCCAGTGCCCACATGTATGTTTTGGGGGTTTTACTTCACACCAGCTTTTGTCTGGATTCCTACTGCCATGGGCTGAAAGCACTTTTTTGGGTGTAGTTTCATCCAAAAAAAGATGCAGTTTATGCAGTCCCAGGATGCACCATAACCTGGGCCAAATACAGCATGAAGGCACAAAGAGGTGACCTCCAACAAACTATACTGTGCACCAGCCCATGTGTAAACTCTCAACTGCTGATGGCCCCTTGCTGCTCATCATGTTCCAGCCACCAGCTTCTCTGTGCACATTTCATTGCATCACAGTGAAGACTCCTCCCTCAGTTAAGGCCCCTTAGTGGGACAGAAATAACCTGGCAGTCTGATTCATGTCACCTGAACTGAAACCACCCACTATCTCCTTGCTAATAAGTACAACTTGTAAAGAGGAAAAATGTGATTGTAGAACTTCAGATCAGAGATTGTGCAGCCCAAGAGCCTCTGCCTTTCTCATTAGCCAGTAATAGGTGCCTGGGAGAGACTTTAATAATAAGGCAAAGATGTGATGGTACTTCCCCAGAATATTTTCTTAGATTACAAAAAATTCACAATTCAAGGATTTGCTAAGCCAGAGGCTTTGTCTTTATATCTAATAGCCTTTGATAAGTCTCCTTCGTTTGTGAATTATTTAGCTACTTTTTAGATTGATGTTAATTTTAGGAGCTAGCATTCTGCAGGAGAGAATTTGATATTGACTTTGTGGTGCACAGTTTATTAAGAAAAGAATGGGGCTGTTAATAACAGGAGATCAGATGCTGTCTGAGCCCCCATGCTGCCTCTGTTCACATTAATCCTGCAATCAGGATTTCCTAGCACATGTGGTGCGGGGTCACTGTACCCAAGAGTGCCAGTGGCTGCAGAGCAAAGCTGCCCCAGCTGGGGCTCTGCACCATGCTCTGTGGGTTTTTTGGTGTGAATGGGAAACTCTGCCCAAACCACAGGATGCAGAGTCAAATTGTATCTTCTCTGGCTTTTTTCAAGCCAGAAAAGATTGACCCACAACATGCTTGAGTATGATCATATTTCTGTGGGAACCAGAGTGCTAAATCAAGAGTGTTCAGCTCTTGTGGGAACCAGCAAGAAAGAATTTCACTCTCCCCTCAAATCCTTGCATTCCAGGCCTGGGATTTTATCAGACTATATTTGTAATGTTACTTGATTTCTCAAATAAACAGTGAAATGCAACAGTTGGCCAGAGGGAAAACCTTCCAGTCACTGAAGGGGAAAAGAACACAGTATCCAAATGAGTCATGGCTCTGGGGGTGAAGTAATGGCTGCATGTCATAGCCTGGGATGTGGGTTTGTGGTCTGATGCCACACGGAGTGGATGTGATGTTAGTGCAGATGGCTTTGGTAGGAACTCTCCTGTGATTTCCCAGAGGCAAGTTGTTTCTTAAGATGCCACTGACTGCTCAGTGGCAATTAATAAGTTAGGGAGGACACACACCAAGTGCAGCCAAACTCCCCTCTGGACACCAGCTGGGGCAAATATGACAATACCTCTTCCTTCTGCTGCTAGAAGAGGTAGGTAGGTCCTGCAGGAAGACTTGGAGATGGCTGTGGCTGAAGGAACTCTGGAGACAGAGTTTCTGAAGGCTGAAGGGGAATCTGGAGAGGGATAGCAGGAGCCATATTCCTGCGAGATACCTCGTGCCTGTGAAGTTTTGCTTTCCTGGGTCAGGAAGACCTTCTGGATGATCATTCTGTGATGTTTGATGCTCTTTTCCTTGGTGTCTCTTGCTCCTGCTGACTGCTGTCTGCCATGGGTACTCTCAGGTTTCTGACTCCCTAGTTATTTTTCCCTATGATCCAATGGTTACAATAAGACAAAATACATAAATGCTAATGCAAGTGTAAGTTCAAAGGCCTCTGCAGGGCTCAACTTCTGCCTTACTTGCCACCGATCACTTGTACCTGCTGGGAATTGAACACTTCTACGAAGTTGCTAGCAGTTACCCTCTGTCCTATATATGAACAACTTGCAGAAGTGACAAAAATACATGTTGTTTTGTCTGGATCCTCAGTTCTTCCTCTCAGTGTCTCCATTGCAGGATTTCCTTACCTCTCCCAGGCCTTTCCATACTTTCAGTCCTCTGGCTGCTGCTCTGTGGCTGTGCAGTGCAGGAGCAGCTCAGAGGAGCTGCAGGTCAGGACTCTCCTCTGATGATACCTGCTGGAGGGGACGTGCCCACATAGGCGGTGGCCAGTTCTTGGGGCGCCCTCACCACTCTGAACATGAGCACTGCCTGGGAGGTACTGGTTTTGCTGTGAGTTAGTGGAGGGAGGAATGAAGGTCCACTAAAGGATCAAATCAAATCCCTCAATTTTTTTTCTACATCCTATCACTGCTTTCTGCTGCAGAAATATGATGGGATATGGTTTGTAGCTTGGAAGACAGCAGCAGGGTTTTGCCTGAACCGAGATCTTGGCAGATCAGTTGGTGTTGGGAGATCAGCCAACCTTTTTCAGTTTTCTGGGACACTCTGGTTTGCCCGCGTGACGAAAATTTGCAATGTGAGGTAAACACAGATAAGAATTTATCCATTTCTAATTTGAACAATCAGATGTTTACCCATAGTGGGAAAACCAAGGGAGCTTCTTTGTTTGCAGCTTCAGCTGTGCTGGGAGTCAGGGCTCATCCCACATTTGAAAAATCTTCTTTTTTTAGGCTGGGTCTGTTGCTTGGGAAATGGCTGTATTCTCCCTGCAGGCAGATCGATACATTTCAGCTCACTGCACTGCAAGTAACTTTTCATCGTACATTAAGAACGAGGAAAATAAAAGCTAAGATGGATGTTATTTTGGTTTTGCTTTTATTTTGAATTATTTATTAAGAAGTCACTGCTGTCTTCCTTCTCATCGGGAGACAAAATGCGTTCCTCTTTAATGACTTTTTCCTAGTAAAAAAGAAGCAAGGTCTTCCCAGTTTTATTTCCCTCACTCGTTTCTTGGTACTGAAGTGTAAATATGGGGTCTCCACAGCAGGCCAAGATGATCTCCAGCCCCAGTGCAGGCAAAGTCCTCATTGATGCTGGAGGAGCCCCACCTCATGGTGCATTTCTGACCAGTTTTACAATGACATAGCAGTTGAGTTATGTGTGCTAGGAGTGATTGGTGGCACATAAACAGAGAGTAAATAATAGCTGAACTATAATTTTAATTATTTACTAAAATAGCTAATAGAAATATTAATAATTTTCAAGTGAATTCTTAATAAAATGTGTTGTGGGGCAAAAATTTTGCCGTTGGCTCCACTATGAGTATGAGTTTCTATATTCCAACTAATAATCCATTTTGATGTTTTTGTTCCTAAATCTAGGTTATTCTGAAGGGGAGGATAAAGAAACTGGCCACCAAGATGGTAATCACTAGTGGGAATGAAGAAGATAAAGGCAGCCAAGAAAAGGAAAGCAAAGAAGAAACCATCTTGGCAATGCTTGGAATTATTGGGACAATTCTGAACCTCATTGTGATCATTTTTGTGTATATTTATACAACATTGTAAACTAGAAGGCATGCAAATAGACCAGATAAAGCGGCCATTAAGAGTGACAACAAACATTGCTGACTATTGACAAGTTCTTTAATCAGAATTGACTCTGTATTATATTAACACATCATAAAAGCACTGCCTGAAGGCAGCGAAGACTGAAGCACAATTAATTTAACAAGACTTTTTCACACAGTAATAAGCTTAACTCTTCTCTCCTGCCCTCTCCCTTTCAGTTTGGTTTTCAGTTTGGGGGAGAATGACTGCAGTTATATAAGTTGTAGCTTTGAAGAAATCCACCAGGGATATGTTGTTTTAACACAATTAAAAAAAAAAAAAAAAAAGAGAAAAGAAAAAAAAGAAAGGTTAAAAAAAAAGGACAAGAAAGAAACTGTACACTATATATAATTAGAAATGTATGCTGTATACCTGCCAAGATTGAACTCAAAGATAGCTTCATAGCACAGATCACGTGTCTGTTAGGTCAAATGGTTTTTTTCTCTTGGTTTTCGCTTTTACTTACATTGAATCTGACAAGCTTTTTATTTAGAATGAACATATGGTGCAATCATGAAAAAAACAATTCCATTGAGCAAGGTCTGCCTAAACCTGATAAAATGTTGGGAGAAATACATTACATGGATATTTTTCCTTTCTCATTTGCTTAACATCTGTGTCTGTTCATACCAATGTTTATAAATATATATTTTTAATAAATGTGCTATATTTTTAGCATGAACCAAATATTTGGAGACACTTGTATTCATGCAGCTAAATTTTGCTTGATGAAGTGCCCCTTTTGACAATGGATGTTATTTTTCTCAGCAATTATACAGCAGCCTTGTTTGCAGCCTTCTCACTGAGGTCTGAAGCAAGCTCACATCATGCTCACATGCATGACTTGAAGTTGGAATGTCAGCTGAAAAGCATTGCTGCTTAATATGGGAAATAACAAAACATTGTAAGGTGACCTTTAGAGACTGGTTGCAGAAAGAAGGCTCTATTTATAGTTAAAAAAAGAAAAAAAAAGAATGAAATGAATACTGAGGCTTCTCATAAAATATTGCAAAATTTATAGAATTTATGACTTTCAGAATCTGGTCACGCTCTCTAAGTACTTGTGCTGAGAGAAGTGAGCAGAGGTTTATACAGTTGAAAAGAGAAATTTATAGAGCCTACAGTGAGGGGCTTAAGTGAAATCCAGATTGTAAATACGGGATGTATTTTAAATGTGAGGATCATTAACTCTTTATGCTTCTCTGACATGTGCTTTAACTGAACTGGTGCAGTGAAATTCTCTGACTTGTGTTTTTGACAGGAATGTACAATCATGATGATCACCATTTTTCTTCAGAGGTTAGTACCTATAAATATACAAAGCATTAAAAATATGAGACCTCAATTCTGCCTCAAGCTGTCCAAGTACATTGCCCACTAACTCCGACATATCCTCTTAAAAAATAGGTCAATTAATTGTTTATTGACTTGTGGTTTGGATTGCATCCTCAGATGCACAAGGAGGATTGGTATTGAAATCAGCTAGAGCTGTGAAAATTCTGATCCTGGAGTCTCATTAATTTTAGTGATCAGACCTCACCCTCTGGAATCAATAATAAATTTTTCACCATTTTCCAGGGTCTAGGAATGATCTCAAAAACACAGAATTTCAGTGCAGGATATAAAAGAAAGCCTGGAAAATCCTGAGGGACACCTCTCATAAACAGAGGTGTTTAGTCTCTTATGGTATCATACAGTCAATAACAAAACCATTAAGAGTAGAAAAAAGGTCAGTAAATAAATTGCAATGAAATGCAATATGAAGACTGAAGGAAGGAAAGCAAAAATAATCTCATGTTAATAAAAACATGACAGGGTAAAAGAGGTGAGAAAATGAGCAGAGATTTGAAGTAGAAAACAGCACAGAAAGCCAGTGTTATGCATGCCAGCATGGCTGAGGAAACATTTGTGTTTGCACAGTGCTGGTAGAGCTGCAGGTCTCAGAGAGAACGGGAAACAGTAGTGGCGCAGGATAGTGTAGCTCAGTAAAGGAGATCTTGCTTTTTAATTTATAGTTATTTATTGATAATTCTAAGCAATCAGCAAACTTTACTTTTTGATCATCCTGATGGCTAAAATATATTTCACTCCAGTAGGCATTTTTCCTACTTTTAAACTACTGCTGCTCACAGCCTGTGGCTTTGAGCACCTGCACATGATCCAGGCACCAGTTTAACTTCAGCCAGCCCCTTGCCTGCCAAGATCTTCTCTGCAGATATTGTGCTTGAACGTCTCCTCCTCCTTTTCCAACAAACACCACAGCAACCTGCCCGAGGCTCATGCTCATCTTCTAGAGAGCAGCCACTGTGTCAAAAGATGGAGTAATAGCAGATAATTCTTTGCCTCCCTCTGCACCAAATGGTAATCCCTGTCATCTTCTTGTGGACATGAAGATGCCTAATGAACCAAATTTCACGAGGGGTTCTACTATTATTATAGATCAAAGCTCTGCATTGGAAAACAGCATAGGACACCTCACCCACTAAAGTAAAGCAGGAACTTTTGCTGCTCAGCACAGTTGCACTCATTCAGCCATGGGCCAGCACCTTCAACAAGACAGGTATGGCAAATAGCCCAAATAAGCTGCAGTGGATCAAGGGACTAAGGATTCCATGTTTTCTCTGCTGCACTTTACCTGTTAGTCTTGATGTAGGCAGTGTGTGCAGGTGTACTAACTATTGCCCCACACCAGCTGCAGCCAGTGTGCACAGCAGCACAGTGTGCACTGTGCTTTGCCACAGAACTTTTATTCCTGTGAAAGAGGAAGAAAGGTTTATCCCATTCCATAAAAAGTTCAACATTTAATATTTTAAATTTACAGGTTTCTGTTCACAGATAGTTCTAGAAATATCCTGGGGCAATTTCTTCTTAAGTTCATTAAGTATTCATTTAAATAAAAATGAAATTTCCTTCGAGGGCAATTTCTTTACCTTTTATGCGGTATTCATGAACATTGATAGGGGAAAAGCATGTTTTCAAGAATGACAGTGGAAGAGGAATATTTTATACAAGGATCTGAAGGTGTGCCTACCCAGACAGCTGCCAGCAGGACTGCTCTTGGCCCAGTGACAGCTGGAGCCGAATTACCTTCATGCTTTTTTTTATGTGACCAGTTTTCAGCATGCAACAAGAAATATTTGACCAGGTCATGGATACCTTATAGTCAGTAACTGCTCTATAAACAGTTGAATAAAACTTCTCATTACAAGAGTTGAATGGTAAATCTGCTTTGGCAAGGAAAAATCCAACAGTCTCATTTTTGGCTTGACTTGTATCTAATGCAAATATTTTCCAAAGTAAATTTTAAAAAATGAAGTATTAGTCTGTTAGTGACAGGAACTTTCATCTTTGCATTTGAGCAGAAGGAAATTAGTATCCAATATCATAATAAGACATTAAAGCATCACCTTTTGCTTCAGGCAACTAAAAATACAATTACATATCCTATGTAGCTTGATGGTCTGTGTCATGGGAATGAAAAATATTTTCATGAGGTGACAAAATGATACTGTCCCCATTATTATGTGTTCTGTTGGCTGGTGGATACAGAAGACTTCTATGAAAAGAGAAGGTAAAATTATTTATTATGCACACAGCAGGATCTGAAGAAAGAAAACAGACAGGTTACTGCCCTCCAATCTGGTTCCTACAATTGCATTGAATTCTTGACATCTCAGGAACCACATCTTTATACAGGATTGTATCACCCTTTGTGTTGGCCATCAGGGCAGTCCTTTCAGTTATGTACCTGCTGCTCCTTCCACCTGCACCTCTGCAGCAGTGTGTGGCTCATTGTGCCTGAGGAGAGTTTGAACACAAACCCAGTCGGCAGCCTGTGGAAGCAGATGCTTTTTTTTACTGTGGTGTAACAATCTACTATGGGCCTGCATTTTATTATTTTAAGGACAGTCAGTAATCATCATCATGTTACTGTCTGATAATCTGGGGGATACTTCACTTTGTGAGTTCCCAGAAAAATCCCACCTCTGGCCTACAGGTCAAATTTTGATTCAGTAGGCATCAAAATACAAAAGAAAGCTTCAGTTACATCACAACCAAACTTCAGATGAAGCATTGCTTAGGTCTATGTGTCTTATATTTCTATTTAATCCATACACTGGAGCTCACCCCAAATGCCCCAAGATCTTATCTGGGTCAAGAGGTCTCATCTCTTCTGAGTCAGAATTACCCTTTCTGTGTGAATTATGGCATCTGCTGACACTTGACCCACAGAGGGAAGGGATAAAAATTAACTGCATCAAAACTCCAGCGATGCAGCACTGCAGAATTTAATAATTAGCTTGAGGTCTAGCAGGAGTACTTTGCTTTTGGATAGCAAATATTTTGGAGAAAAGATGTTATTGTTCCTTGGAAAGTATCTGGAAGAAATATGTCTAATTGAAAGAAAGAACCTCACTGAAAATATTTCAGCAGCAGACCTCCAAAGAAAACACTGACCAGGACTCGGAGTGGCTTGCTTCCCAAGAGAGCTCTTTGGCAGCCCAGGAGCGCAGCACTTATGTATGTAAACACCTCTTGTTTACATATATAAAGAGACTTTGTCTTCTTCGGAACAGAATGCATAGATTTACAAAGATTTCCAAATTTATGAAATAGTGCATTATGCAACATCAACAGCAAAAAAATCTATTTACCTTTATTTCCAGCAGATACAGTACAGACACCCTGCAGAACCTGCACTGCTTCTATGCCTGGCTGTGTGTTTTGGAGGCTCATCCCAGAAGGTCTTATAAACTCAGTGTAGCTTGCTTTCCCCACCACTGATCCAAGAGAAACAAAAGGTATTCAGTGTGGAAACCTCCACACCAGACTGAAATCCCACATGCTTCTGTATGCATTTATCTGCATATGAACCATCTGCTATCCAGTAAGACTTTCCTTGTCTCAGGCATTAGGTTTGCTTATCTGCATTTCACCTGGGGGCTTGGAGTGTGAAAGACAATTTGTAGAGCTGAAAGCACCCAACTGTTCCCAATGATCCAGCTTTACATAATGGAGCTGTCACCTGGAGAGTGCCTGTTTGTGCGCTTGGCACACCACACACCATCCTCCTTGTGTGGGCTCACACTGACACAGCCTCTAGGGCTGGGCTGTAACTGGCCCACACAGCCAAAAACTGTGCAAGGGGAAGTGTTCTATGCAAAAGTCTGAATTCCAAGTCAAGCTCTGTAGAGTGAAAGGACATCCTGCCTTGTTCATAGAAAGTCATTTAGCTATGCGCACTGGGATCCCTTATTCTGCAACCAGTCCCAGTTCAGCTGAAGGTGACCCATGCACCACCCTGAGCCACTTGTGACAGCTGCAGAACTTCCTTGAGGGAAGTGACCAGCTCTGGACTTTCCTAATTTCCTGGAACGAGAACCATGTCACACTTGCATGGCAGAAATAGCAGCAGGGGCATCCATTTCTGGCTGACAATGACAAGGCCACCTGCCTAGGCTGTTGATGGAAACGCTTTTCCCACCCATCATTCCCCATAGTCTGGGAAATGCAAGTTAACTACCTGGACTCCAGGTTCTTCTCCACAGACTCAGTCACCATTTAGACTGAGGCAGACTTGTTTTATGATGCTGAGCCTTTGTTAAACTCAAATGGCTCCTGAATCCAAATCTTCAGGAACATATTAAATATGTCATCATACCTTAATCTGGCCTTGATATCATGAAGGTGTCACCATAACAAGCCACTCTCTGCCAACAAGGTGTTAAGGGACAACCATTAGCAAGGGACACCATATGGGAGCCATGGGCAGCCAGGGGTAATGCACTGTGGCTGCTTCCCCCAACACTTACCTTCTTGAGGGGCAGTGGTATTATGGTGGATTGATACTGCTGGTGGGTAAATGTAATAAAACGTTTGTGTAGCAGGTTGTGATTTCTCACCTTTATTTCCTGCAGACTTAATGGGAAAGGCTTTATAAATAATTCTGGCTTTGTCAATTTAAAATATGGATTAAAATTTACTATATATGTTTTCAAATTTTAATGTGCTGCTTCTTTTTCCCCCCCAAACAATTCCATTTTAGTTTTGCAGACGCTATTCTTGTTTCTGTAATAATGATCACTAGTGGAAAAGCATTGGTACTGGGTGCAAAAGAAAGGAATGAAGATTATATTGTCAGTGTTGTATTATTCCATGCTTGTGAGCCGAAAAAGATAGCCAGTGGTTTTCTTTGCATCCAGTGCACATAGTTAGCAGTATTTTTATTATTTTATACCATTATTGCTGAAATTCTGTGGGACAAAGTTCCATCATTTAGAGCAGTGCATGTTCAAACAAATGTCATCAAACTGAGAAGTATTTGAAATGTTTGCATTAGCTAAAAGAAAACCATGTCAGACATAAACATTTTGAGCAGATTCAAACTCAAAGTGAGACTGCACAACTATCATTCTTATCCCCCTGCTGACTTTGTATAATACACACCAGGACATAATTTAGAAGCTCACTCTGCTAAGACTATTCATGTACGTAACTCAGATTAAGGGGCCAAGTTCCTTTACAGTTAATATGTATATGAATATGTATTTGCAGGTTTGGGGCATTAGTTGACAGTTAGCTGATAATTCAACTGTAGCAAAAATGCAGATAATCAGACAGGGAAAAATAAGAAATTTCCTGTACAATGGGCTATTTCCCTTTGTCTCATTGGCCTTATTTTCAGCTGATTTTTTTCAGACTGCATGATTGATGAGAATGATGCTAAAGCCTGCCTAACCAATGAAAGAATAAACACCATAGAGGAATATTAAATCTACATTTTCTATCAGAAACTTAGCATTTCCCTAAATGGCTTTAAAAAAATCTTAGTTTTACATTTCCCTTAATGTTTCACTGTCAGCCAACACACTGTTTCTGTTTGATTGTATAATAATATTTATGTACAGTTTCACTGAGCTGTGAAAACACCAGCAAATGGATTTTGCATCCTTTGTTGCTTTTTAAGTTTTATAAGCCTCTTTCCAGTGCATACCCATCTCCTGCTTTAAAGATCACAAGGAGAAATATACCACATCCTAAAGTACCATACAATTATGCAGACCTCACTACAAGCTTAGATTGGAAGTATATGATCATTTACACAAAACAGGGCTGTTATTTCTTGAGACTGTTCATATGGCCCAAGTGACCCTGGTATAGTGCTGCATACAATATTAGACTTTCGTTTTTAGGAAAAAAAGAGTCCAGCTGTGAAACTCCTTGAAACGGTGCATTGCACTGTATTTGTGATTTATAGAGCAAGGCAAAAAATCTGATGACCACAGACAGTGCTCAGCTCCTGGCTGACCTTCTCCCATGGAGCAGTAGCCCTTGGTGTACCTGACAGACCAAGTGTTCAGTGCCCTCTACACTTGATGAAAGGCAGTAATAGTCAACTCATTAACATTTGAAAATTTGAAATGTCACCATTTTCTGTCTAGTTTCATTGGTCTATAAAAAAATAAACACCACCAAGCAGTAACCTAACATAAAACAGAAAAGCACCCAGTGGTTTCTGAAGGTGCTCCCGAATGTCTCTCCTCAAAATACATCTTTTTAGAGAAGTGGCTCTCAGGAACTGTGAAGGGCCCTTGGCAGCACCTGCTGCCATCCTCATCCCCAGAAGTCACCACTACTTTGACTCAAGTGGCCTGAAAAGTCATCTTCCTAAACAGGACCATGCCAATTCCCTGAGGATGTTGTGTGATGCCGCAATCCTGTACTCTCCTTATTTTCCAGCATGTGCAATTTCAAATAGAATAGAATAGAATAGAATAGAATAGAATAGAATAGAATAGAATAGAATAGAATAGAATACTTTAGTTGGAAGGGACATACAACAGCCATCTGGCATGTTTAAAAGCTAGAACACATTACTAAGAGCACTGTCCAAAAGCCTCCTAAACACTGACAGGTTTGGGACATCAACCACCTCTCTAGGAAGCCTACAGCAGACCTATTCCAGACCATGCTCTTGGTAAAGAAATATTTCCTAATGCCATCTCTGGACCTCCCCTGATGCAGCTTTGGGCACCATTCCCAGACCACGTATCACTGGATCCCAGGGAGGAATGATGCTCAGTACCTTCCTCTCTTTTTTCCCTCCTCAGGAAGCTGTAGAGAGCAATGAGATCCTCCCTCTGCTGCCTTTTCTAGAAAGTACACAATCACAAAGTCCTTATCCTGTCCTCATAGGAGCTGCCTCACTTCTTGGTAGAGTTTGAAAAGAGAGCAGTTTTCTGCATCTATATTCCTCAGACTCCTGCCACCTCCATGTGACAGTGTGAGTGGAAGGATCACAGATTAAGGCCTGGGCATCCAGCTGAGAATCTTCTTCTCTAAAATTTGACTCTGCTTGGTTTAAAATTCTCCGATTGTTTAAGGACAATTTTTAAGTGCAGCTCAGCTTTTAAGAGTCACTTACATGAGTCTTACTTGTGAGCACTTCCATGACATGGTGTTCTAAGAATTGCAGTAATGGCATGTTTCGTCCACACTGCCTGGAGTGCTCACAAATTCTTTGTGGAATTGCTGGTATATTCCCATCATCTCAGAGACCTAATGAGATACAAAACTAACAATCAGAATAGAATCATAGAATGGTTTGGGTTGTAAAGTAATTTCATTCCAACACCCTCTGAAGTGGGCAGGGACACCTTTCACTAGACTAGGTTGCTCCAGGCCTCATCCTGCATGTCCTTGAGCACTTCCAGGGATGGATCGTCCACAGCTTCTCTGGGCAACTTGTTCAAGTCCTTTGCCACTCTCATGGTAAAGAATTCCTTCCTATTTGATCAAAATTTGCCCCTGTTCAGTTTTCAGTGGAGGCACTTGGATCCCCAGTCCCCACCCTGCTGTCCATCCACTCAAGAGGTGTGGGAAGAGAGGTTGCCATTGAAGATTGAGGAAAAAAATTTGTTGAGGACTTCAGCCTCCTCCTCATCCATTACAAGTTTTCCAGCATTGCTTATGAGGGAGATGACACCTTTGACTTTCATTAGTAGAGGCTGATAATTTGAATTGATCCAAACTTTATTGCTTGTCTGAAAATAAAGGGTCCTTAGAAAATTAGGGGCAAAAGTAGAATTATTTTCCATACACCATGAAACATGAAGAGATTAAAAATCTCATGTTATTAAAATACCATAATTAATACCAGCTGAAACCAACTTTTAATTCTGAGACATCTCTGCAATTTTCAAATGAGCTCAGAAATTTTGTATAACTTTTTTGTCATTTTGCAGAATAAAGTAAAAGGTCTAAAAACAGTGATCCTCGTGCTGCAATTCCACTGCCTGGAAACTAAATAAAGAAATCAATAGGCATGCAGAGTGTTCTTCCATTAGCCCATGCTTGGTTTCCAGAAGGATGTACTGAAGTGTGGATTAACAGTAAAACAGAATCTGACTGGTACTTTCTAATATCCTTTCAGATCAGTAAGTTTTTCTTTATAGTCTTGTCCCCTGTACAGGGGATGGATACTCTTCCTTTAACCAGATGGTTTCCTCCTTCTGTGTGTCTTTTTACTCATCGAGTCCTGCATGATAACCTTGCTGATATGTCATTGTTGAGAAGTAGTTTTAACAAAATTAAATTAAGTAGTCCACTTGTAAAAATAAAATATATCTGTTTTTATCAATCAATTCAAGCTCTCCACAGACTAAAATGTATAGAATCCTGTAAGAAATTAGTACTTTTTAGAAGCCATGATTTCCTGTGGAGCGCTAGAAGCAGAAGGATATACAGCATATATCCAAAGGCTCTTCGAAAACTGTCTTGAAAATTATAACTTTATTATGTGAAAGTTAAATATATTAGTTCAATTCAGTGTCTTTTCTTTGATAAGATCTTTTTCATTACATTCATGTTCACACAGGGTGGTGTTTCCCAGCTTTCAGTCCAGCCTTTGTTGAAGTTACATGACTGGAGCTGAAGGCAGAATCCAGCTCCCAGGGCTGAATCCAACAGAGCATTTATATTCATAATTCTGTCCAAGAAAGTGCATGGTCCTGTTGCCTTTCTGGGCTGCCCATAAGCTTGAAAGTAAGGATGTGCTTAAGTGCTTCACTGGAGCAGGGCACTGGATGCTCAGTCCATTTTGTTTTTTAGGGAGGTTATTACTGCTTGAAAGAGGTATCTCTCTGAAATAGAAAGGAACAAATGTCCCAGAGCACTCATTCATTTCCCTCTCAGTCCCTTTTCTCCTGTCTGCAACTGCCTTCTTTTTCCTGGCTCATAACATCAGCCTTGTCCATTCCTTACAAAACATCATAGCTAAGCAGTCTTGCTTAAAATGGCTAGCTCTCTCTGCTTTATGTGCCTCAGATTTAAATTGAGAACTTCTTCCTTGCACAAGGCTCTATTTTATCTTCTGATCCCATTTCAACCACCAGGGTCACCATCTGTGCTGAGCATCATCATTTCCCACAGCCAGAATAGCTGGGGGCTGTTCCTATTGTATACCTGGCATGCTTTGCCCTTTCTACCAGCTCTGCTCCTTCCCTCATTTAAAGCTTGCCAGAAATACATCCCCACCACGTAGTGATAATACAGCTACCCCTCAGCAGGGCTTCTGTTTCTGGGAGCAAAAAAAGGCTAGTGAGTGAGACCTAGTACCAGGACAGCTGCAGAGAGGACTCTGCAGGGTGGTATAAGCTACCAGAAGGTCTTGGACTGAAGTGCAACCATCAGAGCCTGTGGTGAAACACTTTGAGCCATAAAGGAGGATCAGTATACAGGAATCTGTAACTGAATGCTGCAATCAGTGCTGCAATGCAAGGATGGTCTAAAATTCCTTCCTTACACACTTCAGTTAATAGAGAAAGAGCTGAGGGGTGGAGATGTCAGAGTCTCCTATAATGAGGCCTCTGAGGTTTTTGATAAAGCTGCTTAGAACAAAGAAATCACTTTGGTTTATTGTCTGGTACAATCCCATTCTTCCTGCAGTGCTAGTCTTAAGAACTAGTGTTGGTGATCAAGCTGATTTCATGCTCACAAGGTCAGTGCTAAGCTAACTGAACCTTTGCAGCAGTTTGTAAAGAAGCTGAGGTCCTAAAAATCTGCTTGTTTGTGATTCTGTATGGGTTTTGAGCTTTTGTTGTTTCAGGGGATTGGAAAAGCCCTAGAAGACCTGTGGTTGGTCTGGAGCTTTTATGTGTTTCATTACAGGGGATGTGGCCGTGCTGGTGGTGAAGAGAACGTGGGATCAGGAGAGTTCTCTCCATTAGGGCTGCATGGTTCTGTGGGCAATCACACGCTCCTCAAGATGACTAAGAGCAGGCTTCAAGGAAACAGGGGAAAAAAAGCAGGGAAGTATGAGTCATGCATGGAATGTCAGTTTGTATGTGTCTTAATGTGGAATATAATTATTTTTATACATGTTTAATTATTTTTTCTTTGTGATTCCTCTGGGACAACATTTGTTGTCATTGTTCTTGCTGAGTATATCAACACAAACTGTCAATGACTGCTTTGGCAGTGGGAAATGTTCAAATTGAGTATGACCCCAAAACCAGCTTGAGCTGGAGATCAAAGCCTAGAGGTATTGTCTGATGAAAATTATATGTTTATATGAAAATTATATGTTCTGTTGCACAACTCTGTCCTACACTTGTATCTGAAGTCAAAGCTCATGCTCAGGGCAGAGCCCAAGATGTTTCAGCTTTGGGACCGGCTGTGCTGGCCCTGGCCCTCCCCTGGCTGCAGAGAGACAGAAGCCTGCCACATGAGCACCCTGCCCAGCAGGGCAGTCTGGGGAAGAGCAGCCACGTTTGGAGCAGAACTGAGGTGCTGATGAAGCCTCTATGCTGAGGTAGTAAGGAGTTCTTGGGAAAACAAGATGTATTGAATCAGCTTCTACCAAGTGCAAGCACAGGGAAGTGGTCTCAGAGGAGGAGAGTGGGAGCATGTTGTGTCAGCTGGAGGTCTATGGAGGCAGGTCTATTGCCCCCCTGAGGAAGGGGCAAGGGCAGTTTCCCTGCTCCTCCCTGTTCCTTCATCTCTGCAGGGATAAACCTGAGGCAAGGGTTTAGGCTAGAAATAAAGAAAAGTGTTTTTTCCAAAAAGAAAAAGACAATAGATAAACCCTTGCCACCAGGAGAAAGGCTGTATCTTAGGACACTGGACTTTTGGTGATTTTATGGGTTGGTTTTGGGGTGTTGGTTTTTTTTTGGTTTTTTTTTTTNTTTCCCTATGCCATTACCCATGAGAAAATGGTTCTGACTTTTCTGGAGAAGTTGTTAAAGATGTTCCCTGAAGATCTCATTTGCTCATGCAAGTTGAAAGCAGCCCATGGCTCTCCTGTGTAATACACCATGGGACATGAAGGAGAGAAGAAATGTTCCTGCTGTAAATGTCAGTGTTACTTGTACCTATTACTATAGTTATTGCTGTTACATATGAGTTTAACTCCTGAAAATCTATGGCTTTTCCTTATTTATATAACCATGTGCCATTGGAGTCCCCTGTGACAGCTGCCCTCTGGGCATGTGGTGGTTAGCAAATGGGAAGGACTCTCCTCTGCCCAGGCTGGGATACCACAGAAGCAAAGGCATGAGGGTATCTCTGGCAGAGGCTGTGAACCCCCTTACCTCACCTAGACAGCATAGCTCAATCCAGTGCTGTAAAACCCACATAACATCTGACAAAACTGGAGTACCAGCCTTCAGTCAGAGGCACAAAAAGTTTTTGAGAGTGCCCCTGCCCTCAGGAGTAAAACTGAAATAACCCTGTTCAGCACAGTAGAGTCTCTCAAGGAATGAAGCTAGCTTATGCAGAATGAAAATCCTGTCTTCCACTTGTTTCTGTCTTTTTCCCAGCATGTCTTCTGGGCACAGGATGCTCACTGCTGACCACCTCCCCTTGTCCTCTCTCTCTACTATCTCATTGGTATTATTTCAAGGTTTGCATTGCTTTTTTTCAACCTTTATTTTTTTTCTTTTGCTGGCTAGTTTAGCCTTTCATTTATAAGAGATGTGAAATTCTGCCATCCTCATGAGTATTTTTAATTTTGGTGTGTGTTTAGCCTATGTACTTTGAATCATAAATTTTTTTCTTATATATTTTCTTCTTTTGCAGTATTTGGAAATTAAATTTTGATATTGTGCCTTTAAAGAAAGGCATGACGCTTTATTTCCATTCTTTATGGCTACCTCATAACATGGGTTTAGCCCCTTCTATCCAAAATCCTTGCCAACATTTTGCTTTTTCTAGCCTTTTAAAAGCCATAAATAACAATTCTGCATTTTTGCATATTTTCTAAGAGTGAAAATGCATCGGAAAATTTATTTCTCCTGTCCTGTATCAGGGCAGGAGAGGCAAGAAGCAATTTCATAATTTACTTCCGAATCCCTATACTTACAGCTAGGGATGTGAGTTGTGGGTGCCGCATCACTGCTAACAGAGATGTTCATACTCTTCATAGTAACTCCAGCTGATCCATCTCCACCCATGTGTGAGAGGAATGGTGTGCTTTCATCTCATCTCTTTGTATTTACAGAGCATCCAGGTAATGACTTCATCTTTCCTGGATAAGCCAAAAAGCCTTTGGCAACCCAAGTGCTGCATGAAAAGATCCTTACTCTAAATCTACACAAAAGTAAATCAAGAGTTTCATAACTGCAAGGCCCAGACAAGAAAAATTGGAAATTGCGAAGCTAAAATAGTTTTCTTTCGTTTCTATTCAAAAGAGAAATGATCAGTTAAGTAGCAGGAAAGCTTCCTGACTTGCCATATATGTTAAGATGTTACTTACGCATCTGCACTTTTCAGCAGGTACTTCTTATTTTTCTAGAAATAAAAATTCCTGTGTTTAACAGTGTGGTTCAGAGTTTCCACTTCAGAGGAAATTTATACAATGCAGCACGCCCTGTGGACAATTCAGTAGAGACTGGACACTCTTACAGAGGTAAGTTTGAGGTATAGCTGAAACACCACACACAAAGAAAAAGTTAAAGCTTTGCAATTTCTTACAAAGATGACTAAAAGCTAGAAGCCTTGATATAAAAGCTTATCACTATTTTTAATTGAAACCTTTGAAGAGCATTTGACTCCATCTTCCATAAAGTTAACAGAATGGGCAGAAATTATTCCACAGTTCCCACATCGTAGTTGGCTGTGGAGGAAGCCCACACTACAGTGAGTATGTGTTTGAGGAAAGGTTTTATTGGTCCTTAAGACTTAGCCTGATTTAGCAGTGGTTCTTCTACTACAGGTGAACACATCAGTGGTGTCCTGGAGGGGAATGCTGAGCACTGGTGACATATAAGGTGTTTGAAAATCTTGGATGGTCCTTCGAGACATGCTGCTGTTTCCTGGGATATGGCTCCCTATTGCAGTGACACTGGTGGCTCTTCCTGAACAGGAAAATATTTGTCAAATTGTAGGCTTAGTCCTTCCAAATGAAAGTTTCCCATTCTTTATGACTTTTTTCTTCATTGCTGGTCAGGATGTCTCCTCTGTGGGCATTTGGGGAGACACAGAGGCTGTTGAATGGCTGGTACAGATTCTGCAGTCCAAAAGCCCTACCCAGGGTGATTCTCTGTGTGGTGCATCAAGAGTATTCAAAACTGAACATTACTATTCTGATGATCCTTTCCCTCTGTTTTGGTTTGGAAGTCTGTGGATCTTTTGTGTGAGATATGAAGCACAGGTCTCCTTAGGCTTGTGTCCTCCCCTCAGCTGTGGAGAAACTCAGCACTCAGGCAGGATCTGTCCCTGCAGAGCTGCTTGTGGAGTAAGTTGCCAGCTAGCTGTAGTGTGTGTTCCCCCATGGCTTGAAATATTGTCAGAGGGAGAATCTGTGGAGGATTGCTTGTCATCTGATTGTATTATTTTTCAACCACACAAGCAATAAATATTTAAAGTCTGGTTGTAGGCGATGTAACAACTCTGTAAATGCACACTTCTGAATACAGAAGTAACAGGCTGATCTTTTCTTTTAAGAGGAAACAAATACATCTCTGTTTGGCATAAAGTGTCCTCCTCCCCATTCTGTAAGGAAGAATATGTTGAGGCAATTTTTCTGCAGTGAATGAAGATGAAAACTAAAGGTAGAAAACTACTGCTGCATATTTATTGCTACCTCCTGATGATCCTCTGTTCTTTTCCATTTGTCCGATCGAAGTATTCGTTCAAAGCCCAGAAAAGAAAGGCAAATAGTGAGAGACGGAACTGAGAGAAATAAACAGCTTCACTCTTTTTCCTGCTGCCTTCTTTCTCCCTGCCTGTCCCCACCCTGTTTTGTTTCCTGACAGAGAAGCTGTGACCAGTTATAGAGATAGGAAACAGTATGGGAGTTCCTGTGACGTTTTCTGTCTTCTCTACAGCACCACTTGAACTTCCAGCATTCCAAGTACTTTGGTTTTACAGGAGTACTTGCAGTTATTTTTTATAAATGGAAATTAAGTATTTTCATGAGCCTGAAGATGCTGATCCTGTATCAAAACTACTGGAAAAGGGCAGCTCTGGCCAGAGAGATAAGAAACACCCATGGATGTGACTCAAAATGAGTACAAAGTGATACTTGTCTCCTTGGACATTGACCACAGACTTTGTGGAGTGTGGAAATAAATCCAGGCCTGTTTTGATGTCCTTTTTTTTATTATTAAATTATATTTTTTTCCCATTAGAATAGAAGGAAAAAATACTCTGGCATTGACTGAAGGGAGATCTAGGGTCTCAGCTGATTTAAGCTGAGCAGCAGAGTTATGGTAGTGGGGAAGTAGCTGATTCTTCACATTGCCCTCTCTAGCTTTCCTGTTTTACCTTTTTTTCAGAAGAGCTTCCTGTATTTTTAGAGGTGATTTTATGAAGTGCTTTCGCAATTGAGAAGTAACTTGGTGATTTGACTCATGTGGTTTGTTTCTCCTCTGTGAGGCATAGTTAAAGTTCTTTGAATGTATAAATGATTAGCTAAAGGTGAAGAATCTTACACTCCTGACGTTTCTGAAATCCATTAAATGAACAAATTCCTTAGTGGTCATCTCAGAAAAAAAACATTTCAAAAAAAGTCTTACCTACTAAGAGAAATTTCTTTTTCAAAAAGCCTAGCTTAGGCATTGTAGAATATTTATTACATGGCTGGCAGTATTCTTCTGCCTGAGGGATGGACTGCAATTACAGCATGGTAAATATTTCATTAGAACAAAGCAAAACCGCATGGGAAGTAGCCTTCCCTTTATTTAAAACATTTGTTAAAATACAACATTAGAATCTACATGGGAATAATTCTTTCTATCTAATCTACCAACTAAGCTACAATTTTAGGTGAGACATTTTGTTATTACAAAACCTTGCATATTAGAGCAACCTATCTTCTCTGAGAAAGATGGACATTTTAACACAGATTAAACTTAGTGTAGAACGATGCCATTCTGGCTTCTTCAAGGAAGGAAGAAAGAGCAGGTGCAGAGATTTCAGTGCCCTCACAAAATCCTTTTTCTTCAAAATGACAATGTAAATGTAGTTTAAGTGCAAGACCTAAACACAAATGAATGTTGAATGCTGTGCACAAGAGTGGGAAGCAGTGACTCCAGTGCATAACAAAGCATGTGCAGTTTTGGACAGCAGTGTTCTACTTTAAATACTTCCTGAGTTCCACTTGTTTTAAAATTGTCCACCTCTCTGGGCAGGGAAAAAAGAGATAACGACAATTTTTGAGGGTCCATCTAACTGCAGCAATTTTCTTAGTGAATAGAAAAGCCATCTAAGAGCACATATGAGGAATGAACAGTAATCTGACTATAACTTCTTTTCACTGGAGATCATGTTTCTACTAGAGCACCATTACACAATGTTGCCCTGGGCAACCCAATGTGTTATTATATTCCATACCTACCTGCGGCCAAAAATATTACTGTCTCTCCAAGACACGGCAGCTGGATGCAGAGCCACAGCGGTCAGAGAGCCAGGTCCTTTTGAGGTCGGAGTCTCTCAGGCTGAGTTCTCTTGCCCCTTCCCTTTCTTTCTTGAGATTGCTTCTCTTGCCCTTTCTTGAGGGGAAGCTGGGACAAAACAAGGCAGAAGCCCTCTTTTGTTTCTCTGAGCTCCTTGCCTGCTTGCAAGAAACTGCATTCCTCACTGCTAAAGTGCTTCAAGGGAAATTTCACAATACCTGTCCATAGCAGCGGTGCGCAGCTGGAGCCACTGGGGCAGGGAGGCGCTGGTTTCACGAGACCACTTGTGGCAACACAGCAACGGGTGGCTCAGAAATTGCGGGGATGACACCAACCAGCTCCAGCCAGCCGAGGAGGAGGCAGAGAAATTGACTCTGCAGGTTTGCCGAGTTCTCTGGCTCCTGAATTTGCAGACCCAGTCTTTCAGCCACCTCTGTCAATGAAGCTGCTGCTGCTGGAGAGACTGAGGGGGCATTGCTTGTGAGATGTAGCAACTTAGTATCCACTTATTATTTACTGTTATTTTTCTTGTTGCTGTTTCATTTTTTTAGCAAACAGCTATTCTTTCACTTATATTCACTTGCATTTGTCTCTCTTTACAGGTGCAAAGGAGGTAATTAATTTTAATTGAAAATGAGGTAATTAATTTTGGAATGTCTACCCACTTAAATTGTCTTAAACCAAGACAATGTTTAGGCAATACCTCACTTTATCTGCTAGAGGTCTGTGACAAGGCCCCAAGTCTATAGCCTGATTCTGCTGTGATAACATCCTTCTTGCTTCTTCAAAGGCTAAGAAATGAGAATAAAAAGACCACCTCACTGTCAGTCACAGTCAGCCTCAAACCTCAACTCAAGCTTTGTTCTTGATATTTTCTCTTGTCTCTTAAAAAGTTGCAAAACTACTTGACTATCCTGCAGAATGTGCAAAATCATTTCTCATGGATCAGCGTTATACTCATAGCATGACTTTCCATCTGTCCCAGCTGCTGCCTCTGCTGCTGTCCAGTGACAGGGAGTTCCAGCTTGTCTCCGGGCAAAATGCACTTCTTTCTGGCTGTGGGAGTTAGTTTTAAGTTGCTGTGAGCTGTAAACAAGCAGGATGACTTTACTAGAGAAGAGTCAACCAAGATTTCTGGCTCACATTAGCTAGTCCAGAGAATTTTATTGTCTTATTGGCGTGTTTTGTCCTAACACCCTGAGCTCCATAGTGACTTCTCCAACTACACTGGAAAGCTGACACACTGCAAAAGTTAATGGACAGTGAAAACTGTCTCTAGAGAGCCCTTACCATACTTGATATTAGAAGCATCCAGATGCTAAAAAGCTGTGTCCTCTTGTTTAAAGCCAAGGCTGTTTCTCACCCTGAAAAAGGGATCGTGCAGTAAATTTGCTCTGGGGCATAAAAATCACTATTCATTGCCTACGGCAAGAGCTACCTCCCAAAATGCAGCATCAGCTCCAGAGACCAAAATGAGTTTAGGTACAATGCCGGTTTCTTTTGGGTGGCCTCCAGACTCTGAGGATGCAACTGCAAAGCATTCTAGTGAGACTCACAAGAATATGCAAATGGACCACAAGTGAGTCTCCAAAGTTGCACTCCCAGGGCTGGCCTGGCACGCAGTGCAATACAGAAGTTTTGAGCAAACAGAAGTTTAAGCCAGCACATTTTCAGAGGACTGGGCAACTGAGCCACAGGAGCCCACAGATGTTCTGCTGACACTTCCCAGCTTGAAGCAGTGAGGGGAGGCCATACTCTGCTTCCCAGTGCCTCCTTCTCCTGGGCAGGCAAACACAGGGTTATTTCAGAGCCCTTTGAAATATCTCTGAGCTACTTAGACACTTTAAGGTTTTTTTCCCTTTTCTCCTTTTTCTTCTTTTTCCTTTTTTTTTTTCTTTATTTTCTTCTGTTAGAGATGGAAATTAGTTGCTCAGAGACAAGGAGTCTGACTCTGTAGAGCTGGCCATTGGGATACTAGGCAGTGCCTGAGCATTGGAGGTTGAAGATTTCCTGTGATAAAAGTAGCTGAAGTAACACTGAAATAGGTTTTGGGTGCCTAATTTCAGTGTAAACCTCATCCTTGCAGTCTCCCTTTGTGGGTCACAGGATTAATGCAGCATCCATACAGACATGCTATCCTTCAGAATAGTAGTGAGGCATATTTAGCATACTTAGCCTTATTTAGCATTAATACATGAAGCACTCCACATGCAAATAACTATGCCAGGATTTCTGTACTGTCCTGTACCAAAAGACAAACTGTCCACCTCCACCTTGATAATGCTGCTTTCCTTCACTAAGACGTCAGAGCAATGAAATCTCACAGAAATACATGGAAGTGCTTATACTGTATTCAAAAGCAACAATGCTTAAGTACAAATATGTAATCTTCAACAATGCTCAGCAGAAGAACTGAGAAGAATTTATAGTATTAAGGTTGCAAAACTGAAAGTAATGGGGAAAAAAAGGTATAGTTACTCTGCCTCCTGTGAGGTTTATGAGGATATACCAAAATGAAGGTGGGTGTTTGGAGTTGCACTCCTCCCAGAGAGTGCTCTCTTGGTGGAAGTGTTGGCATACCTCCAGAAACATTCCTTCTGGGTTTTTTCTTGTATAGATTGACAGACAGACTGATATGCTTTGTGTCTTGGTGTGATGCCCTTCAATCACAAGAAAGAAGCCACCATATACTGTATCAATATAAAGTTGTGAGTTAATGTTCAATGATAAATGTGACAGTGATTTAACAGGATTTGTTGGCAGGGTATTCTTGATTAATTACTGCATAGAGGACAGGGTCAGACAAAACCGTCAGGAAGACCCTTCCACTGAATCTTGAGGTTCAGAATAGACTGTCCTGCTTTCTGAACCCCCTCTCAGGGAGCAGTCGAGGCACAGCTGGGTCCACTCCTAGTCCCAGTCCCTGGTCAACAGTCTATGGCTAAAGGATTTGATGTGTACAGTGAATCCTTCAGACTTGGCTAAGAAGCCAAAGTTTATCATGCTATTAACCACTTAGTGAGGATCTGTTGTGGGAAGGGATCTCTCAGCCTGGAGGAGTAACCTTGAGAGGTGTCCCTGCTCAAGGAGAGATCCTGGCGTGCAGCCCACTGCCGTACAGGAGAGCTCCACGGGCCCTGGGCTGTCCGCTATTTATAGAGAAAGATGAGTGACTTATGGTCATATTTGCATACCAGCAAGACGTCTGGGTCACCATTCCAGACAGCCCTTGGCTGCCATGTTGCCATCCAACCCCAAAGTCCAGAGTAAGGTGAAGGCAGCCATTACATCCTCCACTAGTGGTTATTCCTTAAAAGGGGTGGGGGAAAGCACACCTCATAGGATGTTAAGAATCCCAAAGATCCACAACACTAACAATTTCCAGTTATACTTAATGCCTTAAGTAGTTATTGAAGGCATGAATATGTTGCTATCAAGTGACAAGGTACTTCTAAGTCCTTTAAGCCAAAATCTTTCCTTCAAAACAAAGAATGGGAACAATTGTCTTCTGGAAAGGTGCCTTGTTTTGCCTTTTTGATCATGAATTCTACATCTTCGTGCTTGTCTGGGTTTTGTTAGAACAATTTTTACATCCAAACTCATATGTACATCATCTGTCATCCAATTATTGGAGTTTATTCAAAGGTTATGTTTGAAGTACTCACTGGAGGTATAAAGCAAGCGTTTCATTCATTGATAGTGATTGCTGAACAAAGGCTTGGAAATCCTAAAGGAACTATCAGAATAGATTTGAACTTCTACACCATGGGAAGAGTGTTGTGAAGGCAGTGTGACCTTGACAGAAACAGTAGGTAGCTGTGCTCACACCTTGTGAAGTATGAGGGACATGTTTGCATAGTTGACTGAAGGTACTTTTCATGTGACTGACAAGTTGACAGCTGTTAATTATCTCAATATTTGCTTGGGGTTTTGAGCCTGCACCAAGCGATTAAAGATACTTCTGGAAATTAGTGGTTTTGTTTGCACTTCTTCCTCTAATTGTTTGCTAAATAATTTACCATCATTGTGTTTCAAATCTCTGAGTACTGCAAATAGTACTTAAATAGTATGGTTTAATGCAGAGGGAAGTAAATACAAATGCATAAAGAATGTGTGGAAGAGGGGAGGAAGAGTAAATCTTAACAGAAACATGAGTATCTTCCTCACCTAAATTTGACATGATCATTTAGAGGTGGCTGGTACCAAAGTGCTGTAATGTTTCAGGCAGACAATGCAGGGTCTGTTTTTATTATGTGGATGTTGAGTGGACTGTTAGGAACTCGAAGACTCTAGCAAACATTCCAATAGTTTTCATTTCTGAGTGTCAAGTAACACACCAAATTAGGTCCCTTCAAAACCAAACTCTCTACCCCTCCCTGACTGAAACCTCTTTTGCTGCATCCATTGGTTCTGAGCATCCCTCACCTGAAACTCACTGTGCAACTTCCTATGTACTTCTCTGTTTTCTTTTAGGTCATAGTGATGCCTGTGGTGTTCAGACTGTTCTGTAAATATGGTAGATTCCTTTCAGCATAAATTTCAACTCATTATGCCCTACCAAATACATGGCTACAGTTTGTAAGCATGTCATGCATTACTGCTGTATTTTCTACTGAGATGAAATAAACCAAATGAAGCAGTAATGTTTTTAAGAAGAAATTGAAATTCTGGGAAAGAGGTAATGGAAAGCTCTGTCTTTTGTAATTTCTGATCTGAATTCAGAGTGATCTGAATTTGTGAGCTACAGGGAAGCTATGAGTTTTTTCCCTTTTGAATCTCATTATCTTGCTTAGATCACTGAAAATGCCACAATTAGCAAAAAATTAGCAAGCCCCCATGCAGTCCTGAAGTCAATTAATGAATAATTATCAGAAGGCATTGTCGGAGTCCAGAGTGTTCCCCTGGCTTCCCTGGAAAGGATTACCATCATTGCAGGAAGAATTACAAGTCACAAAAGAGAAGTAGAGTGTAAATTAGATTGTTAGAAGGTAGAAAAGTGAATCTGTAACATAGTTATGACAAGAAGCTTAGAGTTAAGATGGAGGATTTTTAGGCATGGTATGTAATTTCTTCTTTTTCTTCTTGTCATCCATCTTTGAGTTAGGATGGCATTTCTGGATTGGTTTGTCAGAAAACTGGACAGTGCAATGTAAGGGTCACACATTGGAAATTAACTATAAACATCAAAGTATGTAAATTGTAATACAAAAGATATGACCAACCCTCTGGGCAGGCAGAGTGCCTCAGACCAGCTTGCTAGACAGACCTCTGTACCTCAGAGAGAAAATTCCTTAATTAAATAGAATAAACAACCTTGAAAAACCTCAGAAAATGGCTTCTGCATTTCCTTTTGTGCTCGAGCTGGAAAAAGGAAAGAACACGAACTTGAACCACTACCGAATGTCCTGTTGTGGGTGATCTCAGGCTAGGAGACCCCACAGACAGCGACAGGCATTGGTCTTAAATGGATGCTATGCCTCATCAACAGCTGAAATTTTTAGTATTAGGAAAGGATTCTGGCCAGCTTAGACAAAGTGTCCCATGTCAGTCCTGAGGCAACTGCTTAGCTCGTGTGTGAGGCAGGAGAAGCTTACATAAAACTGATAAAATTGATTATGCTGATATGTGGTGAAACAACGGCTGAAAACATAGATTTCTGCAAAATACTGACCATCTTCCCTCCTTCTGTGTAACAATGCAGACCTTCCAATCATTAATATCCTTAGATTATCCCACTGCTACAGTCAGCTAAGGTCAGCCTTAAACAGCAGCCCGGCAACAGTGGATGGTAAATGATTGTGATAGGACCTTTTTGTTAGATTTAATTTAATCAATGCTATTTCCCTATTTCCATTATAAAAATAGGAAGAAAAATATCAAGCAAAGTATTATGAAAGAAATTATGGGAATCCTCTTACTTATTTATGAACAAATTATCTGCTTCTGCACTTTCACATGTCTGGACTGTCCATATGCTAAGCCTTTGGTAGATTTAGTTTCATTCTGCAGAAATGTCTCAAAAAAAAAAAATATATATATAGAAAAAATTTCATGGGGGAAAACTAGAAAATGCCATTTCCAGACCTCAGAGCAATCCTGATTAATTACATCATTAATCATACTTTGCTAGAAAAAAATTAAAGGCAACAAGTGTAGAGTGCATTGTGCCTCATGTTGCCTCACGCACCTGTTCATGTAGAGAATCCTTCCCATTCCCAGTGGCTGTATTGGTGTTGTTCACCCAGCCAACCCACTGGCTGTCCATGAACCCACATTGGCTAAAGCTGTACCTGTAGGTGCAGATGTATCTGGTCTGTTCCTGTGGACCTCTGGCAGTATATCAACCTGTTTAAGACTTTGATGTCCATATAAAAAGATATGGACATCAAAGTATGGTATAAACCATGATATTCAAACTTGTTAAACTACCAAAAGTGTCACTGCTTCGTGCCAAATTAATATAGGCAGATCCTTTCAGTTGTTATTTGGCTGTTCTGAGTACTTGGCTATCATCCCTTCCCTTCTGCTGTGTGTAGCAGGGCTGACAGCTGGGGACAGGAGTCGCAGCTTCACATATCCAAATTCAGAGGAAGACAGCAATCAGGCTTCCAACCCCTGAAGGCTTTTTATTTCCTGGCTGTTAAAACAGAAAAAGCATTCACATATAGATAGCAGGGAGAACCTTTGGATAAAGAAAGGCAAGGCAAACTCTCAAACCTGGTTGAATACCCAATAATTGACTATCATTCCGCCCCACAAACACACAGAGTTTTTGCTGCACTGTGCACAGATTCATGATTGCCAGCCACGCTCTTACCTCTGTTCTAGGCAGAGTTCTCACACAGGTGCATGCAGCCTGAAAATTGCCCCTATCATGCACTGTATGTGTTCCTCTTGGCTCTGTATAGATTCATAACAGTCAGAATATGTTTGACGGACCTGAGGCAGGATTCATTCTTTTCATGCACAGAATATAATTAAGTCCTATTTGGAAGAAAAAATGTGGATTTTTTCATGGATGTTTGTTTATACACTAAATGCATTATGAGTTCCTTGGACTGAATTTGCTAGAGGAACTGCACTTATTTGCTTTCCTTCTTTTATTTGCCTCTAGCTGTCTGTTCCAGAGCAGAGACTCCCATTCTTCTCTGTCCGCCTATTACAAAAGCAGTCTACAGGAGAGTATTTATGCAGCAAATGGTACTGCTGCCATCTACTTGTTGAAGAAAGCATTACCATTTCCTTATTAATCAAGACCACAGCTCAGTTTGTGTCCCAAATCACCTTTGTTTTCCCTGAGTCTAAATATTTTATCAGAATTTTTATCTCACTTGCACTATGCATCCATCAGAAAATCCACCCACGTGTTTTCATTTCCCTTAGCCACAGCAACACAAAACAAGTAGCTGCATGAACATTACAGTTTCCTATTTCTTGATGGAACTGGGAGTAACTAAAAAGATGCCAGCTGGGTCAGAAACGTTTCCTGCAGCTGTACCATTAATAATGTGTCTCTCTCACATAGATTCTCTTGGCTTCTGTTGTTGCTGAACTCTTACTACAGTGGAGGCCTTCATTTGGCAGATGGCCCTTGCAAAATTTTTCTATATGATTTAATAGTACAAAATATTATCTAATAATAATATAATTGTAAACACAGCTCCTAATTTAATTTTGCATTTATCTTTGATAGATCTTTGATTTTTACGGAGGTCCCTAACTGTGAGTAAGAGAAAGTATTTTCCTGTCCAAATCACTGTGACTTAAAATTTAACTAAAATTGAAAGACTACAAACTGGGCTGTTGCTTGCTCAGCAGAACTCTCCAACATCTATGCTCCCTTTGACATGAGCAGAGGGCTTTTTCTGCTGCCTGATGTGTCTTCATGATGCTTCTGTGATTAACCTGCAACTGTGAGCATTTTGCTGTCTATGTGTCAGGGGAATTCAAGACTGAAAATTTTCTCTAGAATGACTTCAGTTAAAAAAACCCCTTGATTTTCCAATTTTCTTTTTGCAATGATTTTTGATTTTGTTGCCTGTCTGATTCCTTTATGAAGTGAGTATTGACGATGTGCCTAAAACATTTAAGGGGTGTTGTTTTCAGGTATTTTCTTGCTAAGCTTTTCTCTGTCTGGATGTTTGCTACATATAAAAAGTAATATTAAACTGAACAGTATCTTGGAATTAACGTGTCTGCAGATACTTTGTTTATGGCAATGTTTGTGCTATACATCAATGTAAAGAAATAAAGATGACATTTTCTTATTTACAAATGTACTCCTCTTTAGAAAAATGCCTTGATTTCTCCTAATATACTCTTTTCAAATGGCACAGAATCAGTCTGTGTTTTAAAACACTCTTGCTGAAAGTTTTATACATTGGTGCTTCCTTCTGGCCTCCATAAATGCCATTACAGCACCCAAAGGAATATTGTGGTCTGGAAGCCCTTCTAAAAGCCTAATGACAGAAGGAATATGTTAAATCCTGAAGAAGTGAGAATTAATGAAAGCACCCCACATCTTTCTTTTTTCTCTGTCTTGTTTGTGAGACCTTTACCACTGGGACATGAGTTCCAACTGATTTTTAAACAAGCTTGATTCATTCTTCCCTCGGAACTGTGTAAAGGGCTGAAAAAAGAGCAATTCTGGCTTAGTCCTTGGAAGCAATGATGTGCTTACCATGAGACACCTAATTCACTCAGGGGATTATCATCTGCTTAAGGAGTGCAGGGGATGGCTGGTAGAAATTTAGATGGTCGTGTTTCAGTAAATGCATCAATAGGCTGTACGTATCTGTTTGCTTACTGACGTGTTTGGCAAAGAAAAGAAGCTGTGTAACACCAAGTGATGCTTCCAGTTGGCACTGGTCAGAGTCTCCACGAACTACAGCTATGCTTTACTATGAAACTCTCAGGCAGAAAATGATAAAGAAATACGAATTATCATTTCAGAGAAGACAACTGTTTATAATGATTTATTTCTAAATATCTCTGCCTTACTTGTGCAGTATTAAAACCTTGCTTTCCTTCTAAGCCCCCACATGAGTAAATTAATTTTTTAGCTTCCAGATGTAGAGATGTAATACATCTTTCACATCTAAATATACTGAAACAGGGTCAACTTGCAACTCTGGACCAGGGTTTTTTTAACTGTAAATACTTTGGTAGATACATTGCAGAAAGCTCCCCTAATAAAATAATGATTTTGTTGATTTATATTTGCCATATTTATATTTTATATTTTATATTTTATGATGTGCTAAATGATTTCTAAATTCTAAAATGGATCTCAGTTGATTTGTAGGATGTGTGTTAGCAATCAGTTTTATCAAGGCTTTTGAAAGAAAGAATTGGAGATAGGCATATATAAATAAATTGATATGGAAATCAAGAATACAGAAGTAAACAGTTGCAAGAACTGGCACAATATTTCGTACTTGAGACACTTTAGTGATTCAGGAGTCTTTTCTTCATGACAGAAAGGCTAATGTTTCTGCCCTGTTAATTGGAATGTAGCTGTTTTAACTGTCAACCCCAGAGTTCCAGCAGGAAGAGGGAGGTGAGCAGGTGGGATCTGGGCTGGGAGGAAAAGTCCAGAGTCTCCCTGCCAGAGAGTTGCTGTTTGATGCAGCAGCTGCCCCAGGTGAGGAAACTCTTGGCTGATTCTGATGTTTTACTTTCATCATCATCTTGAGATTCCATATGACCCGTATGCATACCTCGGTCCAACCCCATGGAAGAGAAAAGAGGAGCAGAGCTGAGAACAGGAAAGTTAATAGATCCAATCAGTATTGAATATAGGTTATTTCATAAAATCCATTGGTGCCTAAGGTGTGGCACTGTACAGGAACCGTTAAAGATAATAATTTCAAATATTTCTTTTGTAATATGAAAACATAAGGCACAGAAAGGGCATTTCTGAAGGCATGGGAAGGATTTTCTGAGAGCTGGAGTCTGGGAGGATAAGAAGGAGAAAAGATTATTTTGTATTTCTCGATTATTATATTCCTTCCTCAGACATTTGCTGTTGGAGACCCTGAGACAGTCCACAAGACTGGAAGGACCTTTGCAGGGACCCCAAGCGTCTGGGTTTGAATGCTCGTTCCCAGGGCCAAGGACCAAAGGAAGATGTGCAGGAACTATGGAAATTCCCAGTGGAGTAGCTACAGGCACTCCTAGAGCTGCCACTGAAGGCAGGCGGATGAGCACAAGGATACTTTTCTTTGCAAAGTGTCTACAGTCATATCAGATACTTCCTCGTGTTCATTTCTGTTTGAAAACACGTGAGCGGCAGACCTAGTAAGTGTAGTACAGTATTGCTGGACAGCTGTGAAGCCTGTACCCTCATGGACATGTCATCCTGGTCCTGCCACAGGCTGTGCTCAGGGACGGAGGGAGAGAGCAAGGGAGGCAGGGAGGATGGATGCTGCTTGTATGTTTGCCCATTCTGGAAACACTACTTTTGTTGATTAAAAAAAAGTGTCTTCTAAAGTAGGCTTCGGATGGTGATTCCTTAAATGGCAGGGACACCTGGTGGTGCTAAAGGAATCCTGCAGAGCATCCAGCTGATCCCAGAGTGCCCTCTGGGTGTACTGGAGAGTAGGAGAGAGCCCGTGATGCAGGGCAGGAGGGAAGGGGCAGAATGGCCAGAAGTACCCAACAGTTTCTCGGGTACTCTTGGTTTGCAAAGAGGCACGAGAACAGTTTATTACAGAAATGAATTAAAAATTTTAATTTCTATAATTTTTAATCATTAAGAAAACTCATTATAAATTGATAACTGTACTTATTTAAGGCAGGGACAAAATATAGACCCTAATCTTCCGCAGCTGCAATGAGTGATGCTATATGAAAAACAAAATTAGTATGCAATTCTTCAGTGAGAATAATAAATTCTGTGAGCCAGAATAATAATGCTGGTATTTCAATGTCAAATCAACATTCTTCATATTGTTTATAAAAATTTCACACACGAGGAGAAAACATGGAACCAATTTGTTCAAGTACCTGCAAAAGTTTCAAAAGGATGACTGTTAGCCACATGTTTAACCTCAGTTTTGCATCCTAGTGCTTCCATGCCCCATTATTTAATGCTCCTAACACAGCCTTCAGCAGTCCTTTATAACTCTCCATCTTTCCGGAGGATTGGGGGTGATGAGGGACGTAATGTATGCACTCAATACCACGTTCCCCAAGAGTTTGAAAGGTTATTTCCAAAATCAGTCCCCTTCTCTGAACTGATTCTCTCTTGGGTACCATGTCACCACAAAGCGTGTCTCTTAAAGCTTAAGATGGTGTTTGGAGCAGGGGCAGTGGCTTGCAGCCAGCCAGCCTATGCCATGGTGACTGTGTAGCTTTTGCAGTGTAACGTGACACATCATGTCCTAGTTCTCACTACCTCCCAGGAGTCTTTCCTTGTCCACCTCATAAAGAAATCAAAACAACGCAGAATAACCTTTCAACCCCATCACAACTCCAGTCCTAAACCCTAGCAGCCAATCTCTTTATTCTCAGATGGTTAGGCAGCCGAGCAGTATTCATTATTATCATCACATTCATTATTACCATCAGACAATTTGCCTCCTTCACCTGCTTCATAATCCTTTTAATCCTATTCCTGTTGTTGGAGCTTTAGAAAACAAATTACTTAACCTCTAAAACTACTCTAATAGCTCATAAAATCTTTGGTCTTGTAAGCCGAAGACTGAAGATTATACCTCTTCTTAGAGTTCTTTCCTTTGGGAAAAAACCCCCTTTATCTACAGCTCCCAAAACTGCTATATTAAATTAAACTACTTTTTGACTCCTCTCTATTCTAAACTGCACAAATCTCTCCCCAAGATAGCCCCCCATAAAAGTTTTAAGATGACAAAAAAAGATAGCAACAACTCCAAGCCTGCAACCAAAATTCACCCTGGACCCCATGGGCTGAACACAGCTTCCCCACTAAAACCCCATCACACAGACAAGGCACCCCCACTATCAACAGCGTCTGACCAAACCAACACTCAGAGCTACTCCCACAGTCATAACCAAAGCTTGCAACACGCTACATCCAACAACTCTCCAATCCCACCATGTTTCTGGAAAGGGCTCCACTGCCAGAGAGAGAGAGTAAACAAACCCACTAATATTCTGCCCAAGTACACTAAAACCAGCACCAGCAAAAAGGACTCATCAGCCACCCACACCCAGCAACAGGTGGCAATACTAAACCTACACCCCATAATAATAAGAAGGATTGGACACTGCCAATTCTCCTAAAATAGAATGCACTCAAAAGCATGCACTCAAAAATAGAACAAAATCTCTCATAATAATTTCTATTTGACCTTTCTCCAAGACTTATGGTTACATTAATTTAATAATGATTTTCATTATGATAATGTAAAACCTCCATTTTGCAGCTGGAGAAAAAACAAATGTATCAGAAACCTGTTTTATGTGGTGGATTGGGGCTTTTTTGGTTTGGTCCCCTCTCTTCCCTCTCTAAATAAAATTATAGGGCCAAAGAGCTCTGCTTTCCTCTGGACAGAGATGTCAGGCTCACCTGTGTAGGCACAGCCACCTGCTGGCACTGTGAGAGCGTGTTCCGAGCAGGGTCGAGGGTGTGAACAAGAATAAATGTGATGGATCTACACAGCAAAGAGCTACAGAAAGCACCTCACCACGGTCACAAGAGGGCAGAAGCATCCCAAGATTAGGTCTGCAGCTCCTAGGTAGCTTTCCCTTCCTTGGATTTCTTTTACATTGAAATTCATAAAATCCTCTCTGAACAAAAATGTAAGCACATTACTTAATGCAATTATGACCAGCTCTATTATTAGCTCAGTCCTAAGAAACCACAAAAAAGCCCCAAAAGCTTTGAGATTTTATTTGTTTATGGTCTGATGGAAATATCATTTTCTTGGGAATGAGGGGCTTCAGGGACACCAGGATCTTAATAGCATCCTTGCTTCCTCTCTCACATTTCTCTTAATATCCAGTTGCAATTCAAGTTCAGTCACTCAAGAAAAAAGAAAATGAAGAAAAGATGCTAATTTCTTCAGGTATAGTAAAACATTATCTCCCTTTGCCACTCTTTGTTTATCCATATTTTGGTTCTGATACTAAGAGGCTGTTTTTATGTATTTGACTTTAGTTATGTAAGTATCTTTATTTATGTAAGTATCTTAATTCCACTGAGGCCATAACAGTAAAGCAAAGATACAAGAATCTTTGGGAATATGGCTCTATGGCATAATCTTTTTAATGCACAGTTAACATCAGTCCTGCAAACCTCTCTATGCACAGAAATTATCTCCAAAATTTTTTCTAACTACTTCAAAGAAGAATGACAAAATTGTTCTCTTTCCATCAAGTTATATAAATCTCTGGTTTTAAAGCCTAAATCCAAATCTGAGTCTGCTTCTTCCTGCCAACGTCTCTGGATCTAACAGGCACACAACATCTCCCCTGTGCACAGAAATGTTCTCAAGAGCCCTGCTCTGCTGGCAGATGGGTTCCAGCAGTGTGCATAATCTCACATGGGTATGCAGAAATCCTGCAGGACTGGGCACAGAATCTAAGCACTGTAAATAGTTCCAGAACATCTCAGTGAAAATATAGGCCTTTACTTTAGAGGTCTGAACAATGACAGATTTTTTTCCATAATGCTGAATAACTAAGCCAAAGTATGTATTAGAAGCAAAGCTTGTAGTGACCATTTTTCAAAACAATTTCATTTATCACAAAATGAAAAGGACAGACAGAATTCCATTTTTAATATAATGCGGGCCTACTGAATCAAATGTATCTTTTAACAGGGAAATTAATTCAATGAGGAATTGAAAATAGCAATATTAGTAATATAGTAATATAATAATATTTAAAAAAACCCCACACCCCGCAGACATGAAGGGTAAACAGAATCAGGAATAAACTCTTCTCTCTTGGTGTCATTTGCACGCTCCCCTGGTGTTAAGAGACAGATCTTTGTGTAGTCTAGAATCCTGGGTATCTTGAGACACCAGAAATCTGGAGATAAGTAAATAACTTACTCTTTCATCAATCTAAAGTGACTTTGAGTTCACATCTGTGTGACATTCATTATAATTTAGAGGTGGTGTGACATGAAATCTTAATTATTTTCAGGGATTTTGAACTGATTCATGTTGCAATGCACTAATGATGATGGTTTCTAGTTTCCAGTAATTAATTCTTAAATTAAAATTGCAAATGTCAATAAAGACAGAAATTCTTTTGATGACAAAAATAGAGATCAAAGATGTTCCTGACAAATTCGAAAATGGAATTAAAAATAAGATGAAATTTAAAGGAAGCTAGAATTAAAATTATTCAAAGACGTGCTATATGAGTGGGATGAATCACCCATATTGGTAAAGGATGGGGAGCACCTTTCTTCAGCAGTTTTGAAGAAAAAGCTTTGGTCAAGTATGGGCTTTGGTCAACCATGTCATATCTCAAAAATGGGAAATGTCACCCTAGGTTGGATTGCCAAGGGTAAAACTTGAAAAATATGAGAAATAATTTCTTCCAGTGTACTTTTAAGATTCAGCTCAGGTACATTATTCACTTTTGAGTGTGGCCATGCAAGAAATAGACCAATGGGATCTACTTAGTTTAAAGAACTGAGGATAAAAAAGAGTATTGACTCCTTGCTAGGATGTGAGAAGCAGGAGAATTCAAGGAGACCCACCCTCAGAACAGGGCTTTTATGACTGTGAAATGTAAAAAATTCCCAGCAACCCTATCTTAAGATTCTGATAAGAAACTCCAATACAAAAAAGGGAAGGTAAACATATGATACAATGAATTAATAAACAAATGTGTATACATTAGGATGATAGGAAATAATTAAAAGAAAGGGATATATCTGTATTTTAGAAATCACTAAATGATGGCTAGTACATTGGAGAAAAAATTTCACAAGCTTCCCTGATATTCAAATGCTAAAGCTTCTGAGAAGACCTAATTTCTGTGGCCAGCCATGTGATTATGAACTCAGCCCCAAAGGAATGCTGTTTCACAAGGAAGCTCTTCCTGCTTACCATACCAGTCACATAAAACTGTTCTGGCTTATGTATGATAAGTGGGTCTAATACCATTGTTATTTGCAATTAAGTTCATTTAATGACCTATGCTTCTAGGAAATTCCAGCTCATCTCTTATTACTGAAAAGTTTTATCCTGGTCTTCTCTGAGAAGCTTTACTTATGCTAAACAATGCCAAGGAAAGGCTTAGGTGATCTATAATTCTTATTGCTCATTGTTTTCTATATTCCTAAAGCTACCTTTAGGTAAAATTTACTTCATTTAAGATTGAAGAAGACAGATACTCTACATGTGCTCTACAAAATGACGTAATAATGCTCTCGAAATGCTGAAGAGATGGCTGTGAGGAGTTGTGGTGGTTTGGCCTTGTCTGGCTGCCAGATGCCCAACAAGCACTTTACCTCTCACTCTCTCAATGGGATGGAGGAGAAGATATGATGAAAGGGCTTGTGAGCTGAGATAAAGATTGCTTAGCAATTACTGTTATGGGCAAAAGTGTATTGATTGGGGAGGATTATATAAATTTATTGCCAATTAAAAATAGATGAAGATAGTGAGAAAAAAAGACAAAACCAAAGTCTCCTCCCTCTGCCACCTCCCACTTGTTCTTTCCAGGCTCAGCTTCAGTGCTGGCTTTGCTGGCTCTCCCCTGAGCTGCACAGGGGAGGGGAATTGGCTAAGCGGTCAGCCCATAACCTTTTATCTTAGCTGCTCTGTAATCCTCACTTTGTTTCCCTGCTCCATTTTACGCTTCTTCCCACAGGCACAGCCCTGGCAAGGTCCCTCACAGGGGCTGCAGTTCCTCAGGAAGAGCCCCCCTCAGGTGTGGGCTTTGGACAGCATGAGGAATATGTGATTAAATAGTCATAAGGAAGATAAGCATTAGCTATCCATGTGCTGGGGCCGGTGAAACAAAAGGATTTCATGGGAAGGATATGGAATTTTGGTTACAGAACAAGTTAAAAACACAGTGAAAAGCCTCCTATTAAAGTGATTGTATTGCAGAGTAGGGGTAGAAGAGAGCATCCTTTGAAATCCCTCCTAATTCTGTGATCTTGACAGGTTGAAAGAATAAGCTAATTGATGCCACATAAGGTACATTTGCTCTAGGGAAAACCCACGATTCATGACTTTACCTGACTGATATTTGTGTATTTAGTATTTTGTTATAATTTTTTTTTGGGGGGGGGGGTTGCCCCTTTTTTCTTACTTTAAACCAGGCTTTTGACCTTGTGTAGTCTTTTACTTGTAAGCTATTATGTATTTGTCTCTCTGGAAGTTTGGAAGTTTTATAGTGCTGTCCATTTCTATTACCATTCTAGTTTAGTTTTTACTGCGTGTAATTGATAGCAATAGCTGCTTCTATCAGACTTCATGAAGTGTTTGGCTTTCTTTTGCTTTCTGGCTAAAAATTCTGCTTTGGGGTTTGCCCTTTCAAATGTAGAATATATTAATCTATGTTTTGTTTGTGCCATCAGCATGGCTCTTATTAACAAACAGAATGCTTCTGAGAGTGTATATTTTCTGATAATTGCATTTTTCCTCAGGTGCAGACATCATACAGTCAAATATTGGGTTCTGACCTCTTTCTTTTAGTCTATCTTCACAGGCTGTTAATGAGCTTGAATATTGCATCAAAGGCTTGATGACAACTCCCCAGAGAAGAGTAATCTGTGGATGGTGTAACAGCAAGTAAATATTTAAGTCTGTTCCCAAGACACTGAGGCTGTCAGCTTTGTGAAGCAGGGAAGGCATTTTGCTCTCTGTGCAGTGTTGTGGTGTCAGCAGGGGGAGCATTGCTGCTGCCCCCGTTCTGGGGTGCCCCTGTGGGATCCCACAGAAACCTCCAAGAGGGCACAAACCAGACACCACTAGCCACTGCCTCCTTCCTTACCCTATCACCTCTGGGTCCACAGGAGAAAAGTGTGAGGGTTTCCAATCTGCAGCAGAGAACCAGGAGCGCTGAATGTGATGTGGAAAGTGCCAGCCTAGCAGCCTATGCACAGCCTCTGTGAGCCTTGGTGGGTGCAGCTGGGCCCCAGCCCATGCCCGGGATCTACAGGCACTCTGGTAATACAAGTGAACCAAATATTACAAGGTCTCTCCATAGCTATATTTGTCTGAGCATTACATTCACATTAAAATGAATATCCAAGACAATTTATTCTACTGCAGTGCTACTGAATTCCTCAAGGCCAGGAAATTTACATAAACTATAAACTTTTCTGAAACACAGACAATTTTTACCTATCATTTCCTGCCCTTTTCATAAACACGCATAAAGGTTTCCCAATACATGATGCAATCAAGATGATAACTTACTTTGGAAAACATTCTGGGTTTTAGAAAGCAAATATTATCATGCTGAAGTTGCACAGCGTAAAACCACAGCTGGCTGTATTGGGGTAGAAGGTTAATTTGGAACATCTGTAATAAACTAATGACCCCCCTCAAGCCATGAAGGTAGTGCACTTTCTATTTGTGTTAGTATGAGGGAATTAAACCACATTACTGGGAGGAGAGTCGGGAAGATGTTCTGGAAACCTGTCATGGCTCTTTGGCTTTAGGCAGATTTAGAAAATCTTTCATGTCTCAGTTTTAATAATGACCCAACTTTTGGTGTTTGAAATTCTAAAGGGATATGCACTTGCTTTTTATTTTAGGGGAAGCAGAATGTAACAGAATTTGGCCTATAAAAGGGGAGATATTCCTAGCCTTCAGGGACATCTGCTAGTCCCAACTCCAAGCTTGCTAAGACTGGTATGTGCAGAAGTATGAGAAAATGAGCATCAAAAATTTTTAGCATATTGGCAGTACTCAACATTGACTTTTAGAAGGCTGTCTAAAATACAAGAATCCATAGCCATCTGAGAAAGAGAGACAGCTGCTTTAAATCCTGCTACTAATAACCTGCTGGGGATACTGAGCAGCCTTGCCAGTTGAATTAAAACCACTGGAGGAAGTGGAAGAGTTTAGTTTATGTTGCTAGGCTGTTGTTACTTCACTGGAACACCCAGGGCAAACACCACCAATAAGGGCAAGAACAATGAACAGTGTTGTGAGACTGAGATTTTGATGGTGCAGAAAACAACACTTTCTCTATAAGTCTTATGCAAAAATAGGAAATTTAATCAGATCTCATACTGACTACTCAGTGAATATTTAGTCATGCCATATATGACAAAAATATACAGTCATGCCAGTTTTCTAATGTTCACTGCTTTTTTTCAGGATTAAGTGATTCCACTTAGGACTTAGTAATGAAGTTAGAGTAACCACCATTTAAAATTGCAGTTTGTAAGATAGTTGAGGGAATGGAGCATAAGATTTATTGTCATCTGACACAGCATAAAAATATATTATTTGAATGCATAAATGCCCTTAATACCCAGAATTACAATGTTAGAAGATGGTAACTATACTCCCTCAATGAGCAATTTGAGGAAAGACAGCAAATGGAACAGGCTCTGACATCCAGTGTACACCTACACAGCTGCTCTACCACATGACATTTCTAAATGGGCTTCCCTACAACAGTATGTGACAAGTGATAAAAGCAGGTTTGTTAAATCTGACAGTATCCCAAGTCTGTATCTCCAGGACACTGTTCTTTAAAAGGCTCTCAGCTTTGGGTGTTCTTGAAAAGAACTACTGTAAAAATTGCACTGGCACATTAAAGTTCCCTTGTTTATCATGCCCTATTTTCTAGAAGAAATCAAGGATGTAAAGACATCTGCCTGAGGCACCCAAAACCAGACCTGAATTCTTGGATGATGGATGCACAAGATCATTAAACACCGTCCCAAGAAGCACATAAACAAATTAATACAAAATACATATATGCATAGCATATCATAGTAATGTTATATTTTATATAATATACTATGTATGCATACATATTTTGTTCTTACGTTTTGAAACCCCTGGATTTAATTTAATTCGCTTTTTTTCAGTGTAGCTGATTTGGGGTCTGTATTTCAAAACTGTAATTTTTACATGTGTGAGAATATGAAGAGCATAGAATATCCATTGAATGAATGACTGCCCCCTCCTACCTTTCAAAATTCCAACATCCCAGTCATTTTCAAAAAAAAAAAAGGTATGGATGATAATCTGTTCTTTCAAAGACTCTAAGACCAATAATAATCCAATTTCTGCCTGAAATAGGTGTATGTATTCATCTTCAGTAATACTTGCTCAAGCTATTTAAGGAATACCTGAGACCCATTGCCCTGAGGCCCTGGTATCCTGCCCTGAAGACTTCAGATGTGACCAACTCAGCAGATCTGAGGGACTGTCCCATAGAATGTAGCAGCATTCCTTAGTATGACAGCAGAAATCATGGCCTGCAAGGCTGTATTCCTGCCATCTGAACATGGTCAAGCACCCTGTTGTGCTCTCCATCTCTCACTGTTGAGTTCTTTTTACACAGAATTGTGGAATGGTTTGGGTTGGAAGGGACCTTCAAGTTTATCTAGTTCCAACCCCCTTTCCATGGGCAGGGACCCCTTTCACTAGAACAGATTGTTCAAAGCCCCATGTAACCTGCCCTTGAACACTCCCAAGGATAGAGCATCCACAGTTTCTCTGGGCAACCTGTTACAGTGCCTCACCACCTTCACTGTAAAGAATTTTTCATAGCTAACCTATTTCATATATCATGTTCAAGAGGAAGAGTAGAGAATAACTGTCCAAAATAATCTAGTTTAGTATTTAGGAGACACTTAAAAAAGACAGGAAGGGATAGACTTGGATAAAGAAATATCTCATGCTATCCTATGCCCAATACTTACACCTTTAAAACCTTGTTTAATTTCTGTAGGCAGATTCCCTGAATCTCTCATTCTGGAAGGTGAAGACACACCTCCATTTTGACAGCATGTGCATGTCCTCCCAGTTGCTGCACAGAATCACAAGCCAGACATTTCCGTGGCTGTGTCTTTCAGTGACACAGCTCAAACCCATAATTGTCTCAGCACATGCTGCCAGATAAAGTACTGTATGAAGCAGCAGTAAAGCCTTTTCTCCCCTGAAAGCCACCTAAAATACTCGTCCTTCCTCTGCTGTCCAAGTAAGCACACATTATGCCTCTCCTCACATGGTTTCCTAATCATCACAACTGGTTTATTGGGGACCTGACTATTTCTTCTGTTTCTCAGGGAGTCCCTGCACTGCCCTTGAGAGACACAGCAATGAAGAGTACATTCAGTATTTAGTAGCTATACTACCAACTAGGGAGGGTAGAGATATATTCCCTAGTTTCTACATCAGTAAATAGTTAAATTTAAATACTTGTCCGTTCAGCATCACAGCCCCTAAAATGTCACAAAAAATATCTGCCATACTCTGGGAAAAGTGTGCAAAGTTACAGCACGTAGAATGAATCTATACCTTTTCTTTTTTCAGAAATAATCTGCAAACACACTCTGACTTCTGCAAAAATGTTTCCCATGTCAAAAGCAACTTACGTAGGTAGCATGAATGAGCAGGTTGTTAAAGCCTTAGATATAAATGAACATGCCTAAACATGTGAGATCTAAACACTTGTTGCAAAATGGTTTGTGAAAATAGGACAGGCTCACAGTTACAACCCACCCTAGAAGAAGAAGGTAATTCAGGTTCTTGTTAACAGATCCATTGGGGTGGATTGGAGTGAAATAACACTCATTGACCCATGTTTGTAAATAAACATGTGTGTGTAGGGTTTATTGTAGGCGGGTACTGCACCCAGTTTGGGGCTCCCCAGTGCAAGACAGTTGTGAACATAATGGAGCAGAGCAAGATCAGGAGAGGGTTTGTAGGATAATTGAGGGAATGAAACACAAGTTGTATGAAAATAGACTGTGAGACCTGGAGTTGCTCAGCCTGGAGAAGGTGAAGGGATCTTACTGCTGTCTACAACTCTCTGTGGAAAAATACTGTCTTTCTATTATAACCTCACCATCTTGCTTTATGGAAGAATTTTTCAAAAGGAATGAAAAGTATTTTTCATTGCATAAGTGATGAAAAAAGGAATTTTTTCTTACCAACTGAAGCCTAACCTTGCTAAATTTTCAATAAGGCAAGGAAAGCTTTCCTTAAGATTAGAACAAAATACTAAATGTTGGGGTAGGACACTTGCCACAGCAAAATAATTTCTGTCCCTCTTGAAGGTATCTGTGCTCATTCAGATTTTGATTTCATAGGTGATTTATTTCATTATGTAGTCATTGTATCTGGTTTGATTAGGTCATAGTTTATTTGACTCGATGGGTATTACATATGGGTCTACAAAAGATGGATAAGTTTGGACAGGTGACATGGCTTGGAGCTCAGCCAAAAACATTGATACTTCTGTGAGCTGCTCTGTGAGATGTTCGCTTTGAACAGGGATATACAATTCCCCTCACCAAGGGGCTGCATGCTTTAGTAAATATAGGGTGTATTTTCACTATGTAACCAAACATGCTTTTTCTCAAATTCTGAACTATGAAGACTCAAAGTGACTTCCTCATTATCTTTGGTTTAGGTTTACTGACAAGTAGAGTATGTAGCATCTATTATGAAATATAGTACTGTGTTTCTCTTTTTGGTAATTATTTTTTCAGTGCTGTTTCTTGCCCATGTCTCTGTGCCATGTTTTTTTGTGAGCTGTTTAGGAGAAGCTTTAATTTACTTCATTATGTACAGGCTCAGATAATCTACTCTCTTTTTCAATACATTTTTTTTTATTATTTATAAAACTAAAGCAAAAAAGTTTTAGCGTGTCACTTGTAAGTCCATCCTTGATGTATAATATGCCATTCTAGACTTTGTTTTCAAGAGTGCAGGAAAATGAAAAGAGGTCAAGAAAAGCTCATGAGGTCTAGAGAGTGTGACCTGCATAGAGAGGCTGAAACATTTGTTGTTGAGCTACAGGAAAGAGGAAAAATATAGGAAAAATGATAACAGCCTTTATATCTCTGATTTTTTGCTATGAAAAGGAAGGCAATAAAGTATACTTCATGTCAACTGATGATGAGAGGAAAGCAATCACTTTAAGGAGGAAAAAGAAAAACTTAAAATATTTCTTACTTACTTATAGTATTTCTTACTTAAAGAAAAGCTTAGGTATTAGGAAAGGCTTTCTAACAACAAATATAGTTAACAATGAAATATGTCCCTGGGGCGTTTGCAGATCTCCACCATGTCTTCATCACTGGATATTTTTAAAATCTATCCCAGGAGAACTTTGAATTCTGTCCCAGTGTGGGAAAATTAACAGAATGGTCTCTTCAGGTCCTATTTAGTCTTCTGTGTCTCTAATAGCTCCATCAGCTCAACCAGTACAGCTACAGGTACAAATTTTGTTCCCCACAAAATACGTTTCTGGGACAATTTGTGCACTGCAGTTTTTGCTGCCACTGCAGATGGGCTGGCTCAAATGCTTGCTAGGAGATACAGCTGCTTTCCTTGTGAAGTGTAAAAACCTATTTAGTGATACCTGTGAATGTTTTGCATCTCAAACAAAGGAACGATTTTAAGGAGAGTCTTTTCAAGTATTCTGGTTAAACTGTATAACTAATAACAAGAGGCAGACTCAACTGACTGTAGATTGTCAAAAATAGGATGGGAAATCAGACAAAAGCCCGAGGGAGGACTGCATCCTGCAGGTCAGTCCTCTATCTGTTATGTCTGCTGTTTTTTGTTTTTTCTTCATTATATGCTTTAGTTTGGGTCCCAGCTGTGCAATTCTAATATAGAGCCTCTCCTTCTCCCAGAAAGCAGAAGAACCTGGGATACCTTATGACCACCAAAGAGCAACTCCCTCTTGAATGTCAGAGCTCTGACATGTGAGCATGGTAAGATGACATTGGATCACATTCTCTGGAGCTGACTCCCTGCTCAGTAAACTCACTTTCTCTGTATACTTCAAATGTTACCTGTTGTAACAATGATTGACATTAATCATGGTGGCAGTTCTGTGTTATTCCTGTTGCAACTAGACAGCCAGCATTGTTTGCAGACATTTACCTAGACTGGGTTTATCACTGGACTTCTTAACTACAGGTGGGGACATACTCTTGACAGCAGCATGTGAACTAGGAAGAGCCTTTTCTGCTTTCAGTACTGCCACACTGGCAAGGAAACTGGGGTAGCATGTGAAGCAGGGAGGAGACATAGCTGAATGAGTGACTCAAACTGACCAAAGGGATATTCCAGACCATAAGGCATCATGCTCTGAATATAAAGGGGAGGAAGGAGAAAGGGGAGGACATTTAGGGTGATGGATTTCATCTTCCCAAGTAACCATTACCTGTGATAGGGCTCTGCTCTCCTGCAGATGTCTGAACACCTGCCTGCCAGTGGGAAGCAGGGAAATAATTCCCTGTTTTGTTTTGCTTGTGAGTGTGGCTTTTGCTTTCCCTATTAAACTGTCTTTATCTCAGCCCACAAGATTTCCAGCTTTTACTCTTCTGATTCTCTTCCTGGTGCTGCTGGTGGGGGAGTAAGAGAGCAGCTGCCTGGGACTTAATCACCTCAAGAAAAATATTTACAATGAATCTGCTGGGACCCTCCTGCCAAAACCAATCAAAGAGTCAACTGGGACTTCTGCCAGAACCAGTTCAAGTTTAACTGCTTATGGTAAATTCTGTGTATTATTAAAGTAAATCACAATGACAACCAAAAAAAAGAGAAAAAAATAATTAAATATTGTTATAAAGCAAAAAGCTCTGATATATGCCACCAGAAAAGGAGTTTGTGTATCTTGAAGATGTTGGTCTTCATACGATCTTAGGTTTGGATTGGGTTGGAAGAGACTTTGAAGACCATCTAGTTCCAACCCCCCTGCCCATGGGCAGGGACACCTTCCACTAGACCAGGTTGCTTAGTGCCCCATGCAGCCTGGCCTTAAACATTTTCTGGGATGGGACACCTAAAACTTCTATGGGAACCTCTTCCAGTGCCTCACCAGCTTATTAGTGAAGAATTTCTGTCTCACAAGATCCAATAATGCCTGATGCAGTAGCTCAGAGGGACTTCAAAGGTGCAAAAGTGGCATAGGTCTGGCAAGTGAAAGAAGGAAAAGGGAACAATTTTCCTATTTCAGAACCTTTGCTTTCACATTCCCAAAATGACACATCAATATATAAACTCACTATCTATATTTGCTCTGACATTTTTTTGCCTTTCTTCAACTGACATGAACACAGTTGCAATGAATTCTTCTTGGGAAGAAAAAACACTACCTCACAATCTATCTGAAAGAAGACACTCTTTCCTACCAATCTTTCAAAGTCAGCTTCTGAAGAAGGTGCAAAGCAGGGAGGGTGAACAGCCTCTGTACTGACCAGATGGAGGATGGAGGGAGAAGGGACATGAGACATTCACATGGATTCTGAAGCTGCAAGGAACTGGAATAGTGAGATCATGGTCAGTTTTCTTTGGACAGTGCCTTTAGAAAGATTTGGCTTTTCCAGATTCATCCCCGTCCTATTTTAAGGAAGATTCTTGTTGCTCCACTCCTGGAAAGTATTATTTGTTTTGCTGTCTGTTCAGTATTCATTACTTTACTTCCAAGAGAAGGGAGAAAACAACAAATCAATTTCTTCCATTCATTTTCCACTGTTTTTAGCCCTAGGGTCAGCTTTGGCATTCAGGGAGCAGTATGCTTTGTGACCTAAAATACTGGGGACAGCAAACAAAGTATAATCCTTACTGATCATAGTAGTAGCTTTATTTTTCAACAAGGAAAAGACTATAAGCTTTGCTTACATCCATTGTGAATTCCATAATGGAATCCTGCACTTCTCTATCATTTCCCTTTAATTAATTAATGGTCTTTTAATTAAAGTGAATGAAGCTGGGCATGACAAGTATTGGTAAGTGAGAGGAAGGAAAAAAGCTGGTATCTGCTCTTGTAAGCAACTTATTTTGTATTATTCACATACAACTCCACTGAAGTGTCTCACTCATAAAATGCAGTGGGAGGTATTGATGTGTCAGAAATAGTAATTGGTTCTCCAACAAACTGAGGCATTTGTCGCAGTGACATTTGCACATGAGATTACCTCAATTTTTCTGTTTATATAATTTCATTTTTAAACAAAGAAAGAAAAACTTTCTGTTTGTTTCTAAAATCTTTACCATGCACAGACCGTGACAGCCTCTCCACAGACACAGCACTAGCAGTGACAGAGAATATTTCTCTTCTTTCCTCTCACTGCTGTCAAGCACCTTCAGTCTGCCAATGGAAGCCTCTGCACAGGGGTGCCTGGTTGTTATTTTCTTTTGTGGGGAGTTCTGAGGAAGGAAGGCTGAACAATACCTTAATCATGACAAGTTCAGAAGGGGATCAGCATCTGAAAATAGCTGCCACACAACTGTGCTGGTTTGAAAGCAAAAGCAGTGAGATTCTAAGTCAGAAATATAATTTAATAGGAAAAAGTAAAACATATGTAAGTAATATAAAGAAAACAAAAACCATTGACAGAGTCAGTATACAACTTGATACCCTGCTAGTTAGAGTTGTGGCAGCAGTCCAGATGAGGTGGTCTTGCTGAAGTAGTGATCCTGTAGACAGGTCTGGTGGTTCTTGTCTTCTGGAAACCAGTGGGTCAGGGCTACTTGTTCTGTCCTAGTTTCCACATTATATGTAGGTGGCGATGCTTGGCTCCTCCCCCTGGGTGGAGCATCTCACAATGGGATTATGTAATTCTATGAGTCATGTGGTGGATCCTTACAATGGGCTGATGTCATTGTATGAGTCATGGGGTGGGTTCTTACAATGGCTCATTAAACACAAAGGGCTCCCGGAGGGAGTTATCTATGACTCATAAGGCAAGGTGTTAATGGCCCATTAACAGGAGATAGTCCAGGGGAGGAGGCAAAGAAAAACACTGCCCCTCCTTGGTTTCAACAGTTAATGAAGATGGAGATAGAATACAGACCCTCTGGCACATTTTACATTGTAACCTAGGACACAACCCAGAACAATCATTGCTCCTAAATCAGACAGATTTTGCCTTCAGATGGGAAGAACATATTGACCTGTCTCTATCTGCAGATGTTTTTCAGGCAGATGATTTTCAGATAATTTTTGGATCTTTCTACTTCATTTGCCTCTCAGTACCAGATGTACTGGTGTTCTCCCTGATGTGAGAATGTCCCCGATGAAGACTAGACTGGGGTTCCTACACTTGTCTCATAAAGCTCTACGATTTTCTGCTTTATCAAGGGCATCTGGGGCTCCTTTACATTTTGGAAGGGAGACAACTATTTGAAGTTGTAGGGAAAAGGCAGATAATGTGCAGAGGAAAAAACATTCTTTTGTATTCTCATGGGTTCAAATTCAAGAAAAGCTTCTTGAAAACTATTATCTTATGGAATACTGTCTCATTGAAGTGTGATATACATACTATGATGCTGGGCATTGTCCTACATAGTGATTAATGGGATGATCCTGTCTTCTAGCTTTCAGTGTCACTCTCTTTGTGAAATATTTCAAGATATGTAAAAGAAAAAAACTATGTAGATCCCCTAGAGATGAAAATAATGCTTCATAATATTTCAGAGAAAAATTAGTTTACAACATTTCATGAAAGATATCAGGAGTTAATTTGGGTCCTTAGGTGTCTTCTTCTCACTGTATTTTTGATTCTTGTTTGTATTATGTCATCTAAAGATAAAAGAAGCTGAATCTTTGATGTAGCATTTTTGTCTTTCCGTGTTTGGAGAACTGAAGCCTTGTTATTTTTTCTGATGTGGAAGTCCCAGAACCTGTAAATAATTTACACTCCTTTAGAAGTTTCTTTATCAGCTTCACTTCAGCAGTATTCAAACAGAGAACGGAGGCAAGATGAATCTTTTTGTGATACCCTAGGATTGCAAGGTAACATGCTGGAATGTTTGAAATGTGATATAAATGTTTCAGTGGTTCAAAAAAAAGTTCAGTGTGGCAATGTTCACATTTCATTCATTATGTTACCTTCTTGTATATAAAAGTTCCTTGCATCTTTTAAAGAAGTGAACTCCATTTCACAAGTGCTGACACATTAAACACATATTACATTGCTCTGAAAGATGTCTTCATTAGCTTTGCCTCACTGGTAAGCGAAAATAAATGGCTGATGATGACCCAAATTCAGCTCAGTTTGAACAACATGGAAAAATCCCACACTGTATCTGAAAACTGCCAGGTGACAGATACTCTGAAATTCAGTTTCAGTGTTTCATGAGCTCAGTGTTCCAGGAAAACAGGAGGAAAGTATTGATCTTTATAAAATGAACACATAGTTTTTCTCTATTCTCTCACCTCATCTTATTTAAACAAACAAACAAACAAACAAACAAACAAACATAACCTAAGAAAATGGACCCAACCAAACTGTCAGAAGGCATTCACGCCTAATTTGATAATTTTTAAAATTTCACTTCCTGATGTAATTACAACTCTTTATTATACCTTCTACCTCTTTTCTTCATTAAGTAGTTTTTTATTTTGCATTAGTATGGTGAGATTTCACTGCCTTCACTGATTTCTTTCACTGAAGAGACCTATTACAGACCCCTCTGCTTGGTGAAATCTCCTTTTCTCATGTTTATGGTTTTCATTCAGCAGAATTTTTACTTTTTCTGTTCCTTAGAAGATTGAACACTATCCCTTCTACCCAGCAAGAGAACAGAGCAATATCTGACAGTCTGCTCTATCTACACTCCAAATGTTCACTTTAGCACTTCAGCACTTCAAGCATACATCTCTTAGAAGACTGGGTTACATTTCAGAACATGCCAATTATTATGTCACACAATCTCTGCGGTTCCATTCTACTACAGCTTTCACCCAAATTGTATTTAATTCTATTGGTTTTCCCCACCAGCCTGACACAAGTCTAAACAAAATCCTCTGAGAAAGGCTTGTGAAATGGAAATTTGAATTCAGCATGGTCTACAGCTTCCTGTAATATTTTCCCACTCTACATCCGAGCAGTGAAAAATCACTCTCTCTTCTCTTCCCACTATTTACTCCCCTATGAACTAAGTCTACTAGTGGCTAAAAATGCCTCTGTTGCTGCTCCTTTCATAGCACATTCATGGCAGACCTCACCATGGCACAGCTCCTGCTTTTTCCTTCTTTTTCCTCTTTATCCATGCCAGAGCTGTCTAAACATTTTTACCTCTTCCCATGGGATGTTACCGGGTTTTTCTTGTTTTTGTTTGCCTCTAAAATATTCTAGAAATGAATAACCACATTCATATTATTTTGTACAGTGGACAAGTAATTTGAACTCAATACTAAAACCAAAGAACTCCTGAGGTCTGAGTTCTGCTGCAAGTTTAGGACCTGGTCTTTGGTCAGTATTTCAGAATGTGTGGAAATATCCAAGCCAGAACCAACCTGATACAACCAGCAAGGTGCTGTGCTGGCATGGACATTCTGAACTAGATCATACACAGGCTTGTTCTTGAGAAGCTTTTGACCTGGTGACTCTGAACCAACTTTTCTGGTTTTGAACGGGTTAGTGGAGGGCATCAGCACCTACTTTGCAGATATACTCATGACCTCTGTGTTCTGGTTTGTTTTTCCATTATAGCTTAACAATATTCGTAAAGTGTGTTGAAGGAATGCTCAATTAACATTTGTGCCATGCTTTTATAAGTGGAGCTTGTTTTATGAACCCTCTGCCTCACCTAGATAATTCCCCTACCTTTTCTCCTCTGCCCTTTCTGCCCCTTTTAGAGGGCTACTGGGCAACCTCATGATATATTTCGCCTCTGTATCTCTAATGTGTGAAAAAAGATGAAGAATCAAAGCAGCTCAAAGAACAGTGGCTCTTTCAGGTGTATATCAGGAAAATGAGAATGTATTATGCTCTCCTGCTCTTTGAGAGCCCAGCAGAGCCAGCTTTTCACAGGCAGGACTCATCGGTATTTGGAACAATGCAGTGGAACAATATATAGAGACCATAGTATTTGGAGAAAATACAGCATCAATAGCAGCTGTGGCATTTATGATAGAAACTGCCTGCCCATGTTTTTTATTTTGTAGGGGAGGTGGGGTACCAGGGATTTGAATGGCAGCCCAGCTTTTCCAGGAGACGTGCTTGAAGGCCTCTTTAGCAAGGAGAAAACTCGTAAACAGTAATTGATCCCCACTCAAGGCAGAGGACTGATGTAGATAACTTCTTAGAGTTCTATGCAGTGCTGTCTTCTGAATATTTTATTATCTTAAAAAAAATTTACAGACATACATTTATAGTTTTGCAGGGGCATCCCTTTTGCAAACTAATTCTCTTGAGAGCTCCAATGGGGACCATAAAATTTTCCTTCTAAAGGCCATATGTCCTCTTTCCAATATTTTTAATTAGCGTCTTTGTAATTATGTCATGGAATATGGTTCTTAAATATATGTTGACATTTCTTACTCAGAACTGAATTCACATTACAGTTGATGAATATATTGTTTCAATGTATCCAGAGAGTGTCAATGTCAAGAATTCAAATGTGCTGTGACAGGCGACACACTGCAGAGCTCATTGCTCCCCTCGAACAGATTGGATGATCGAAGGACAGGTGAAAAGCCTGTTCAAACGGAGTAAAACAGTAGTGTTTATTTCCAGCAGGAATATTTTACACTCTTAGAAGCTTTTTCATAGACATTTAACTCAATGAAAAACAGAACTGATAGAGACAGCTTTTCCTTCAGGGTTAGAGGAGGCTACTGCAGGGAAAATCCACCCTGAACTGGGAATTCTAGCCTTACTGGCAGCAATCTTTTATTCATACCTTTGTATCAGCTAATTTAAATTTGGGGTGGGAAAAAAACATTTTCCAAAGCCAAGACATTTCTCAAGTTTTTAATAATGTATAAGTATGAAGCATTTTCTGTTTTGTCTTCATCTCAAAATAGAGCTTCTTAAATTAGTGCCATTTTCCAGACCTATTATGAATCTTTCTCTCATGTAACATGAAATAAACTTATTTGAAGCCATTACCTGAACATGCAGTCTCTAACACAAATGGTTCTGTAGCAAAATCCCCAGAAGCCTGCAATTGAGAAGGAAGGCTATATTATACATCCCTTACTCTTTTTGACCCACTACTGCAGTGAGGGATCAGCCAGGGCTGCAAGAGAAACTTTGGTATCTGTCTGTGATAAATGTGTATCTCCAGTGAGGGGAGGTAGGTCCCTAGCAGTTACTTTCCCACCTCTCTGTCACCTTTTCTCTCCCAACTTCTTTCTAAGCTGGGAGTGCCCGGCGCAGGCCAGGCTGCAAACACAGACAGCAGCCCCAGCCCCAGCCTAAGCCCTGTGGGTGGGCTCAGGGGTGGGCCAGGCACATTGACCTAGTCTGAGGAGCCAGATTTTGCTTTTGCTGCCCCTTTTGTGGCATTTTCAGCTTTCAAAAATGAGACAAAAAAATGACTTTTTTTTTTTTTTTTTTTTTTTTTTTTTTTTCAGGACTTAGAGCAGCCAAGGAGCTGGCTAGGGCTCTCTGGATAATGCTGACTCCTAACAGGCATCAGTGTCCATCCTTCCCTTGCTGGAGATGGCGAGTGAGGTAGAAGGTAATGTTGTATCTTTGTTCAAGTACTTTTCTATTTGTCCCCTGCATCACAGCAATTTGGATTGTCTGCTTGTAAAGCTGCAGTGCCAACCATACAAGCAGAAACTCCTTGAACTTCAGAAGCCTTCTTGCCTGTTAGAATTAAATCCTAAATGAAATTAATGGCCTGAGGTTTTAACAATTTGAGCACTATTCTGGATCATTTACGTGCTAGTGATACTGCTTTTATAAGAGTTTTCTATCTAAATATCTTTCATAAGGAATTATTATTATTATTATTATTATTATTATTATTATTATTATTATTATTATTATTATTATTATTATTGTTGTTGTTGTTGTTGTTGTTGTTGTTGTTGTTGTTGTTGTTGTTGTTGTTGTTGTTGTATCACTTGCACAAANTGTTGTTACTGTTATTGTTATTGAATATTAATTTATTATTTATTTTTATTATTACTATGTGAGCAGCTGTGGGGGTTCAGGAGTCACACAGAAAGTTACAAACATAATTTGTCTCTGAATTACTTGGCACTAACTAGTTTTATGATGTTGAGTGAGACCTTCAGTATGTAACATCTGCTTATAGTGGAAGTTCATAGCAATCAAAAGGGATGCAATTCATACCAAATTTGTGAGGCAGCGTTGCTCCCTCTTGTAATTACTGTGATAATTAAGAAGATCAGCAGGGATGATGCAACCTTGACTTACAAAGGTATTTTTGTTTGTCAAGCCATAGGAATTGGTAGGTATAGATCTGACCTCCAGGCTTCCATTGTTGATACAGCCAGACCCATTTTGAACCATGGAGGAAGGAAAGTAAAAGGGAAAAAAACCCAGCCTCATCTTGACCATTTTGTGATTACTAAAATATGGAATAAAACATGAAATTTAACAAAGATGACAGTGTAAAAAATGAAACTTTTTTATTGTAATCTCATTTACCACTCTAAAGGAAGAGAAAGTATGAGCTCACATGCACTAGTGTAGATATCTGGCTGGACAGATAGTATTGTAGTGTCTGTCTTCTCCCACAGTCATTTCTGCACTTGTTTGCCCAGCACTACCTAACTTAAAAGCCAGCTGTCCTGTCAGTGGGGTGTGGGCTCCAGACTGCTTTGCTTGCACAGGGTGCCTGGAACACTGGGCTACAGGCAGAGTCCTCCAACTTCTCTCTCTCTTCTGTAGTGGTCTTCATGTCTTTCTAGAGAGCCATCTGCCTTCAGTGTCGTTTGAGGAGCAGGTCTGCTTCCCAATGCCAGACTGTTGTAGAAGATGTGCTCCCAGGTGTGCTGGTTTGAGACTGATTGACATTTTGGTGGACAGGAAAATAGCCACCCCTGGAAGTGAGGTGTGCCTGTGGATTTCCCATGAGCCCAGTGCAACACCAATTGTGGGCCAAATTTAAAGACAGACAGGGAAATGAGTCAATCAAAAGTGAAATTTGTCTCAGTAGGATATACATTTGCACTGGACTGCCCGGCAATCACTCTCTTTTGTTTCCAGCCTTGAGGAGGTAAAGACGTGTGGGCAGCTTCGGCCCAGCTTTCCCCCCACGGCCACAGAAGCCTATGGGAGGGAGAGGCTGGGCCAGGCTGGGCTGGGCCGTGCTGGGAGCCCCTTCCGAGGGAGCTGTCTCGGCAGGGGGTGGGGAGGATGGAAAAGAAGAGCGATGCCCCGGCCTGGTTTTCCTCCCATGTCCTGTGGGGAAGGTCGGGTCATGCCGGGCTGGGCCAGGAGAGCCCCCCAGAGGGAACAGCCCTGGCATGGAGCAGGGGGGAAGGGAGGGAGGGACGGGCTGGCCCCAGGCTGGCAGA
>VXBU01013962.1:231764-290360 GCA_013400315.1 Bombycilla garrulus
GCCCCGCCCGCCCCCGGCAGCAGCAGCAGCGGCAGCGGCAGCCTCAGCACCTCCTCCAGCTCCGCCAGCAGCTCCAGCGGCAGCACCATGGACCTCTCCTTCATGGCCGCGCAGGTGGTGCGCGACGGTAGCACGGGACGGGACGGGACGGGATGGGACGGGAGCGCGGGGCGAGGGCGGCGGGGTGCGCATCCCCTCCTCTGCTTTCCACTCGGGTCCTCTCCGCTCCGAAGTTGCGTCGGTACGGAGGTTAACCTGAGCGGCCCCGCGCCTTGGGGAAGGGGCGAGGAGGAGGAAAGAAAGGGAAAAAATGAGGCGGCTGGAGCTGGTAGCGCTGCCGAGAAGAAGTTGGCGGCGCAGCTCGGGGCGCAGCACCTGTTAGCGCCCGGCGGCGGGCCCAGCGCGGCGCCGCCGCTCCACCGCCTGCCTCCGGCGCGCTGCCAGCGGCCTCGGGCTGGGCAAGGCAAGGCATCATCTCTCCATCCTCCGAGACCGGCTGTAAATGAAAATCGGAGATGCGATTTTTCGGTTATTTTCCTCCATTCCATACTGTGTTTATATGTGCATCTGTGGTTTGGGTTTTTTTTTTAAGTTGTCTACGCATACAGAATCTAGCTTGGCATGTGTAGAAATACTCCTCTGTTTGCACGAGCAAATTTTTTAAATTGCAGCTTAGCTCTGCGTTCCCGCTCGAGGCATGATTGTGGGTGTTGGTGTTCAATGTACTCATGCTTAATGTGCTGACTATAAGCCACCCAAAGCCAAAAATCATCATGGTGAATCCAAGTGAATTGGGTTTTTAACAGACAGATAATGCTGTGCTTGAGAAAAAGCCACACTTACTGACCATCTATTACCTTTTCCAGGATATATTCTTCTATTCATGTGGGTACCTATGTGTAATTGGCTTTTTTCAGGCATAATTTGAATCCAAATTTGTAATTTTGCCAAAAAACATCATTCGCCATTCAGAGGTGGAGTAGGGGCCAGGAAAGCCTTTATGCACTGTTGTGACCTGAGTGCTAACTTCAGCTGGAGGTGTTTGTTGGAAGCCAAATCTAATCCTTGTGCTGTTGTTCTGTTTCATTAATGCAATGGCTGTTTTGTCTTGTTCTCTTCCTAAAGTCCTCTTCTGAGGAGGTGTAAGACTCTGCCTTTCTGAAGGTAGCAGTTGGCCGTCCAAGCATCTCTTCCCTTCGGACATATTTCTAAGAATTTTTTTTAAGGAAAACCACAATGAGGAGGAAGGCTTAATTTCTATTGATATGAGATCTTCCTGGTAACTGGATTAGTCAAAAGAAATTTTACAGGTGTCAGATCAGTTTCCTATGGTCCTGCTCAGCACAATCAGTGAGCTCCCTGTGTCATCTTTTGTTCCTAAGCACTGAGCTGAAGTGGAATGCCCCTATAGCACAGAAGAAGAGGTGCAGCACAGCTGCAGGTCTTGCACATAGTAAGAGTGGAGTGTGCCAAAGCTGGGACTACTGCTGCCCATTCTCTTCCTATACTTGCCCTTATTCTTGCTGTCCCATAATCCACGTAACTTCTACACTAATTCTGTGTGTCGGAAAAGTCACAAAGCGCTGCTGCTTTGCTTCCCTCAGAACAGTTCCCAGTGCAAATGTGTCTTGCACTTACTAAGGTTATTAATGCAACAGTTTACAGTGAAACTTGCTCTTCTCCCTGATCCTTTGGGGTTAATTTGTTGTTTTCCTTTGTCACAAGAAGTGACAATTGATACTTCTTGTTACAGTGTGAAGTGAAGGCTGAAGAAAGGATGGAATACCATGGAGCTGTGTGCCACAATGCCCTTTGGGTGGTGAGGAAAGCAGAAAGCAGTGAGGGCTGTCAGATCTCTTCCAGTGGGGCCACAGGGCTCATTGGGTCTGCACAGCACAGGCAGGGCATGTAGTGAGTTCCTCCAAGGGGTGTTTGTGTAACTAACCTTTGATGAACTATAGGAGAGGATTTCCTGGGCTCCTTTTCCAAGGAAAGTAATTAATCCAGGTCTTGGGTCGCTGCGTACAGCAGAGGCTGCACTTACCTCTGTTACTGCCCATCACAGGCCTCTTGTACCTTTCTGAACTGTCAGCCCTTTCCACTCCTGTCACCATAGTGGCATTTAACCCCCAGTTTGTCACTCCTTTAATTTAAGTATCGCTTTTCTTCAGCTTTCTTTTCACTGCTATTTCTTTTTACTTTTTATTTGAGTCATTTCTGTAGCATCTCTGGTGGTATGGTCCAGTGAGATATCTTCAATAATAAATGAGTGAGAACACTAGAGAATTATTGACTTATGCTTGCTGTCATAATCACATTTAAAGATACTCTACTATCACTCTCATTATCATCCACTTGCAGTAGGTATTACATTTTGCCTGATGAGCACCAGACACATTAATATTTTGTAGAGAAATAGGTAATACCTAAACTGAGATGCTTAATGGCATACAAGCAATGGTTCCTCTCAATTTATTTTTACAGGATACTGTAGACTATTTATGTTCCTGTAAATTGCTTTGTGTGTTATCACACCTTTGCAGTGCTCCTTGTGGACCCAAGTTGGCTTTGCTAGATGTCTTGTGAGACAGCATAAATGACCTGTACATTAGAGCCCCTCTGATGTAAACACAGAAGCAGAGTGTGTGTAAATTTGGTTACCACTTGCAGACTCAGTGATTCTGCAGTGTGTTATGAACTGTTAAAATCTGGCCTCCTCCTAAGTGCAGCTTGAGCAACCATCTGAACACCTCAGCTGTATTGTATTTTTTAGCTATGCCATGAAGAACAGCTTTTGACCATAATTATTAAATCTGTTATTAAAATAAGCCTTTTTGCATCAGTGTGTTCATCTCCAATCAGTAGCTGATTGAGCACGCTTGGGTGTCCTCTGTTCTGCTGGTGCTCTAATAGGCTTTGGTTTAAGGTCTGTTGTGCTAATGAGCAGGACTCACACCTAGTCAAAGCCTATTTGCAGCTAGTCATTTGGTTTCCATTTTAAATCCATATTTTGATTAAAGTAATGCTGTACATCTCAAGATGCTGTGCCAAAGATGTTCAGCCACTGCTAAGCTGGATGAATGGCTCATTTCTGTGTGTTGTTCAGTGATTTCAGAGTGCTCTTGTAGTCTTGGTAACCTCAGAAATAGTCACTTCTCATAGGTAGAGACTTTTGCTTCCAGCATAAAAGCCTGGTTTTGGGATGTGCTGAGTGCTGCATCCAGGCTAAGAGCACTCAATGCTTTTATCAGGGGTTAGGGGGTTGCTGTCAGATCCCAGGGGTGAGCTGCCCCCCTCCCTGCTTCTGACAGGCTAAAATTAATATTGATTTGACAGCCAGCAGATGAAAAAATGCTAATGGGAGCAGGGTCTCCCTGAAACATGTCTTCTACCTGAAAAAATAGAAGCTTTTAGTGGGGAAAAAAATGGGAAGACAGAGAATAAAAAATTATGTCATGATGATCCAAATTGATATAAGCTGGGCAGCACCTGCAGTCATAATGTTACTGATACATTTTTCAAGGTTTTTATGTTTGCAATTTAATTTTCCTGAAGTGTTTCCTGTATTTTCTGTTTCATATTGAAAATAAGGACTGGATTTCCTTAATTTGCAGTGTTTTTATGGTCGGGTATGTCTCCCTAAAGTAAAAATAAAATTTTAATTGTCAGATAAACAGTCTTTTCTTCTTTTATGTTTAGAACAGGGAAAAGGTAGCAAGAGCCTTGGGACCTATTTCTGTGGATTTTTTTTGACTAAGTCAAATATAGTTGATGATTCTCCATGTTCGAAACCTCTTTGTAAACATTTTCTGAGGATTTGAAGTACAAGAAGTTGAATTCTTTGTGAATTCTGTAATGACTAAAAGCTGTATTTTTATAATCTTTCATTTCAATTGGAGTGATGAGGATTTGCCTTAAATATGAAAAGTGATGTCATGCTTCAGGAGCTAAAGAAGCAAATGAACAAGTTTGGTACAGAAAGCAAGACCATTATGAAATAAAGATAATTTAACTGATTTTGTGTTCTCTATTACTCTTCTGGGATTTCAGGTCTGGTCAGTGATCATTCAAGTCACTTGAAGCCTTTCATTGCCTTGGCAGTAATTCAAGTCAGGTTCCCCAAAACAGGGAGGTGGTCCTTGGTGCATCTTGAAGAAACCATGCAGTTCCCTCTTATCATGTCAGAATAACAATTAATGCTTCCACAGAAAACATACATTATTAAGAGCTATGTAACTTCTGAAAAGCCCTGGAATAAACATGATGAACTGAATTAATCTAGGGTCAATAATGCCATGCAAGTTATTTATGAGAAAATATTATAATAGATTCTGCAAACTTTGATTTAAAATATCCTTTCATTTTGACTTATGGAATCGTAACATCATTGCCATTATGTCACTTAAAGGTTGGAAAACACTTCTAAGATCTAGTTCAGCCACTAATGTAGCACTGCCAAGTTCACCACTAAACCATGTCCTTAACTGCCACATCTACACATTTTTTAACTACCTCCAGGGGTGGTGACTCAACCACTTCCCTGAGTAGCCTTTTCCAATGCTTGGCAATACTATGCATGAAAAAATGTTTTCTAATATCCAATCTACACCTCTCCTGGCCCAGCCTGAGGCTGTTTCTAATTCATCCTGTCACTTGTTGCTTGGGAGAAGAGACCAACCTCCACCTGGCTACACCCTTCTTCCAGGTGGATGTAGAGAGCAGTGAGGTCCCCCTGAGCCTCCTTTTTCTCCAGGTTAAACATCCCCAGCTCCCTCAGCCACTCCTTATCAGACTTGTGCTCCAGACCCTTCACCAGCTTTATCCTCACGTTTTCCATCTGACAAGGACAGTATGTACATGCTGCAAAGCTGGTGTGTGCACGGAGGGTGTGCTTGGCGTTCTTGGACACCCAGCCACCTGAACTGAGCTGCTGCATTTCCAGAAATCCCAGACATAGGTCCAGTATTCTTTAATTCCTTTCTAATGAGATTTCTGGATGTTAGAGGATGCACAATTAGGATCTGCTGTACTCTGCTGTATCAGCACAGAGGAACCCCAGAGCAGGGTAACACTGCATTTGTTTTCCCACTATTTCTTTATCTATTCTCCATCTCGAGGGTTGAGAGGGATTCAAAGCCTTTATTAGCTGTGTGCTCTTTCTTGCAGCAAGGTAATTGGAAGGTATTAAAAAAGAGAGAGTTTAGATTTGTGGTTTGGGTAGGTTATTCCCACCAGCTCAAAACAGAATCCAGGCTGCTTGCTCAACGTGAGCTGCATGTGTGTTTGTGTCCATACATGTGTCACTGAGAAAGCTCCAGAGAGAGACAGACCTTTCAGTCAGTCATGCGTGCACTTGGGGAGTCTGTCTTTGACAGTGCTAAATGGTGGCCATTTGGAAGCTTTGACATTACTGGTGTATTCTTAGGACTGTTGTATTTTTTCTTCAAAAAGTGGGATCACCAAAAAGCAAGCTCTTTGCCAAACCAATGGAGAGTTGGGATTAAAAGATGCATGAACAACTCCTTGTCAAAAGCTGCACTGTTTATAACCTAAGACCTAAGACAAAACCTCTTTGATCTATAGCATTAAACATTAATAATGTTAGCTAGGAGCTTATAGTCATTTTTTTATATAACCAGTGCAGTGCTCACTTATCTGCATAATAGGGTACTGACCATTACTCTACGAGCTCCGCTTTCTTCTGAAGGTTAAAGTAATTTTCTCTGGCATTCTTTGATTCCTCCAGAATGTCTTGACTTATAATAAATAGAATCAAAGCATCAGGAAGCTGAAAGAGCAGATGTGAGTTTAACTAAGGAGTTCTCAGATACTTTGGTTCAGTCTTAAGTCCTGATGTCTTGCTGTGAGATAGCACATCCAGAGGGACCAGCTGTATAATCCAGATGTTGCCAAAATCCTGTTTTGTGTGCAGAAATCAGTGCCCTCATCCAGGATGTTGCCAACAGTTGAGGTAAGAATAATTTTCTTTCTGTTGGCTGCTTGGCACAATTGCATTAGATTTTTATTAGTGTGGGGAACAAGAGGAATCCCTTCACCTTTCTTATCACTGCAGTAACACTGCAGACTACATTTCCAAGTCTTGTATAGTAGAAATTTCTGTTCCAGCAAAGCTTTTGAAAATTCATTGGAGACTTGGGCATACTGTTTTTATAAAGTGTTGATACTGCACTTTGGAGGAGGCTGTTGTTCCAGGATTGTGCTTGTAATTGCTGTCAAAAGATGTTAAAAGCAGTGATTCCAATCCAGCAAAACACTTAAACATTTACTGTACTTGGAACACGTGTATATTGTTCCAGTAACATCAGCAGGACTGTCCACTTACTTAAAATGAAGTATCTTAAAGGCTGGCACAGATGGAGAAAGAATGCTTTGCAATTCGTAGAAAAATATCCTAGGAGAGCAAGAGGAAACCTACTATTGGTCATATTATTAATTCAGGGCAGCCTGAGACTAAGTGTTTTGGAGTGACTGTGCTTTCATCAATTAATAGCATGATGAATTTCTCCTAGGAGCTCTTACATGTTGAAGGAGGAGGATGTGGTAGGAGTGGGTGGTGAGGAAGGGAAAGTAGGATGCAGCTCATGTGGCACATGTGTTTGTGCACCTTTGCACAACAAGGCTTAGAAGAAACTGGAAATAATTTATCTGTGTTTCATGTGCCCATTAACTATGAGACTAATTCTGTGACACATTTAATATTTCTTGAAATAACTTACATAATTTTCAGCAGTTATATGCTAAGAACTTCACAAACAGAGCAGATGTTTCATATTTCCGTCTTTGTTGAGTGTGTAAAGGAGGTTTGTAATATTATAGCAAATAGATATTCACATGGTTTTGCAGACATAAAGCATTTCACAACACAGTTGACTGCAGCAGTAGCTGGGGTCCTGTTGTACACAGAGAATAGCTAGAGATGGCAGGTGAGAGGAATGAAGACTGAAGCAGCACTACATTCATGCCAAACATCTTGCTTGTTGAGGTGCCTGTTTTTTCTTGAACAGTAAGAGCCTAACCCTGTCCTACTCTGAGCAGAAATTCTCTTGGCAGACTCAATGGGAATGGAGTTTCTGGGTAGCAGCTGAATAGCCCAGTTGGGTTCTCAGAATCCATAGGCTGGAAAATCTTAACTGGTTATAGATTGGGGTGGCAGTGATGGTGGTGTTATCTTGGTTTTGGCTAATTTAGGATAACTTTTTCAATTCATTGATGAGCTGCAAACACGAGGTGGAGATCCTGGTTTAAGTTTTGTTGAAAACTGAATGGATGCTGGCCATTAGGAAGCTAGTTTCACTATCTTCCTAACCTCATTCCCATAACAGACAAAAGCAAAAAACTCAAAATCTCCAAATAATTCAAAGGATTATATAGGATTAAGTAAGGCAGTGTGATCCTTTGGTAACCATATGCTATCAAATTAAATCATTGATCAAAGATTAGACTATTCAAACGGAGCACAGTGATGTGCAAAGCAGAAGATTAGAGGAGCAACCCAAGTAAATTCAGCAGTGACTAGCTCTATGATTTTGCTATGTCTCTCTGCCAGACTTTAGTTTCTTTGAAAGTGTTTTTGGTCATGAATTGCGTTTTCTACTTGAGCTAGTGAGGTCTGTTTTAGTCCTCTCTCTGTTGTTCCAGCAGATATCTTGGTTTGATTGTATAGTATCCTATACAGAATTACTATTTACCCCTTCCTCTATTCACAGAGATGATGATTTTTAAAGGTGTCTATTGAAAATCTGATGGTTCTCTGTGATTGTTGTAAACACTTTTTTTTTTTCCCAGCAGATACATGTGTGGGAGTCTTCCCAGCTCCGGGAGATCCCACAGTGTGTAAAAAGCCCTTTTCTCCCAGCTGCCTTGTTGAAGAAGCAGTCTGGAGTCTTTGGTTCTCGGTCTCAAGGTTGCCTTTATTTATCTTATCTAATACAGTTTCTTTCTGCCCTGCTGCAAGCTTGCCCTGCAAGGGAGATCGCAGCACACTGCCTGCCCCCGAGCCCGGGCTGTCTTTTTATACTATCAACTACATATTCAATGTTTACCATTAATTTCCAATCCATGACCCTTACATTACATTGTCCAGCTCTCTGACAAACCAATCCAAAAGTGCCACTCCGGCTTAAAGATGGATGGCCAGAAGAAGAAGAAGAGATAACATGCCATGTGTAAAAATTCTCCATCTTGATTCCCTGACCCCCCTGTCCAGAATTCCAAACCCCCCTGAACATGGGTCCAAACCTTTTCCTTTCCATCTATAATTATTACTATTCTACTGTTTAATCTCTGGTGACTTGCAGTTCTTTTTATAAATTGGTAATTTGTCCCATGGATTAAAAATCAAAGCCACAGGCATTCTCAGTATCAATCCAGGGTCTCCGACACCTCTGGCAAGGCTGAAAAGCCTCCTGACCAGGGCCCAGGTCATTCTGAGATGCCATAGGAACCCCCTGGGTTCCAACATACATGCTGAAGTATGAAAGGAAGATCCTTGAAAATTGTTTGTAAACTGATGATAGTTGTGTGGATTGATCAGGGGCTTGATCTATTTCTTGTGCTGGAATGGAAGCCCTTGGCAAACAGGATCCTGACATTTGATATGAAAGTTATGAGCACTTTGGAACAAAAAAGGGTCAGAATGAAGTGTGTGAACTCCTTGACATCTTTTTTGAAGGTGCTGCGTGGTCAGGGTGTGCGGTCCTGCCCGCTCTGGTGCTGCAGTGAGGAATGCCCGTCCTTACACTGGGCACTGAATAGGAGCAGAAAACATGGCCAGCTGTGACACAAAGACCAAGAGCACTGAGCACTGTCTGACTGTGTGCTTTGCCATGCTGGCAGGATTACAGGGAGCAGAGGCAGGGATGGAGATCTCTCCCTGTGAGTACAACCACGAGTGCACAGCAGCCAGAGCTGGTGCTGTGCGCGGCACTCGCTGCCCGCCTGTTTCCTGTGGGCACCCACACAGTGCTCTGTCTGTCTCACAGCACCAGCCTTTTGACACCTACTCTGACACCGAATCTTTGGTCTTAGCTGAATTCCACACTCCTGGTAGCTTCCAGAGCCCAAACTTGCCAAGCAGCAGCTAATTAGAAATCATTACTATTATGGTCACTTCAGGAAACACAACATCTCTGTGAGGCAGGCTACTGGGTACAGGGACCTTTTGTTTTGCAAAGTGATTATCTCTAGCGTGGAAATGTTTTAAAAAGTAATATTAAAAGCTGTTAACCTCAGCTGGTTCTGTTTGTGTGTAATTTTGTTTGTAAGCCTTTCAAATATCTACAAAAGGGGGAACACCCTAGGAATAAGCCTGCATAACTAAAAAAAACCCAAACTTCCACTGTGTCTTTTCTACTGATGTGCAGAGGTTTTGAGGTGTATGTGAGAGAGAAAAAAGTAACAACAGGACTGATACGGAAAGAAAATATTAAAATTTAAAGTTTTAAAGGATTTCTGAGATGTCAGCTGAACCCAAGGACTTGGAGCAGCTGATCACCTTTAAATATCTAGAGTAATTAAGTGCATAACTAAAGTATGTAATTCTCTGAACTTTCCTTCTGCTTAAGTGAAGTATATAATTAAATGCCTTGATATTTTGCAATAAGTGCCAAAGCATTTTGAGGTGTTATAATAGCTCTTCTTTAGAAGTGAGCTCCACTTGAAATATGTTGAGTTACTCCTTTTGTCTTTCTACCTTACTCTTCCTGATGCACCAGATAAGTTTTTATGGATCTTTCTCAGGGGTTTCCTCACAATTTTTATCTTGTATGCTTATGTAAAATTTTTTCCTTCCTACTCAGTTATGCTCTCCTCTTCGGGAATCTTTTTTCTTCATCTCTCATATCCTCCATCCTTACTTTCTATAAATTTTTTCAGATGCTATAGTTGCACCAGCTCCAGTCCAGATCCTACAGAAATTTGAGTTTAGTTCTGGAAAATGGGGGCGAAAAAGTAAACAATTCTCCTGCTCAAGGGCAAGAGATGCAAATGCATCAGAGCAGCAAACTAAAATGCTGCAATCACTGAAACTGTAAGCAACATGGCAGAAACTTTCCCAGTTGACTTACTAAAGACAGGAGCATGTTAGTATGTCTTTACTGGGCTGCAGGTTAGTAAAAATTGAGTGGCACTTGATGTAGAATCTAAATCTCAGGAATGGAAATGTTACCTCCTTTGCTCTGTTTTATACTTTGGTTGTTCTTCAGCTAGAGCAGAGTAGCTTACAAACTCAATCTGAAAAGTTCTGAATTCTCCTCTAGGTGCTGAGCCCAGCAGTCACTTGTGAGAAAGATACTGAAAATTCATTCACAAACATTCCTCTCTCTTTCCCTGTGCTATGATATCTTTCCCCTCACAGACCTAGAAGTCACCTTCTTAAATATGTGGTTATTAACATTAAGGCATGCCAAATGGTTATTCTGTGATAGGATACAGGCTCTGAAATGGTTCATTCTGTGTTGGTCTCTGAGCCGTCTGATTGAGCACGCAGTGAAACTGTGCAAATGAGCAAGGCGGTGAAATTTGTTGTCAGGGTGGCAGATGTTTTATTCTCCTGGTGCGTTCTCTGGCATTTCTCAAGGACATGAAACAGAAGCAGAAGAAATTGAATTGCTGTGCTTGCTCTCTCCCTTGTTCTCCAAGGTAGTTTTGCAATTCATTTCTCCGGTAATCTTATCAAGTGTGAGAAGAGACATGTGCCTCCTGACTTCTCTTACAACTGTCCTTTATACTTTCACAGGTAACCTTCTTTACCCAGCCAGCTGTAGTTTGCAGCATGGGTGGTTTTCATGGTACATATCTTGCTTATCACTTTAGTGTACATAATACCCTTAACAGAGCTTTAAAGATGGGTATTTGGATGACTAAATAAACATTGCTGCCTCTGAAACAGTTGTCTCCTGACCTCTGGTCTGCACAGTACATGTCTGGCAGAAGGGAGGGCATGGAGAAGGCAGAAGACAACGTGCTGATGTCAGATGCAGTCTGGGCTGCCTGATAACAATGCCTTGCTGTGCCTTAAAGCCTTCAGGTGCCAGCATATTCCACCGGTCATGCTGACAAGTGAAGGGAAATGGGAAGAGGAAACAAAGGTGGGTTTGGCCAAACTCTGCTGTCTTCCTTGAGGACACAACATGGTCTGATTTGAATTGATGTAGAGAATGCTGGCCAGCTCCCAGGAGTCAGCTCATTATTTCTGTAACAATTTGCTTTGGAAATGACAAAGTCAATTGTTACTAAAAATCTTAAAACTCAGTTCTAGAGAACAATAAATAGGAGAGTCTCTTCTGTAATGACAGTTGGTCTTGTTTTGCCACCTGATCTTCACTGTTAGAAAACTAATCACATAGTTTTATACTCAAAGTTTAGCCTTGCCTAATCAAGGATATAAGTTCATTAATGAAAACAGATTCAATAATTTATTTGTGTTAGATTTTTTATTATTAAAAAAAAATCAATACCTTGTATTGCCCATAGGTTATGATGGTAATTCAGCTGGACTCCACCATATCCATGGTATCTTTTTTTACAGAAATGCATAATATTTAGAGTATGAGTGCATCTCTGTACTTACTCTTGAGATCTCAGGGATACTACAGTATAAGCAGCCATCAGGCATATACTTAAATTTGTGTGGGATATGAGTGGGACCTTGTGCCCCGACACTGTGATGATCTGTGGTGCCTCTGCTCTGTCCTGCAGGACTGTGGCATGACCAGGGAGGTGAGGGGCCATAGGCTGGGCTAGCTGGGCAAGCACACATAGGGTGGCAACCAGAGACAGACAATACAGCTGTGTCAGTTGCTCATTGTATTTCAGGGTTGTTGTCCAACTGCTGCATCCAGTCCAACTGCTGAACTTACTGAGTTCAACCTCTAATGTGATTTTCATGCTCATAAACCTCAAAACTTTTCATGACGGGTGTAAAGTTTCACCTGAAATTAAAGGATACAGAAAGGAAGGCTGGACTGTCCTACAAGGTCACAGAGGAGATAAGGGTCTTAGTGAGCACTTATTCTCAGTTTGGGGCTCTTTAGTTGTAACTGCAGAGGCAAAGCAGTAAATCCTTCTTACTCCATGAGTGCAGTCAGGTGGACCAACAAGTAATGCTCAGAGCATCCCTCAAGTTCTTCTGGATGTTAATGAAATTATAGCTTGAAGCTTATTGTTCTGTCTTTTGGTACTGGATTCATGACTATCAAGCTCTGATTTTTATGTTGTTTTGTTTTGTTGTTTTGTTTTTTAAACTATGGTGCCATTTCCTTCAAAATGAATCTGACAGGTGATCTTACAGAAGTTTGGAAAAGTCAGACTTCAGACTGGACCATTTCAGTAAAGCTTTGCCAACAAGTAGAACAGGGTGTGCTCTTTCCCAGAAATAAGCAGCATCTTTCTGCGTGCTGATTTTGACAGAAACTCTGACATTGGTTTAGGAGTAATGGAGCTCATGTACAACACTTTGCCTCAGGATCATACTATGCTCCTGTCAGTCCTAGTAGTCATCCTGTTCACTGCTTGTCTCACAGGAGCAGCAGAGTGGTGACAACAGAGGAGATGCAGCAGCTGTCACACACATTTACATCTTCTCAGTCACTGATGTGAGAATAAACAAACATGATATTCCTGCAGTTGCATTGTTAGCAATTTATTTTTAAAATCAGTCACTTGAAAAATATTGAGGTACAGGTAAAATAGCTCTGTCAGCACTTTCTGTGTGGTTTGCAACACTCTGCCTGACCTGAGAATTTCACTCTGTTTCTGTTAACTTAAAAGAAGAGTCAAGGCCACATATTTACCTGGTGAAAGCACACATTTCTAAGTGAAGTTGTATCAAGAAGGGATATGGCTTACCAAATGCAGGAACATTTTGATTCCTGTCTGCTGCTGCTGTTTTATTCCCTGATCTTATTACCTGCTCAGCAGTGATGAGTAATTCTCACATGTAAGCAAGTGATATTTACTGTAAGAAAGGCCAAGTAAATTCATAGTTGAGCAAACATTTAAAGAAATAATTAGAGATTGCTTTCCTATTTTTGAAATGGAGGGGAAAAGAAATTGAAAATATAAACCTTTTCTCTTGGATATCCAAGAAATAAATGCAGAACCTCAAATTTTCCATCATTGTGTCCCCAGAAATGTGGGCATGAAACTTATATTCAGTGAGTAAATCTTTAATAAAGTCAAATAGCGGCTGACAATAGATATGTAAAAAAACAGTAAGTCAAGAAAGTTGATAGGATTAAAATCTGTGATCTATTTTGGGGGCTGAAGTGGAGCAACCTCAGATAAACAGAAGGAGGGTGGGTCCATAATATACCATGAAGACACAGCATTTAGGGACATGGATGTTGTGCTCTGTTTTTCCTTTTGTCTCTGCCTTCCTCCTCCTCAAAACTGTGGAAGGGACCACACAGAAAAAGCATCTCAGGGCAGGATCTGTATGTTTGGCTTGGAGTTGAAAGCCATCATCCCTGGAGTGGACCAGATTGGTTACATGGTCTGATCATTGGTGAGTGCCCCTTAGCAGCTGTCTCTTGGAGAGACACTACAGCTCAGTGGCAGCTACAGCGGGCCTTTGTAATCAGGCTGGCCTGCTGTCGGTGTTCCTAACTGGGCCTTACCTGTCCATCTGTTTTTGAAGTGCATGGGAAACAATGTGGCTGTGTGTACTTATCAACAGGGATGGTGCTTTCAGGGGCCTGACTTCAGAACTGAAATGAAACATTGAAACATGTTACCCTTCTTTGTTGGTAGGCTTCATCTCCCTGCATGCCACCTGGCTTTAAGTGGCTGCTGCAGCCCGGCACCCAATTCCTGCATCACAGCAAACGCGGCAGAGTTTGAGCATCTCTGCTGCCATTTGACCCTCCTTTGCCACGGTTCTGTGTCATGGTAGTGTTCCTTTTCTGCCTGCCTCATCAGCTAGTATCAAATAATTTGTGTGCTTATCTCTGAGAACTGCTGAGGATGTATTTATTTATTAATCCAGTAACTTATATTCTCTGTAGGATCTCATACCTGGATGTAGTAGCTCCTGATGTTGGTTGCACTGATTCATCACTGGGAGAGCTCTGCATTTCCCTGGAGGCACCTGATTGTAGTTTCCAAAGCAAAGCAGTCAGCATATTTGGCCTCTTTTTTATCTCCCACTTAATTTTTTTCTTCTATTTTTCTAATTAATCATAAAGTAGACTTGCTTTTGTGATCCATGGAACCAGTGCAGCACAATTCCCAGTCATCTTTCAAATGTGATACTTTTTTTGCTGTAGGAGTATTTATTTCATATACCATCTGGGCTACATTTCTTTTTGTAGGTCAAATTTAACTGTGGGCTGTGCTGCCCAAACCATGCACTGGATTTATGTTGTGGGAACCATCAACAAAAACCTGAATTCTCCAGAACTGGATTTTTTTTCCTTTTTAATCTATTTCACAGAAGCCACTAGATAGCCTCCAAATCTATTATTTGAAAAATATGACACATTCTCAAAGAGACAGGTTGATGGGAACAATTGATGTTAAAAAGTAGGGAGCAAAGCAGCAGCGAGGGCATATGTGCATTCACATCATGTAAACTTGACGCTGACCAGAGGGAGCCAGCCTACACCTTCCTCCCTGCTCAGGAAAGCCCCACAGCGACAGGATGCCACCTAAGGACAGTGTGAGCCCTGGCCATGTTGCCCGTGTGCCGAAGCAGGCGGCCCCTGTTTGTGAGCCTTGGGCAGAACAGTGGTCCTTTTCTTCTGAGGAGCACGTGGGGAAGCGGGAGTGGGTGGGGGGTGGCACTGCTCTTCTGCTGCCCATCTGCCACTGCCCATCAGCATGAATGCCCCGTCTGCCAGAGCAGAAGTGCCTTTAACTGAAGAGCAAAAGGGGAATCCAGGAGAAGTGATGTTTCTGACACGTTTGCTCCCAGGTCCATGTCTCAGTGCATTGAGTGCTCAATGCTGAGAGCAGCTGTAAATTATTGGTGGGAATAAACACAGTCTTTGTCTGCATGATATAGATACGATCCAGAGAGAACAATGCTGAAAACACTGTGTTAAAATTGTCACATGTGGGACACATGTAGTAGAACTAGAAAAAAATAAACAACACAGGACTCACAAGCAGATGTAAATCTGCTTGCTAATATGTCGTGCAGGCAGTGTCAGGGGTGTGTTGGTGATAGCTGCTTCTGCAGCAGAGCAGGCAGCATGAATGCAGTGCCCACAAACTGCTCAGAATCCGTAAGTAAAAGGCAAATTAGCTTTGCACAGACCTGTGGGAGGAAAAATATAAACTGAGGAAACAACAAGTGATGTGCACTCTGCACTTTGCTGAATGCAGGGCAAACTGGAAGTGCTATGAAATAGCTTGAACTTGAAATTGTTAACCAAAGAAACAAGCAATTGTTTTGTTAGTTCATGGCCTTTTCTTCATCTGTCTCAAATGAGGAGCATTTATATCATAAATAAACACTTTGTCAACCATCTCATCCATTCTTCTGTATTTCCCTTCAAAATCTCATCTAATTCCAGTTGCCATGATCTCGTCCATTAATCACTTTTTATATTTCAGGGCTGTCTTTTCCAATATATGTCCTCAACCTTGCATTTAGTTTCATGCATAGAGTAAAGTTGCTTTATTGTTTTTTTCCACAATACCTGCTGGAAACTCTCCTTTTTTAATGTTGGCCCATGGCTGGACTGCTGATGTATGTAACCTACTAGCTGGACTTCTGTCTCATTGCCATCTTTGCACTGCTCCCATTTCTTTATTCTTGGGTTTTGATCAAGACCTTTTTCTTTATTTCCACAGGTCATATGAGATCCTTATATTTAATTAGAATTGTTAGTACCTAGACAGAATAAAAAATTTAAGACATTTCAAATCACAGGTATTTGAATATTCAGCCCACTGAACACCATTTTTAAGGATTTTTTGGGTTTTTTTCCACAAGAAGATAAGAAAACAAGCTTAATTATATTCCCATACATGAATCCATCTATGTCTGATGCTGTCAGCCTGACAGTGATCCTCCCAAGAAATGCTGCATAGTCACTGGCTGTTTATCATCCAGCTACTGTATTTCAGGTAGAAGCACCCTTTTCTTCTAAGCAATGAACTGGGTTACAGAGGAGCCTAACACCAGTCTGTGTATATCTCATTTGTCTAGACTTCTTCAATGTCTTTGACATCAGGGGTTTAAACCAAACAAATAAAAGAACAACCAACTAAAATGACAATCAATAAAAAATGGAGATTATTTAGTTTAAATAATGGAGATAACTAGAGAACAACTCTGAAAGCTGCTTACAATGGTGGTAAATCCTGTTAGCCCTTCAGTTTTAATGCTCTCACCTCAGCAGCAATGCAGTGAAGCTGACAGAAAGGAATCATTGCTCTGTGGATATCCTTATTTGTGCAAATGTCCTTTCAGGGAAGCAGTCTGATTTCCCATGCTTCTTCATTCACTGGCCAGGCAGTCCTCCTGAGCACCCAGGTCAGCCCTGAGAGTGGGACAGGGCAGTTGTTCACATCTGTTTGCAGCTGTCTGCCATTATGCCCCTCCTCTGCCTCCAGTGCAACATTTTTAGTAATTGAGATAAAAACAGTCTTGTGCCATCACACATGCATCTGCTTTCAGATCTGGATTTCCAGAGCATGTGTTCAGATCTGGTTTTCATGCATCACTGCATTACAAGGACTCCATTTGCATAGTCCATTTCAGGTTAATCTTTGTTTAGAGTTTTCACCTTGTCACTGAAATTACGTCTTTATATGTCTATGTTAAGGTGGACTAAAAATGTATTTTCCCCTTTCCAGACCTTCCATGATCAAATGATAATTGGTTGTGGCTTTTCTGCACCCCCTCACTCCATCTTTTTAACCAAGTCCTTTGAGCAACAAGTTCAGGTTACCCAGTAGGAGTTTGTAGTCAGCTGTGTGAAAGATGAAGTTGTTGTGTATTTTTCAACAAATGAGTCCTGAAGACAAGAATTTCATTCTAAGCTGACTCCTTGTCTTTGGGGAGGGTATAAAAAGCTCATGTGTTGCGTATGAATGAAGATGTCTAGAAAGAGGGGCTATCACCTTGAACTGAAGTCAGCACCTCTGTGTTTTATGTCAGATATGCTTGGAGTGGCTTGGGTTCAGTTAGCAGTAGTCTGGTTTCGATTAATTTCTTTTCACTTTCAGTATTTTTATGGGAAAAAGAGGCAGATTCATCATGAATCTACCACTCATCATTTTGTGTCATAATATCATGGTCATCTGAAATCATGATATAAAATAGCAGTTCATTTTTTATTAAAATTACATTTAGTCTCCCTGGTAGCCTTTTTTCCTTCATATATTTCTCAACTGAAAGAACAAGATACCAGCAAATGTAAAGGCTATCATCTGGAAAAACCTCTTTTATATGTGCCTTTTAATGCTTGATTTCTAAGCTGTGAAGAATAGTGCATCAGTCTTGCTTATATCAAGCATTTACATTTCTACTATAATGCAAAGCAAAATCATTAAGGTCACAGACCTCCTTCTTTGAAATGAGAAGTAACCTTTCCTTATGTTATCTAGCACTTTGTGTAAAAATGTTTGATGTTTTTCTGGGAGATGTTGTTAATAGCAACTGAAGCATTTATCTTAGCGACATCAAGTCTCTTAATCAACAAAAGATCACAGTAACCTTTTGAGAAATCAGAGTACATCAATATCACTATAATTCACTCCACTAATGTCAAACTTTTAATGTGCAAAATATCTTGTCTGCATTTCTGCAAAGGAGAGAAACATGACATCATCTAGATTGCAGGGTTAAATGAAGGCCTAAGATGAAAATAATATGGATCAGATAAATATTTTAAGGCTGTCAACTCATATTGGTTCATCTTGTTCTGCCTGTGGATGCCCAAGTAGAGTTTGCAGATGTCAATGCTGCAATTTCTTGCTTTTCTGCTGTGGTAACTGGAGATCAGCAGGGGTCAGCTGTGCACTTTTCAGTCCCAGAATGCCAAGGAGCCATTGACCAAAGCCACTGTGTTTTCTGAAAAGAAGAATGAGCATGTCCCTGTACTTTAGCTTCCTGGTGAAAAGTGTTCAAAATCAGCCTTTGGCTTTACTTTTATTCTTCCAGCAGGAGAACAGCTTGCTGTCTTTTGACTTTGTTCAGTGTTGTGAAGCCATTGGTTCATTAGGATTAGTGAAACAAGGTGTAGATGAAAATGATTAAAAATTAACATCAGAATATCACTAGTTTATTGAGGATTAAGGCAGTTTTGGAATTGGAAGTGAGATGAGCCCTAGTTATGTTTTAAAGACTCATTAGCTATCTTGTGGTAGACACTGAAAATGTGCAAAAAGCCCTGAAGAGCTTACAATCAATGCAGACAAGATAAGGCAAGAAGGGATTTTAAATATGAATAAAAGGGGAATATTAAAGTCCATAAAGAAAATTACTTCCACTTTTCCTTTTTCTTCCTCCTTCATTGGGCAAATAATCAGATTTGCAACATAGATGTTGTTGTGACACAAATCTTGACTGGCTGGTTTTGCTGATGTTTCTCTGCATGTGAACAGATTCTCGCTCAAAGCCCATCTCATTTGCAGCCTTCACAGGCCACAATCAATTGGCAGCCAGGGCTTGGTTCCAAATAATACATAAGGGGTTTTTTGACACAATGGGGACTATACTTTTAATTGAAAGGTAATGGTTTATTCTAAAGGCCAGAGTGACCCAATGATATTTCCTCAGTAATGAGTTGCACACACTAATGCTTTCTAGAAATTTTATTTCTTCTTTTTCCATCAGATCATCAAGAATCAGATAAATTGTTAATCTTCCTTTTTTTTTTAATATATTTTCTTATGGTACCACTGTAAGAAACTTGAAATAGAAAGGATGGATATTGCTAAGATTTACAGGGAGTATAACTATGTGGACAAGGAATATTTGTGGTGTTCTCGTTTTTCTACATTCCTCAAAGAGCAAGCACCTTCCCTTTGGGAAAACAGATGGTGCCTGCACAACAGGATTACAGAAGGAAATGGGTTATGATGGAAGGTGAGAGGTGGTAGCTTAGTCTTCTGCAAAATCCAGGCTCTGCTTACATCTTGGAGATGGTGGCACTGGTTTTGTTATCTTAGTGCTGGAGTAATTTAGTGCCTTGTCGGGGAAAAAGTGCTGCTGTGGGCAGAGCTGGGGTACACCGGTGGGACCTGGTATTTGAAGAACATGTTTAAAATCAGTGGTGACCCTTATGTGTATGTAGGAATTGGTGTATAGTCACACTAAGGCTCTGTCCACCCCTGGAACCAAAGGAGTGGGACAGAAGTGTTTGTTTCTGTTTCTTCTTACTTCTCTATTTAAGCTGCAAGAAAATAAAGCTGATTTTAATAAAAATGGATGAAATTAGGTTCATGACAGCAGTGCTGCATAGCACCAAACTCAAGCTCCACACTTGAACTCCACTTTGATGTGTTCTCGTCTCAGCTGGTAAGACCCAAGCTTGAGAGACATCCTCAAACTGGGAATGAGTGCTTCCATTTCCCATCACATTCTTTGTAGATCTTGCAACAGAAAGCTGAAGTTGACCAAGGCCCACTCTAAATCTTATGGGGGTAATATCTGAAGTAATTGGAAAAACAGATTTCTCGGGAGGGGGTTTTCTCTGGGACAGTGTGCAATACCCAAGGCAGATACGACTTTCCAGCAGCTTGCCTTCCCCTGCACATATTTATGATGCACCTCTTCCTTCTGACCCCCTGCCTACCTGTGTTTGTCTTTTCATATCACTACTGTGTTATCCTTTCACCAATATGCAATGATCCAGGAACCCAGAGGGAAGAGGAAGAGCACACTCTGGCCTCCCAAGCCCAGTCGGGAGGGCCACTGCTCTTACTGCAGAGGTTGTAACAGGTGCCAGCAGTCTGATGATTGTTCCTCTTCCTGAAACAGCATGGCACATCCTGGTTCTCTTACCTCTGTTGCAGTGTCTGAATATCTCTGTTGGATGAAGCAGGGCGTTGGATTTTGTGAATATTCTTCAGCTGTGTCTTGTCGTTCTTTCCTGCAAGCGTGCAAACCCTGCAGCCCTCTGAAATCAGTGACGTGATTGTGTGTGACAGTCATTAGTGGGTGAAACAGAAATCTGTCTGTGAGCATCTGTTTTGAGGGAACCAAATATAATTAAAGTTTAACCATGCTGTATTTGCTCTTTTATTTACTGGGACACAGTCCTTCTTAGGGATCACAGGGACATTTCTTGAGGTCCTTCTGAGGGGTTTGGCTTGCTGCATTTTGTCATTGTATGTGTGTTTCATATAAGCGTGTTTTGTACTACAGGCTGGATCAAAAAAGTTTGTTCAGAGATTCCTTTCAGGATAATGAAACTGTACCTTCTTGACTGTGTTAAGTTTTTTCCAAGGGGAATACTTTCTGGTTTCAGGTTGTTTTGAATCTGGAGAGCTTGCATTGATGAATTGCATTTTATCAGTTACATTTCCATGATACTCTTTGAGCAACTGGACAGATTAAATGTGGTTTTATTCTGTAATTAATTCTATATACTTGACAATAAATATAAGATCTTAACTTGGTAAGTGGTACTTGGTAGGATGTAATGCAGGGATTGATGATGTAGTCTTCTCATCAGGAAATGTCTCACAGCATGGTTTCCAGTTTATTTTCAAGGGACAATTGATCAGGTATTGAATTGTGCTAGGAGAAGAATACTCAAAGTAGCACCTGTAGTGCAAAGATCTTTCTCAGGCCTTGGAAAAACTCTGTAAAGAAGCTTGTCTTGAGTTCAACCCTACCAACAAATACATAGAAAACTGATTTTTTTAAAATGTTTTGAACTTTCTAACTTGATCTCATTTTATCTTGAGTGAACATGGTCATATGTTTATTATGGTCACTTTATCCCTATGCTTTCCAAGTACAATTATTCATATTACACTCATGACTTGCAGGGCACTTTCAAAATTCAGAACTGCTTTAAAGAAATTGTAATTACTTTTAAAAAAAATTTCATTTTTCTCTGCTATTCTTTTACTACTAGTTTATTGATTGAGTTACATTTAAAATGGGTCTGTGTAGTTAATTTTAGATTAATGATTCAATTTTACTGCAACTCTGAAACTTTAAATGAGTACGAAATAAGTAAGGAAATACTCTTGAACAGGAGTAGGAGATAAGTTTCTATTCCAGCACCTAATGAGATGAATTTCTGAGGTTTTGTACAGATTTTCAAATAAGCACTGCATGCAATGCCTTAAGATTAGGTGCTTACTTTCCCATATATTGCCAATGGAGAGCAATAGCTGTCTTCTCAAGGGATCTCTTCATGTCCAATTTAAATCCCTAAACTCACCTCCTTTTGACTGGATGGTGAATCTGAGAATATTTTTAAAGAGGCTGCTCTGAGGGGGCAAACCAAGTGGAATTAAACCCTTTCTGTGGGTTTGCTGGTTTGTTTTTTTTTTTTCTGCTGGTGGCTTTAATTGTTTCTTGTGCCATCCTTTGTAATAACTCTTCTTTGTGAATTTTCTTCCTGAGCTCTCAGTGCCTTATTGTGCTATGGATTTATTCATGCAAGACACAGAATGGTGGTGTGGGATGCCCAAGTCTCTTGGAGATATTTTTGAAATGAAGATCTTCAATCCAGCATTTCAAAATAGAAACGATTAAAAAGGAGAAGAATACTTGCAATTTTGCAAGTACTACATATTTGCACTCTTTTACTGAATGAGTCCCATGCTGCTTTTTAATATTTCTGTGCTGGATTTTTGATGAGTGATGCTCAGCTTGAAAAAGGCTGGAGCTGCAATTCAGATTTCCTGTGGCTGGGGAAGGTCCCTCTGTGGCAGATGTGTATCTGTCAGGCCACTGGGTGAGGGAGAGCCCTCTTTCTCCCCAGGATGCAAAAACCTGTTATAGGGCTATGTCCAGTGAGATTTCCTTTGCCTGTTACCTTTCTTTAAAAAGTCTCCTTTATTGGGTGCTGCTTTAAGTTCTAAGGCTGCACTGAATGATGCAGGGATACCAAACTCTGTTGTAAACTGAGCTGCATCTGTCTCAGAGCCAGTGGCTCCTTGGTGAGAATCTATGTGAATGCTCCAATTTTTGTCTCCTCCATCATTTAATCTTTTTATAGTACACTCATTGGTGCCTTAATAAAATGAGATGGTGATCTTTTGTTTAAGTTGGTTTCAGAAGGATCATAAATGAAACCTCATCATGGGAAAGAGTATTATAATCTAGATCAGGGAGTTCATTATCTGAATATATAAGCTTGGACTGAAGAACCCAGGCAAGGGTTGGGAACTACACTGCCATGCATGTGCATATTTCATGGGGCTGAGAGTGTTGTGGGTTATTTTTCGGTTTCTGTTTTGTTTTGTTTTGTTCTGGTTTTGGTTTTGGTTTTTCTCCCAACTGTGTTTGTAGGTCTTGTACTAACAGTTTAAAATAGCAAGAGTTTTGGACTTGGTGCAGTTCACCTGCTTGATATTTCACCTTTAAAATTGCATCTGTAGGTGCAACTTACCATCACAAAATTGCACGTGTAAATGTCTAAAGTTATGTGGGTGTACGTGTCTTGCTTCAGTGTGAACCTGTCTCTCAAAGCCCCAAGGTATCCCAGAGCTGTTTTGGTGTTTTGCTGCTTTGACAGTCTGAAGTTCAGAAGGCTCTTAATGTCAGCTTGCAGAGGAGTCTGTGCATTTACTTTGCCTCTCAGGCTGTGGAGGAAGCCTGCGTGACCTTGGAGCCAGCCCATTTTCTGATTACTTTTCAACACCTTTTACCTGAAAGATTTTCAACTGGTGCACTCTTCTGGTGGAGGGATTTCTTCAGTACACAAACTGCAGCATACTCAGGGACAGCTGTCAAGTTCAGGGACAATAACATTTCTCTCCTGTTTATGTACTTTCAAAACACTTCTCTAAATACCCTGAGATCCTAAGGCACCAGGGGAGTGTGAATTTGCATCTTCCATCAGGCATGGGAGAATACCAAATCACTTCTCTCTCAACTGTTCCAGTTCTCCAGACCAGAAGAGATTTCATAATTCATATTCCGCTAAGTGAAATGGGGGCAAAATGCAAATACAATGCATTTGGACTTTATTTTCTTTGTTCCCTGCTCAGCCTTCCATAACACAAGAACAACTGAGCAAGCTTTTACAGGAACTACTTTTGGGTAGGAAAATATTACTTCCCAGGGAAAACTGTTACATACCTATGGCTTTAATTAGCAGCCACAAGTATTGAATTACAAACAGAAGTATAATAAATTAAACATTGACTTGTACCTATCCTATGTATGTCAGGCACTAAGGAGTGTTATTTTGGCTATACATATATAGACAGGCTTATCTAGAGAAAATCAATGCATAATTTATTATATTTTTCTGTAATGTGCTCTGAACTGTTTGAACAGTCTTAAACATAAGCACACAAACACAGATGGCTTGGCTGTTCTGTGTTTGTTTGGCGTGATAAAGCTGTCATCAGCTGCTGTCTAGTTCAGCCACACTTAATCATCCCTTGATGGTCCTAGTACATGAGCAAAACCTGGATTGTGAGTATCTGGGTTTGTGAGAACATATGGAATATTTGGCTCTGACGCTGGCTGTTCTCACACTTTGATGAAGGTTTCTGCCCCCACAAAGAGACAGTGAAATGTCCCGTATGGATGCTCTTTTTTTGCTTTCAAAGCAAAGTGAGCCAGGCTTATTTTGAGCCATGGTGAATTCTGTTCATGTCACGCCTGCTGACCTTGCACCAAAGGGGAAGACAAACATGTTACTTCTGTTCCTTGGGCTCTGCTATGGGAACAATAAATCCTAGAAGATGGTTGAAATACTTGCTTGATGACACTGAGTTCTCAAGCACTTGAGATTGACATATGATTGAGCTTTTCTTTCTTCATTATATTTAACAAATAGTTAATGTTGGATGGAACTTTTCTTAGCCCAGTGAATACTACTCTTCAAATACTAGAAATTAGGAAATCATCAACATTATTTCACCTTCTAATTTTTATTCTTTTGTGTAATGTGTGATTGGCTCACTCATGAGACAAAAATGCAAGGGAATAGGATTAAGTTTTAAGCAACCCGTGCCTCTTTAGTTATAAACTGCTACTTACATAATAAGTTGAGAGGAATGTGTAGTCTGTAGGTTGTTCAAGCCATATGTTGAGGCTGATATGCCTGATGGGATCACGATAGATGCCAGCCTGACACATGCTGGTACTCCATCAATTGAAGTGTATGCAGTAGGAACATTTGGCAGTCCTCCTTTGTTCCTGGAAGCAGCTCTCTATTTTGCTTGATTCTTATGCTGGCTGCTACCCTTAACATCTCCAGACATGAAGAGGACTAGCATTATGTCAGATTTTTCTCCATTTTTTGTCCATCTCAACTGGAATACTTAGTTTTTGCTGCATCTCAGGCTTGTGTGTCTTGAACTAGGTGCCAAATTCAAGCGAGCAAAAATGTTTACAGAAATTATATTCTATGCCTTATATAAGGCATAAAAGATATACCTCAAGTATTCTCTCAGCATACCTCAGCCCTTACCATTCTTTTGTTTGTGAAGATGTAATGCAACTTCAGAATGAAAAGGATAGAAAAAATAAATAGGAAAAAATGTTGGATAAAAATGCTGCGTAGCCAAAATAACATTGCACATATCACTATGAGTTTTCTCTCTCTGCTGTTTTTTCAGAGACTGATAGAATATATAAACTCAAGGAAAATAATATTTATGGAATAAGTTGAATCTATTAAATTGTTTTAATTTCCATTCTGAGGCTTTTTATTAGGGGCTTGCAAGTATTTTCCAAGAGAGAATCAATCTCTGAAGTCATCATAGAATAATATTGTTCCCCATGTGTTTGCATTATTACAGTGACCTAACTCTTATAATATTTGAAGATAGGTTCAAGGTGGCTATCTCAAAGGTACTGAAAATGAAGCATTTGTATCACATCATTAGGTACAGAAGAGTGGCAGTGGTAGTAATTACTTCTCTCAATAGATAAATGTATCCCAACTTGTCTTTGCAGTACAGCCATCACTGTGTAACATAAGATACATGAGATTTATAGTTTGGAACGTTTGAAAGCTTTTGAGTCTGCATGGAATAGTAAGTAATTTCTCTGATGAAATAGAGCTAAGCCTGTTAGTATGGCTTAGTTAAATCTCAGCCAATTAATTTTTCATGGGCTGTGTAGCAGGGATTGGAGGAACACACAAGACTTTTTTGTTGCTCCTGGGTTTTGGTTTGAGCAGTGGTCAGCATATGCAACATAGAGGAATTTCTGTGCAGTTATTCTTTCCTCTAGAGGAATAAGATGATGTCCAAAATGTTGCATCCTCCTAGTTCCAGCTCCTAACACCTGCCCCTTAGAATTATTTTAGTGTTTTTGAACAGCATCCTGATTAAGAAATACTGAAGGATACAGCAATTAAAAAAAATTTTTTACTTTTTCCCATGCCTGAAGTCTAATGATTTAAACAATTTTTCATCTCAAAGTAGTTCTGGTTTTGAAATTGTGTCATTGCTTCCCTTGTTGTGAATGGCTGCCAATTCCCATCTCCCCACACATCCCCCCGCATCCCACTGGAGAGCAGCCTAAGCATTTTACTAGGCTAAGGGTGAGGGTGCAGAAGGAAGATCAAAAGAATATGAAGGACAGTCTCTTTCTTTGCTACCCAGAATCTTGGGTGCATCACCAAATGGATAAAGAGGCTTAACAATTTTCTCGGAGATGAACAGGGCTGCAAAGATTACAGTGGAGGAAAAGTCTGAGCAGCCCTTTTTCATTTTGATAAATGGGATTAGGGTTTGTTCAATTATTTTCCAATACATTTGTTTTTGAGTTCTGCTCTCTGGCTTTCCACTTAGACCCCATATTGTGACTTTTCTGTTTTTAGTGGCAATGCTTTTCCTCAGCAGATACAAAGTGCCATTACAATCAGATTGTGTTACTCTTATTTTTCTCTTTACCCTCTGGCACATGGAAAGCCACTTACTCTGCATAAGAACTGAAACTGCCACTGATACTGTGCAGCCTTGTGCTTGTTTCCTGTCAGTGATACAGCCTTCGGTCCTTAGAGAAAAGCTGTCCCTTGGGACATCAAAACATTATGCCAAGGTACTGTTCCTTTTTCCTCCCAAGATTATTTTTTGGTATGTTGCTTGCTTGCTTGCTTAATTCAAAGTAGTTTTTTGTAATAGAGGAACTTGATACCAGAAAGAAGTTGCCAACCTGGATCAAAACAGGATACAATTAAATCCAGTTAAATCCAGTAGTTTGGCTTCGACCTCACCAATGCCAAGAATTTTGGAAGCAGCAAGTGGGATAATCAGTACCTCTTTCTTTTCATGTATTAGTAAAGAGTTTAAACTCAGAGGCTTGTTTGAAGTTCTTCCAGAATCACATTCTGTCTTAAACTGTCCAGCTCTGCAGATTGCTCTTATCTCTAAAGGAATCTCTGTTCTCCCTGTGCTGTATGACTACACATGGTGTGAAGAGTCTTCTGTTTTTCCATTTTGGGAAATTGTAAACAGATTTTTATAGCTTGTACTGATGATAACATTGATGGTTAGTTTTATAGCCTCCCACTAAGGTTTTCCATTTTGATAACTGCTTGTCCCTCTGTTTATATTTTTCTTTTATGTTCATGTTCTTCTGGAAGCATGAAAGTTGTAACTGTACATGGGGGCCAGACATCTTCTCCCCAACAGTGGTAGCCACAATAGGATGTTAAAATCAGTTGGATTACATACAGAAGGTCAGCTAGTGCTGCTTTAATACTTGTTCCATGAACATTCAGATAATTTAAAGCACAGTCTGTTATCTGCCCTGCATGCTTTTGTTATATTCACCATTCCCTCCAATTTAAGGTATACATATTCACAATATAAATTATATGTGACTTAGAGTTGTGGCTTCTTCATAGAAATTAGAATTTCTGTTCAATGCTGACAAATCTTGCACTTTTCCTTGATGCATCATTGCTGGCATTGGTTGGAAAGAGAGGAGGAATTTTTGGGACCAGGGATGGAAACAGAAACTTCTCTGTATCTTTCTGAGACTTGTCAATTACTTTCAGCTTTTTTAATAAAAAGGCTTTTGTTTGTTCTCAGTCTTATGCAATTGGAAGATGAAATCCAACAGCAGTTGGTCGAGAATAATAGTTTAAAAGCAGTAGGGTTCTTTGAATTAAAAACCAGCTATTTCAACGAGGCACTAGGCAGATGTAAATTGCAGGAGTGGAATCACAGCATGTTTATCATTACGGTATCTTGGATGATACCTGTGCAGAAATATGAGAGTGAAAATTTCACTTATATTCATGCAGCTGCTTCAGCAGGGGAGCTTTCCACAGAGAAGTGCTCCAGCCTGTACAGGACCTGTGCTCATAAAAGCAGTAGCTTAGGGCCAATTGATTTAGCTGAGCTCAGTTCCTTGTGAGAATATCTTAGTTAAGGGAAACCAGTTCCTACAGCCAAGAGCAAAGAAGTGTCTGCTGCAGCATCTTGGAACATCTTCCTAGATATCTAGACATCTGTTGATCAAGGCAACTCTTGGTGTGTGGTTCAACAGCAAGGCCCAAACCTCTGGCATCTGAGATACTGCTGTTATGGAACAACTCTGAATAGTGCTGTCATCTAAAAGGACAAAGACATTGTATCTAGCCTGGAATGGATCAGAAAGCAGGGGAGGAAGTAATGCACAGGTCTTAGGATTATAATGGATTGGAAGAAAAGCAGAGATTGATAAAATGGAAAGTTTTCAACAAGATTAAAATAACAAGTGAAATCCCAAGCCTCCATGTTGGAGTGAAAATTTTCCATTGCCATTGGTAGGATGAACATTTTGACAACTACATTTTGAAAATAAGCAGCTGTTTTTTCTAAGCTTGTCAACCTAAGACTGTGATTTCAGAGTGAAGCAGGAATCTGAATCAGTTAAAATGAGAATTTGAAGCTAACTGCATAAAACATTTTCATGGATCGTCCTCTTCAGAACTAGACATATTTAATTAAATTAAAGAGGATTGCCTTAGGTGGTGGTTAATTTTGTGTGTGGGTTAAATGCATTCAAACTAATCCACTTGCAGTGAACATAGAACAAGTCCTGATAGTCACTGTGCACCCAGTCTGCATTGTAAGCAGTAGGGTGATATTCTGCCAAAGAGTGAACAGAAGAAGTTGGTTCTCCATATACTACCTGTAAATCAATACTAGCCAAGAGGACATCTTCATTTACAGTGCGCGCTTTAGATAAGGAGAATATATAGATGCATCTTATTGTGAGACACAAGAGAATTACTGTGGGGAGAATACAGGTCGTGGGGTATCTCTTACGTAAAAACCGTTTATTTAAAAAGAGCTTAAGAATTAAGATGTTGTTATGATGAATTTGTGAACCCATTATTGCTACCGTCTTTGGCAACTGTGTTAGATTAATTTATGACTGCAGGTGGCGTGTTTTCAGACAGAGCTATGCACTGCAGTGATCACATGCTACCAGGGCAGAAGGAAATAATTATTTCACTTTCTGTATTCAAATCACACCATCTTGTAAAAATATTATATCTAAAATTTAACAATTAAAAAAAAAAAAAAAGGAAACACTTGAAAGTTAGACATTCTGAATTTGCAACATGGATTTTACAAAACACCTGAGTTTTGGTGACATTTCACCTCTTAGCACCCCATTCCTAGAGTGATGCTTGGTGAAACCAGGGCAAAGACACAGCAGAGCTGCTGAAGCTGCTGCTAAGGTTTCTTAGTTTCTCACTAGAAGACTCAGCTATGCTTTCAAATATCTGTGCCAAACTTGGGTTCCCAAGAAGGTAGCAGCAGCCAAGTGTCACAATTATCTAGCTGACTATGAAGAAATGTCAGACACCTGATTCTCAAAGAAATGGAGCAGTGTTATTGCTAAGGGGTGGATTTTATATGATGCTGCTTAAGAATGCTATCATACTAATAGAATCAGTGACTGGTACCTGACATGCTGTTTTTCATTCCTGTGAATCACTTTGGTTATAAAATTGGATTTTTCTGCTAACTAGAAAGTGTATCACAGAACTGCTCAAAAGCCTGCTCTCCTCATGACCCCAGAGCATGCCAGTGGGAGATATTCAGCGCAGTGGGTGTTCTCATTACACCACTTGACATTTTTGCTGTTTGGTTTTCTGCCTGTTGCTATTTAATGATTTCAATTCTTTCTTTGCCAGTCCCAGAAGCCATTTAGCAAGCGATGTATTATTACTGCTACTTAACAATGTCAACACAGTCACTAGGAAAGGAGTTTAATTTCCAAACAGCGGGCTACAGCATTACCCCTCACTGTCTGCTGCTGTCCCTCCCTGTCATGTTTCCCAGTTAACCCTTTGCCCTGGCATCCTCATCCACTGCTCTTGGGGAGGGTGACAGCCTTGGCTGAACTATAAATACCCTCTGAGGCTAAAGCAGACTGCAGGTCCCTGTAATGGCAGTGACATGGGTGAAGGTTCTGGATGATGTAAATTGGCATACATTTGCTTTGTAGAGGCACAGGCAGAAAAATAGAGCAGTCATAGAGAGCACTGCAGGTTTCTGTCCTTAGCCTACTGTTAATCAGAAGCACTTCACAACTCCCATTAGTGTCAGGTCTGGAAGTCTCACAGTCTTTAATGTAAAATCTCGAATAAGACTGCAGAGGGAAGATACTGTACCTTATGGGAGAATAAAGACATCAAGACTGAGGATGAGATTAATTTCACTGAATTTAATCTACCAAAAGATAGATTTCCATTGATACTGATCATCCCTCTCTCCCGTGGTGAGATGGCATATCTCCCAAGGATGATTTACATGACTCTAATCACTGGGCTACCCTGACTGTTAAGTGGCACCAAGAGGCCAGATTCAGAAGGATGCTCAGCTTCATTTGAGCTCAGATAGAGTCATGGTAGCAAAATTCTTTGCAAGTTATTAAATCCAGAACGTCTGTCTTATGAACTTCCTAAGCTGAAAACAGTCAGAGGCTGTGAGTTATTAAGGGGTTGTATCAGACATGTTTCTCCTTTTGTTTCTCCTGTGTTTTTACTCTCCTAAGTATCTATTTATGGCCACTGTTGGAGCCAACACATAGGGGAGATGCACTTTCTGTCGAACACCATATGGCCATTCTTGTGCTCCTGCGTGAGGCCACTGTAGCAGTGAGAAGCACATTGCAAATGGGAAATTGGCAGGAAGGTTTATTTCCAGATCTGTGGTGAAGTGCTACTGACCTACAAACAGAAAAAATGGAAGTCAGTCTTACAGAAAGAGCCTGTGCCAGGTGCTGAACATCAGTGTTTTACACCAGATCACCTCAAGCCTTTCAAAAATTCAGATTAGCTGTTTCACCATGTGCTCCCCTCAGATAGTACAGATAGCTTGTTTGAGCCTTGACAGCACATGGAGATTCAGATTTGACATCATTTACAGCATGCTGTATATCTATGCTGCTACATGGATGCTCCCTGCCTTTGTAACACATCACAGGAACTAACAGGGTGGAAGCTTGTCATTTCAAATAACTTCTTGAGAGCACAGAATGTGTGGCCCAAAACTCAGATATCAATCACCAGAACAGGGCTTATGACCTCCCACTGTATTGGGCACATGCACATGGTGTACCTCTCTACTTGGGATGATTGTTCACTTGAAAGATTTTGCAGAATTGACTATCCTAAATGCTGATAGCCTTAAAATTATTTTCTAAGGAGGCAAGCACCTCTGACTGAGCTTTTTGTTGCCAGTATGGTAAATGTATTTTTGTCATGTGCTGCAGAGATCTTTAATTAGTCTCTGTAGCTGTTACATGGCATCATCACTGCATAAATACATTTCTGTTTGAAGTCAGAACTGCCTTTTATGGCACTCTCTCCATAAAATGAAATTTTGATTAAACTGAGAAATGCTTTCCTTATCAAATCCCAAGACATAAAAAAGGCCAGTGGATTTGGATTCAAAACATCAAGCTGGGCTTTTGAAATGGAAGCTTTTGCTCTCTTTTAAATAACACTGTTGAAACTGCCAGCAAAAATCTTTGATGCAGGGAGAACATATCAAACTTTACTTTTGCAATTTCCTGCTCAGTTTCTGGTAAACTGCTTTTGTCTAATCATATTTGATATCAAAGATAATTTTATTTAATGTGGATTAGGTAGCATGACATATTCACTGTGGTCTTTCATCATTCTCTGTTTAATTTTGAATGTGACATGATATTTCCTAGTACAGATGAAATTTGTTCAGCAGTCAGCTTTGAAAGAGAGCCTGTCTTTTATATCTCTGTAAAATGTTACACATGACAAGCAGAAAAAAATTACTTCATTCTCAGACTTCTCAAAGCCTTTGGTGTAGTCTATAGATTACAGCCAGTGTAGAGAGGAGAGATGGCTTATCCTCACATCCTGTCCATTTCAGCAGCCTCCATAGCCCAGCTGCACACAGCCAGAATGGGTGTAGTTTGGTTTCAGAGGGAGAGGTTGCTGGAAGAACCAAAATGTGATGCAGGAGATGAAGGACAGGGTGCAAAAAGGGATGATTTTTCAGCCCAGTGAGTATTTGACAGGGCAGCTTAGGGCTGAAGGTATAGCAGCCTTCTGTGATGTGGCTGAATGAAGGCAAGGCTTGTTCCTCTGTTATTCATAGGCCATGGTGATTTTGGCAGTAGTGCTGAAGTTAGAGTAGAAGAGAGCCATATTGATAAAGATGAAAAATAACACCAAAACCCCAAAGGCACTTACTAATATGGTGTAAAACAGGAGATTGTGTCTAAATGTTGGAGGATGACAGCAGCAATGTGGAAAGCACTGTGAGGAAGAAAAAGGTTGGCTTTCTTAAGGATGCTTCTAAAGGAGGATGTTTCTTAAGGACAATATTCCCACACTTTCTTACAGCTTTCCCTGAGGCCCTGGACTCCTACCAGATCTGAAAGGGGATGTAGGTAGGATGCACTGATATCTAGGTTTTACTTATTGCTCAAGATCAAACCAATCATCAGTGCCATGATGGAGTTCTAGCAGAGACATTTAAACATATGACTGTTGGTTTGTTTTTTTTTTAATCCAAGAAATCCATGGATTAGGTCTACCCACCTAACTACAATCCTCACAGAGTTTGCTTACAGAGTACTGCAGAGACTTGGGGCTTTTCCATATCCATACTGCTCATGTCTTACAAGATATTCAGAAATGTATGTCCTGAGAGTTTATAGATATGTGAAGTAGATGTTCTGCAGCTTTTTCTGAAACAATATCCCATAGTTACATGAGACTAGGACCCTGCACTCAGTGAGTCAGGGGAGACTTACAGCTTTGCAGTCCCAAACATAGAAAGGACAAGAATGGAAAGCAATAAGCTTTTGTGTGAATCTTTTTAGTAGCAAATGGACTTTGTACTGCAATAGGGTATCCTTCTCTTGCCTGAATGAGGAATCCATTCATTTGCAGAAGGATGTAATTTTATACATATAATTTTATATATATATACTATGTAGAGGTAAAATAATTCTTGAACCCTGAAGAATATGTGTTGTTATCCAGGATGAAGTCAGGAAGACAATTGGAACATGTAAAAGGACAAGGTTAAAGTTTCTTTTTCCTTTATCTTTTGCATAGTGTACTGAGTAATTGTTATCCTACCCAGAACATTTTCTGGTACTGCTGAGAAATCCACTAAGAGCACCAAAGAAACTTTGTCATTCCCAGTAGGAGAAGTCTGGTGTGGGAAAACTTACTTTTAAAATCTGTCATTTACTGCATTGTGATGGGGCCTTTCAAAATCCAATTTGAAGTTTTCTGCTGTATCAATTTATAAATCCTGGATTGTTGCAGTGATGTGTTTTGCCAGTGAGGTTAGTGCACTGAGTACACTCCACTTCCTTCCAGTAACAACTTTTTACATGATCTCTATATAAACCAAGAGTTCACTTCTGAGTGATACATAAGAGGAGAACAAATTCTCTGTATCAGATCCTCACTTTGCTTGTGCAGTGTTTTGCAGTGACATGATATCTTTGCTGGTAGTCACAAAAAGTCCTGTTGCTATCAAATCAAATTCTGGTATGTGAGTGCTTTGTGTGTATGGGTATCTCTTCTAAATGCATATGATTACTTAGGCTGACTTGAAGCCTGCATGCTAGATCTTCTGTATATTGCATGTATTTTATGTAGGTTTTCTTCAATAATATTGATTCCAATAGAAATGGGAGAAATATTATAGTCTGTGATATTCCTGACAGGTTAGTACTACGTACATGAAATCTCAGTAATTTTGCAATTTAGCTAATTGTTAGTCTTAATAATGACTTTGAGACAATGCAAAAGCAGATATTCACATTCAGTCTGATTTTGTCATGTTTTTCTTCACAGCTTCCTGTTATGGGAGGAGCCTTTATGGACTCACCCAATGAGGACTTTAGTACAGAGTACTCCCTGTTTAACTCATCAGCCAATGTCCATGCAGCTTCTTCCATGCAGAATCCACCAGAAGAGACATCCCGTTCTTCAAATGATGCCATATTGTTATGGATTGCAATAATAGCAACAATTGGAAATATTGTGGTTGTGGGAGTGGTGTATGCCTTCACCTTCTAGGATGACTGTCACTACAAACACTGGAAGAAAGGAAATCTTCAACAGTATTTGTCATGTGTATGTATGTATGTATGTGTGTGTATATATACATGTATATCTGTATAAATACATGTAAGTAGAGACTTTGTTGATTAAGTGCTGCCACAGTCATGGAAATGAAATGCAAGTCAATCATCTTGAGTCTTGATGGCAGAAAGTCTGGATGGAAATTGTGTGGGGATGAGAGCTTTATTCAAGAACAGAGCCAATACCAGTTTTGTATAGAAATGTAATAAAAGAGAGATCAACTTGGGTACAGTAAATACAGAGAGATATTTATATAGAAAGTGCTTATTTTCTACTGTAGATTTTTCTAGCATCTCTTCAGTAGTTTTTCAGCTTGGGTTTTTTTTTTTTTGTGCATTTTTTACTGTGGTATAACGTTATATGGAATTGTTCCAGGTCATGTTTTCTGGACATCTTAATTTCCTAAATGGACCAAGTGGTTGGCATTGGCTCAGTTCTGATGAAGTCCAGGTTCATCAAGTGTGAGTCTTCAGCTGGCTGTAGACTCAGGCTGTATTGAAAATCATGAGTCTCACGGCCATGACAGGCAGATGCAGGCTGTCTATTACTTGCCTTCCAGTATCAGTAACTGGAGCTGGTAATTGTATAGTGATGCTGAACCTGCCTGCTCTACAGGAGGAGGCACAGCTGCTGCTGCTCTGCAGACCCTCCGAATTTCAGAGCAGAAAATGATGAACAGAGTAGCAGCACAAATTCCCATTTCTGTCTAGAGGTACTGGATTGCAGTGCTTTGTATAGGCCTCCCTTCCAGGAAACAGAAGCCTAATACCACACTTTTCATCTCATTGGACTGCAATCCAGATTTCTTACAGCTGCTGTGTATCTTCATAAGGTTATTAATGTACTGCAAGAATGATGGGAAAATTGTGAAGCCTAATTAATAGTGAATATGTCTATGAGAAAGATAAGACTGAAAGAAAAGTTGGGGGTGAATTCAAGAATCAGGTATGTCCTGGGGTAGAAACAACAAAAGAAAAGTACTTAAGTGTCACATGTGCAAGTGCTTATATCACAGTATTAATATATCTCTGGGTTCTGGTGAGGGTTTTGGAAGTGATTTTTTTTACAGCTGGCTTTAGGTAATTGCTCTGATTATCCTTTGGATTTGTTCCGCTGAGAGGGAACATTTTGACTACATTTTTCCATGGGCAGTTCATTTTCAAGAGCTGTATATTTTCAAGACAAACTGTAGCCTTCCTTGCTTGAGATATCATAAAATCTGAAGGAAAAGAAAAAAAATCACCGCTGTTGGAAATCTTCCTTCACGCCCGTAAAAATTAAGCAAAAATACATAAAATGTATGCACTTTGAGAGCAGCAGACAAATTCTTCTTCTACATCTGCATGTATTGTCTAGGTTTTCTGTCTCATATAGCTACTACCCTAATTCCAGAAAGCTTTGTCTTCAGGCACAGAGACTATTTTTGACACTTGCCTGCTACTGAGCTTGAGGCTGGGCTAAGAGCTGCTGAATGTATAGAGTGGTTTGGATTTTTCTCTTTTCTCTTTAAACACATTTTCCTGCAGGGCTGGTGGACAGTTACTTGAATCAAAGCAGCATGCCCCAAATCAGTATTTATAACCACTCAGCAGTCACTATGTATATTTTTTTATCTCTCTATGAACTATCATTTAAAGCTAGGAAAGATGCAAACAGAGCTAGTAGTGGGGAGAAAAGAAATTAGGTTATTCTGAGGCTGAGAAAAACAATTATGAGCTTCTGTGTGTGTTATTTCGCTATTTGGAAGCAGGATTTTGTGAAGATGGTTGAGGACAGACAAGACCTATACTGGGAAAAAGTTTGAGAAGACCACTTCTGGAAGATCAGAGGGAAATAAAGCAAATTCTGTCCAATAAAATAACTGTAGTCGTAAGAATGATAGAAAAATTACGATTTTAATTTCCTAAAATAGCTATAATTCCTTCATAGCCACAGGATTATGAAAAGCAGGAGAGCTGCATAAATGGTGTACTTTGTTTATGCACCCCTCCTTATTCTTGCTGTGGAGAAAGGAAGCTGTTGGAAAGCTGCAGAGAACTTTCCAATGAAGAAGTAAGCAGGACAAGGTCTGGTGTATAAACATGTAGGATCTGTGAGAATATTGTTTCATGTAATTTACTGTCCCCAACCATTTTCTGATATTGTTGCCTTTGTTATTGTAATAGTTACTCATAGACTTTTCTTCATTGTTCCTGCAGGCTGTCTAGTTAGGCCAGATCCTGCAAGCATTTTTGCATAAAAAGAAAAATATTTCCACAATGCCTAAAACCAGTTTGACATGATGGTACTTGCCCAGTGGGATTATTCTGCTGCCTAATTAATTTGCCAGTGGAGTGCTTTGCTTAAATTTTCTAGAATATTAATCTTAGTGCTATTAGCAATGCTTGCATCTCTCTCAGAGTGCACTGGACTAAACTCTTCAACCATGAAGAAAAGTATTAGAGTGGGATCAGCAAAGGACCACTGTTCTGCTAATGAGACCAAGTGACACTTTTCTGTTGCTTTTTCCAAAATGCCCTACTTTCATGTGAAAGTGATAGTAATAACAGGAGCATTGGAAAACAATGAGTTCCGCCTCCTGCATCCAGATCATCATCATGAATATTTTCATCATTAGAGGCTGTTGTCAAGAAGGGCTAGACAAAACTTTAAGTAATTGGCTTGACAGGGCGACATGGCAAGCTGGGTGCAAGCAGCAGGTGCAGGCATTTCCTGCCCCATAGTTAAACTGCACACTAACTGCACAGCTTCTCTGTCAGGAGAAAAAGTTAGTTTTAGGATGCAGGTACAAGGATACTGCATGTGAGGGTCTGTGTGGAATATTGCCAAGTGTATTGAAGACCCCTAAACTGCAGTGGGCAGAGCTGGTTCAAGCTCTGATTTACTTTGATAGTGACAATATGCACTCTGTATTTCTGGATGCTGTGTTCTGTCTTCATCCACTACAACCACTTCTCTCTTCTGGGAGGTTAGCAAAGGTTTAAATGAAATCTTTGAAAAAGGGGACTAATTCATCATTAAGTTCAGAGAAACTACAGGGGGGAATGGAGCAGTGATTGAGTGCTGGATGTTTCACAGGTGTGGTCCTGTGAAATATGTTGCCTCTTGAACTGTCAATGCAGCTTGACTTGGAGCACTGTAACTTCTCATTTCCTTGGAGGCAGGCAGCTGGATAATTGATGTCACTCGCTGAGGAGTGATGAGGAAGCCCAAACACATTCCTCAGAGCTGTTTTATGAAACCTTTCTTGAAAAGAAGAGGGTTCTGTGCTTTGTTTGTGTATCAGCCTGAGAAAAGGATTCCACTTTGTCAGTGCATTGTTTAAAAATGTCTAGCACAGATAGCAGTTAGAAAATCTTGACTGCAGGTCATTCTGTGGTAAACAAAGCAAACCACTGTCTATATGCTCTATTTCTAGAGGTGTTTTACCTCCAGCTCTGTTGTGCAACCTCATCATACAAATGCAAGAAGCAACTTTGCCCTGCTAAGTTATCACTTAGACCAGGAAGACAAAGTGGGGTGCCCTAATGATTGTCTTTTAGCCGTGGCCTCTAGGGATCTATGGCAACATAGCAAATAATAAAACTCCCTCTGAAAGACTTTTTTTTCTCAAAGCAGTCAGCAGCTCAACACAGCAGCTGTGCAACCACAGCAAAAAGACTAAAGGCTGAAAAATTATTCAGGTGGGTGCAATGGCACATTAGAAAGGAGAACCGAATGGGCAAACCCACAGGGCAGATGAGGTCATAGATATCTCAGAAGTAATGAGATCCCTGCTCCAAAATCCTCACTTGCAATAGGACTTGAGAGCAGTCAGCATCCCACCGAACTGCTGAGCAGGCTGTAATGCTCGGCCCCAAATCAAGAGTGAATAGAAGCATCCAGCCATTATTGTCTTACCCTGTACACCCTTTGGAACATAAAAGAGAAAATACGCCTTTGTGTCTGGGACCAAATGAAAACAGGAACCTCTAGTTGCTATGTAGTTTGTCTATTATTAAAAGCTTTTGTTTTGTTATTCTCAAGCAATTCCAGTTGTTAATATCCTCTTCACATTTCTCTGAAGGCTGCTGAGAGTTGTTAATGTCATGTAGCACTGTCCATTTATTCAGGGTAATTTGACTGAGTTTCCTGTGGCTAATCACAGAGTAGAATCTGGAATATTGCTCTTTTTAAGGGTGATTTCCATTTGAGGTAAATAGACTAAAGATCAGAATCCCAAATCAAAAGGCATCTGTGCTTTTGGAACATGCGGAGCTCTACAGAATTGGATTTCATGTGGTTAATGTGCAGGAAGGAAAGGGCAATGAGGTCCCTGATGATAATGTCAGCCATGAGGGTTCTGACAGGTAGAGCTGAGTGGTTCATTAACTGCTCTGTGTCCCTCTGAGCCCTGCTGCCTTCCTGGACACACAGCCAGAGCTGAGTGTGAGCTGAACCACCAGGTACAGCATGTCCCTCCTCACCTCAAAGCCTGCTAGTCCTCAGGGAAATAAGCACATTTGTTCCATTCACAGAAGAGGAGACAGAGATCAGTATTCTGTTAGCTGTATTGTTACTGGTACATTGTGCAGTCACCATAAAGTCAAAATAGGAGTGGTTTAACATGCATTTAGCTCTTTACCCCTTGTCTGGAAACATCCTAAAGCAGTCAAAACCTCCTGAGCCTTAAAGTTTCCTACTGCCCTTAATCTGACACTAACTTTTGTGTTTCCTCATACAACCCATCTTTGCTTTTTACCTTATCTTTTCAGCTCAAAACAGGGAAAATTAAGTCACCACTGTGCTCTTCTCTGGACATGCAGGTACTCCTAATAGCTGGACCAGCCATGTCCCATTTTAGTTTGTGGTCCTTCAGGCACAAAGAAGGAAGAAAGTGTCCAATTACCTACATAAGCAGTTCCAGGGAAATATTTGCCTTTGCAGAACAAAATGCATGACAATTCTATCTCATTCTGGCCTGTCCCAGACATTTACACTGGAACAACATGGCCAGATCTACTTTTGCTGGATTGGAAATTACAGCAACACAGCCAGGAACTGGAAAAGAAAACCCTGATAATACAAACATGCCACAATGATCTCAAGAACAGGTCTGAAGGCAGTTTTTCCTGAGTGACATAGGCAGACTTGAGCTGTTGGTAGCAAGGCAAGTGCCTTTTTTTGTGAGCATAAATAGTCTCCTCTTCGGGAATTCTTGGGAGCATTGTGCCACCCATTCTATCTTTCCCAGGCTACCATTTTTAGTTGTAGAAAATGATCTAAAAGGTTCCTGTGTTGGTAGAATACATATAAGATTAACCTCCCAAAGCTCTGTGTAGTCTTCCTGCAAAAACAAAAACCATCCTATTTTCTTAAGCATGGAGCACTAATGAGTCAATTATCATCTGTACAGTAGTATTGTCTCATTTTAATCTTCAGTTTTTTGCCAGTAAGTCTCAAAGGAGATCTTACTATTTTCCAGACTTTAAAGATGCTGAGAACAGAAACAAGCAGGAATGTCACAGACTGTCCTCAAAGTCACTGCCCAATCCTTTAGGTTGTATAATTTCTCCCCATATTACCCTCATATGAACTCATATCAATCTCTTTAAACTCATTGTCACCATCACATTGTCTCTATGCCTTCATTTTATTTATCCCCTTGTCTTTGCTATATTCTTTTCATTCCTTGGTATCAGAGCATGTGAGCATTTGGAAGCCAGCAGTGTTCTTCAGCCCTTTTTAGCCAGCACCTTGACTGACCTCTGAGAGTAAGGTTAGTGATCAGTAAGGACACTCCACATTGTGGGCAAAGAACAGTGACACAAGGCCTCTTCTTGGGAGAAAATCTTAATCATTATCTGCCTTAGCAAACCACAAAGTGTTTCTCCTAAGCAGAAGAGCAAGATGTGGCCATGAAGCTTAGTAACTGTGTTGTCAGTATCCATACAGTGCAAAGTTACCTTTCAAAAATTCAGACGTTATAAATACACTGCACTGTTCTGCAGCCAGCATTTACTGAACTTTTCCTAACCCAAAATCCTTTGTTTTTTTAGCAGATGAGAATCAGTGATAATGCTCTTGGGGTAAGGTGAGGGCAGCGAAGAGTGGGCCCTAAGGAGAATAGAAAAACTCCATTGATTTGGGTTTTGTGGTGTCAGGGCCATTAAAGAGCAGCCTATTCAGTAAAGAAAAACGGACACAATGTGCTAAGCCATTTCAAATCTAGTCACACCTGCAGTTCTCAGATGCACAGCCAAGCTGCTGTAGCCAGATTGAGCATTTAGAACTCTCATTGTACCCAAAAGAAAGCGCATTCTTTTGCAAGAACTGAGAGAGCTATGCAGCCTTGTGTTCTGGGAGCTTCCTGAGCTGCAGCCATTACGGTGATATTGCATTTCCTGAGGAGTTCACTCCCACTAATGAACAAATAAGATTTAACTGTTTCAGGTCTAGGCCGAAAACCTGTCTCAGTTGCTGCCTTCATAAGGATGATCAAAGTTCCTGAGCCTGCACGCTGCTCCATCCAGAGGGACCTTTGCCTCCACCTGGAGTCAACTGCATTAATAACACTTCCGTACTGCGGACATCTGCTTCACTGGATCAGTTTGGAGGACTAGTTGTGGGTTGCTGGGGTTTTATTTTAAATGTAAAGATGTCTGTAATTTCCTAATCAAAAGCAAGCAAGAAAGCAGAATGCTGTATTTTTTTAAGTGAGACGGTAATAAAACCAAGTCTGAATATTTTGATAGATGTGCTGGAAGGGTATATAATGTAGCAAACAGTTGCACTATTTTTTTCTAGTATGAGTACCTAACCTGAGAAATATTTGTTCTAAGTCCTCTTCCAGTTCTGAAGTTTGGAAGTTTAGGAGTGGAGTACAAAGTCTCAGTGAAATGTGAAGCTTGTGTAAATAAATCTGGTTAGCTTTGTGAGGTAGCCTATTACGTTTGTTTTTCCGTTATCTCAAATATTGCCTAATTATTTGGGGCTTTTTTCCTAAAAGAAAGCTAAATAGTGACACTTCTGAAAGCATTTGTGCTTCTCACGAAGTCACAGTCATAGGGAAATGATATTCTGCAGTTCTTGTAAAGCAGCTTTACAGGAGCCCTTTAGTATGCACTGTTACTTTTTTTTAATAATCCTGGACAATTTAAGTATCTTGTGCTTTTTCTCTGCTACCCTGTTTTGTACACTATCAGGTTTGCAGGGATTCTCTATATTGTTTTTGTAATACATGGGTTGGTTTCTAGAAAAACCTTTACTGTTGTGATCACTGTTCTTGGATTGTGGAGCTCTATCTGTAAAAACAAAAACAATTTCAAAAATGACCTCTGCTTTATCCAAGTTTATAGCAATTAGCAAGTTTAGTTAAGAGAAATGTATTCTTTTAAGCTCCTGTTATGTTCTTTTCAAGTTGTTGACTGCTTTCACTATGTGTGTACTTAGTACTGGTTCATTCCTTTACTATGGTGAAAATTATGAGTTTTGTTAATATCAGATGGAAATTGTGGTTTTGGATAAAGTTCTTCAAATTGATAATGGTGTATGATTTTTCATTTTGTTCTCAGTTTACTTGAGAGTAGTTAGAAATCTAGAATTACAGTGATACTCTGGCTCTAGTAATTTCTTGCAATTTACAAATCTGCGTGATTTGGTAGCCTTGGGAAACTGTGTCTGTTGAATATATGCATGGAAAGAACACTCTGGCTATTTGCACAGAAAGGCATTTACCAGCTTTCAAAGTCCAAGAAGTGCCTCAACAGATCTGGGAGCCCAGAAAAAAAAAAAAAAGTCTCATTTTCCTTAAACATTATCTCGGAAGCCATTACACCACAGGCACTTGTGTTGCTGCTCTCTGTCCTGACCCACAGAGCTGTGCAGCTGCCTTGGTGTCCTTGGTGCCAAAATCCTGACCAGAGGCTTCTGGGGAATTAAAGGAGGCATCAGACCTTGCTGTAGGATATCCAGCAAGCTTCACCAAGGCAGACAGTGGCAACAGGAAGAAAGGAAAACATTTAGCTTTGCTGATGTGATATAGCATTTAGATTATTGTGAGCCTTTCCTTACAAATCTTCTAACGGGATGCAATGAGGCAAGTTCAGTTTAGATCTGCTGAAAGAATGACAAAAGGACATGCTAAGGGACTTCTTAAGCACAATTTAAAACAAAAAAAAATTACTTACCTTTGAATGTAGCAAACTCGGAACATCATGAAGATGCATGAACCAATCCTGATAGCAAGCCTGACAAAAATTCATTTAAAAAATAAAAATAAAAGGCATGTTTTATCTAGTCCCATTCTTTATCAATCTAGCAACAGTACATATTCCAGATTTTACCCATCAGAATATAAGGCAATGCAATTGCCACACTACAACATCTAATTATAATTCACTTTTCCATTGCAACTATGGAATCATACAGATCACATTTCTGTTCATTTCTAAATTCTGCACAATATTAAGAAATGGATATACTCTACAAACAGAAGAGAATGTTCTGTTCAACAGTCATTTAAAAATTTAGCTATGTGCTATTAAAGCAAATTGAAATTGTCAGCACTGTTTTTTTACACAGCATTATCAATATAAACAAGCTATCTGCTAATGTAAATTGCTCTGTAGTGAGACTAACAACATCAGTCTTTTAGCCCAAAAGAGCCTGTCCACTATAGCATTTCAATGACATATTTTGCTGTGTCTAATACTACATTACTGTTTTCTTTAGGATGAAGATAATTAATTCAAATATGACCAAATGACTTCAATACTTTAACTGTAGCAGGCATGTCTTACATGAGTGTAGGTGAAGTTCTTCTACAAAGAACCTGCTATCAACTTCTCTGCCTCCTGTGTTAAGAGAAACATTGGGCTCAAACAGGAGCTTGCCTTTTGCTATGGTTTGCAAAGGCGTTATTATGAGCTAAGCAAATTGCCCACAAAATTTGTATTACATTTTGTAAAGACAGACCTTATGATTCTGAGTACATGAGATCAACTAACTGCAATATTTCCTTTACATATTCAAACAGTCCTTGCCCATTAGAGGCAAGAAAGACACTCCTTTTATGAAGATTTTTCTGTCATTTCTGTTTGGAATTACAAAGTTTTTATGCCTACAGATGTTAGTTGGGTAAAGTAAAAAAAGGTTTACTGCTCTCTGAATTTCCCTAGTGACTCTTTAAAGGATAGGTAAAGTGATTTATGATTCCCAGGGCCTTCAATGCAGCAAACAATTTTAAACAGAGAATTTTATTTTCTTAGCTGCTCAGCTCTTCTTCCAAACACCTGGTGCTTTTTTCTTTTTTTAATCTCTCTACTCTTTCATTTCTTACCTTCAGCTAATACCCAAACTCTTTTGATCTTTATCAATATTTATTACTTGAAAAGACTTCCAGTGAATATATCTCAAAGTCCTCTACAATAACAGCTGATGGAAACAAAATACTTAAAAAGTACTTATTTCTTTCACTTTCTGCTAAATCTAAACAACTATTAATTCCTTTGAATGTCCATGCTTTTGTGTTTTTTAAATATTTTTTGTGACCACACTAGCTGCTCTTAGCCAAACTCATTTATATCCTCTGTGCAACCTTCCCTAATAATTTCTGCTTGCTGTTTACTGACTTGATTTTTGACTCGGGCAGGTTCTGTCTTTTGAAGTATATCTTGGCTCAACTTTCCTAAAATAAAACTCAAACTTTGATATTGTAAGAATTCTCCTTACCTTCCTGTTTCTTTTGTAGTTTAAGGATATGTAGGACTTAATTCTTAAAGTTGTTGTCCCAGTTGCCTTGCTTCTGATTGTAGGATACTCCAGATTAAATCTTGATTTTCCATCTTCCCATCACAATCTAGAATTTTTGTTCTTCAGACAATTTTGGGGAAAAAATGCAGTCTAAATTTGAAAAAACGAAATAAAGAAACACAAAACTTAACAGTATTTTTTCCTATTTCAGAATATTTTAGCTTTGGTGTTATCTATAAGACATTGAGACCCCTGATATTATAAGAATCAGAGCATTTTTAGTGCAGTACAATGGGACAGCATAACTCCAAGCAGCTTTGGATGTTCATATGCTAAAATTTTCAATGTAATCTTGCCACTGGAGCAGTTTTTAAATTTATCAGTATGTGAACAGCATACTGTATCAAATTATGATTTTTTTTATATAATCTATTATTTGTTCTGTGATAAAAACCAGGGGTGTGTTCTAATGTATGTTCAAGTGCCCAGTTAAGAAATTTTTCTGCAGTGTGGCTGATTTAAGTTAGATGAGAACCATCTGCACTTTATAGCTCGACAGCAGCCCTCTGCTTCATTCAGTGCTCCTGCACTTCCTGTGCATTAATTCTTGCTAAGCAGGAAAGAACTGTCTCAAAAACCTGATGCACCATGAAAAAATTACTTAGAGATCTAAAAAGTTCTGTTTCTGAACTGACTGATCATCTGATTGGCACAGGAAATTGTCACAAGTGCTCACAGAAACCACAGCCGGGCTGCTCTGACAAAGAACTGCTGTGCTTCCCGTGGGTTTGTGTGCAGCGTGGGGCTGGGAATGAGGGCTCTGTGCCAGCTCCTGTCTGGGGTGTGCAAGGACTCACCAGGGCAGACACTGGGCAGCCTCACCCAGCTGACCTGGGAAGCTGGGGGCAGGTTACCCCATCTTCCCTGTTCAGATAAACCCTATGGCTCACTCCAGGGAAATAGGAAGTGCCTCCTTCAAACCTGCACAGATAAGAGACTTCCATTGTAACACATCCATTTTAACAGGAAAGGACCACGGGAAAATAATATCTGTTAAATCAAGTGAAGCAATGTTTTATATTAAAATAAAGCAGCACCAGAAACCCCCATCAAAACAAAAACAGCAGAGCAAATTTGGCATAGGAAATTAGGATAATGTCTCTCAAACCACTTGACTATTTCCTCTATGCTATAATACAAACCACGGAAAATACTATCACATCAGATAATCAGAGCTAGAAGGCAGGGCCACTCCACAGCTGGAAATTAAAAATCCAAATATTATGAGTTTTTTTCCTGCGCTGCAGGTGTCAATTGTCTACTCCGTGTGCATCCCAGAGACAAAATAATAGCACAATAGCAAGATTTAATAAGGAAAAAACAAACAAACAAACAAACTCAGAACACAAGACAAAACAAAATAAATACAAACAGGAAAAATAACCTAAACACAAAACCACTTAAAAAGCCCCAAGAGTTTCTGAGCACAGAAAGGCAAAATTTGCATGGAGGCTTTATTCTGACTGTCCCCTTGAAGAACAGATTGTACTTTTTGTAGTCTGCTGGAAGGGCAACTCTGACAAGCCCAGGAGCAATCCTGTGACTGATATTTCAAAGGCAAGAGCAACTTGGGCATGACTTTGACTTATCCTCTGAACACCGTCAATGGACTTCACTTTCCAAGGGCCTTCACTTCACATTCCTCATGCATTTCCCGCTTAATGCTGCAAGTTTTTCATGACAATGAAGATTGTAAAATCAGATTGTATTTTTGTAACCAGTTAAGCATCATGCCATTGCACACATTTCTCCCACATTATTTAGCATACCTACAACCATGTTAATTTACCCTGATGTATTTGGCTCATATCAGTGTGAAGATTTCACTGAAAAACTGCCAGAATTGATATCTCAAGTCTCCACTGTGGTAACTGATGCCGCCCAAAGACTGATTATTACTTGTTCACCTTGAAGTTTTTGCAGCTGAAAGTTTTGGTAGCATAGATCCCAAGGTTCAAATAACGGTAGGACCCACAGGGTTAGCAGCTCAGTTAAATGAATAATGTAATGATTTCTGGAGCAGGTCTTGAAACTTGAGGCCAAGTCAGCTGAAGAGTTCTACATACCTCAGCTGGTCTTCCTGGTTACTACAGTGTCATGTTGAGATTTCTCCTCTCCTGACCAACTTGAAAAGTGTAATCACTTGGCTGGGGATATTTGAAGGCAATATTTTTTTTCATGCAAAATGTGTCTCACCTTCTCTGCCTGCTTCAGATTTCAATTCTCACTTCATCTCAGGGAAGGTATTTAAAAGTCAGCATCCATTCCACTTGTCACTATAGCAAAAAAATGGCTAGGAGAAGACATGAAAACCTTTAAAAACCTTCAGATGTCCATTTGTCAGCTGGAAATCTGCACAGATTTTTCTAGGAAATTTTAAATTATCACAGTGGCGGCATTAATAAACTACGTCTGCAAAATTGCATATTGGTGCTTTTTGTCTTACCCCTCTTAAAATATGCAATTGAAGAAATAGTTTAAGACTTGTCTACTCCCAGATGAGGTTCCTAACCACTAAAGCACTTGTATTTGCTCTCTTGTCCAATTAATCTCTATTTAGGGCCTAAGCACTAAAATGGGAGTATGGCAAATAGTATTCTACAAATCAGTGAGTGCAGCCTTGACTTCAGAAACATGAGTTTGCCTTCCCATGTGCAGAAGGGGAATCTGAGCTGTTCTGCTCCACACTCAGGTAAGTGCTCTGGCCAATGAATGCTGGACATTGCTGGGAAGGGGAGAAGGAAGGAGAAAAAATATAGCATCTTAGTCTTTCAGAGTTAATTAGGTCTAGTGGTGCACTGAATCTCATAGGTGAAATCTGTGGTTCATGGAACACAAGCTGCCCACTTGGGATCATCAAAAGAGCTTTCCCTTGGGTGGTGTCCTAAAGCAAGTTTAAGAACCCACAGATACTTGGAGAGTTTCCAGGTTAGATAACTTTCAGGAGAGATTTGAAAGTTTTGGGGAATTTGGAGCTTTAGGGTTCTTTTTGGTCAGTTGGTTGTGATTCTTTAAGATGGAAACATTGATGACAGAATTCAGAAACTTAACTTTATTATGGAACCCTTTTTAAGCTGCTTGGAAGCCTAAGTCTCATCTATTGATAGATTTATACTTGAAATTCATTAAAAATCAGTGCAACTTCACAACTGTTACGATATTCAGCTGTAGGGTTTTTTTCCAGTAATCTATGTTGTTTATAACTATCTTACCTCTTCAGGGTGAAAACCTTTCTAATAATAAGATTTGAGACAATATGTTTTCAGAGTAACAGATTTTAGTGTCTGTTCCATAGGTTTTGTTTAATTTTTAATTAGCTTAATGCGATCTGTGAGGCTGTCAGAGGATGGTATCACAGCTTCTGTAAGTGGAATTTGAAGAAACTAAAGGAGATTTCTGAAAGGAAGCAGTTAAAAAAGTCTTGTTCTAATGAGAACTGAAGTAATTCTTCTGATTATTGGATTTTCATTTGCAAAATCCATGTAAATCTTGCAGTGCTTGTATCACCAGTTCCTTAGTCTTAGAAATAAGTTTGCTTGGCTGTGAGGTACTGATATGAGTTAAGAATGGTTCTTCTTCTTTGCTATGAAATCAGAGGCAAAATCATTATCTGCTTCCAAGAAAGAACAGCCTCTAAGCTGCTATTGCCTTATTTTCTAGATGCAAGGCTATCCATGTTCCTTTTTCCCCTTGATCTACAAAATTACCTCATCACAGTAAAGTTTATAAGAGTTATTTTTATTCTATAATGATATTTACTTACCTTCTTTTTTCTCTCCTGTCTTCTTTAAGTTATGTTACTGTACACACTACAAATACCTTCCATTCTTCAAAGATGATTTTACCCTGGAAAAGTACAAGGGTTTCCCTGGACAACTGCAAAGCTGAGATTTGAGACTGAAGTATTATTCCTAATGAAAACCATCTAAGACTGCACAATCTAAAGCTAAAGTGATATTTTTCCTATCTTGTTTGAGAGACCAGTAGCTTTGAGATAATCATAACCAAAGTATTTTCCTTCTGTTGAATCTGTTACGAATTGTGTGTAATGTAATATTTTAGCCTTGAGACAGCATTAGAATGGTCTTCTGGAATGCTACATTATCAAATATGAACTAATCTGTACATCACATCACAGTTGCAGTGACTGATGAGTCTTGTTCTTTATAGGCTATGAAAACAACATGATTTATATCCCATCTGTACATGAGGAATTCACAGAAGGCACTCGCCACTGCCTTACTGCTTGCTTTATCCTATGTCACAAAGGATACACTGATGTTAGCTATGTAGAGATGAATCACAAACTTGAAATAGATATTGAAACAAAAATATACTGCCTTTCTTAGATTCATTTTTCAACAAAGCATTGCTTTGAAAAACTATTCCTTCTCAACAAATGTCACTCACTTACGGAAAAGATTCAGAACTGTTTGGAAATTCATGGTCTATTTATATACAGGATCAAGTAAAATAATCAACGCATCCTCTGGCTTTGGAATCCTTTTAAGGATTCCTCTGACATATTGTTGAATGCCTATAACACAGCCTTGAAGCTTTCCTCTCTTGTGCAGTTTAGAAACACAGAAAAGTTATTTTCAGTGGCTTCCTATGTAGTTTGCTTAGAATTGTTGAAAGCAAGGACATAAGAATTGGTTTCTATTATTCAAAATAGCATCGTAATTTACTGGTTAGAGGAAACTGAGCAGTATTTTCAGCATATGCCCAAAAGATGATCTTACTCATCTTCTCCATACATATTTGAAATTATTGTACTCGGTGCACTGCCGGCTTCAGAAGGGTCCTTCTTGATTAGGGCCACTAACAGTAAGCTCAAAGTCAGACCCTTTGTTTCACATACCACACAGAAAATTTCTAAGTGCATGACTGAGAGGAAAAGAAGTCTCCCAAATTATCATTCTTCAGCAAGCTCAAAACCCAGGGGAATTTGAAAATTCCCCTTTTTTTGCTTTGCCATGATACCTATCAATGTTTCTATTTGCAGAATGGTGACTCAGCTTTCCCTCTTTGAATCTACATATTAAAAGAGTGAATCTGTTTCTCATGTCCTACTGGTACTTTTCCTCCTTTGGTATGGAAACCTGCATCCCCGAAGGCAATGAGAGGAAAATTCTCTGCATAAGGGTATGAGAACTGCTTCTTGGCTCACAAACAGATTCTTATTGTCCTTCATTCGCTCCATATTTGTGAAACAACCCACCCCAGGATCAGTGGGCCTTAAAAGAAATTTGCTGATGTTATTTTTCCTGTCACCACTATTTGACACTGCTTTCCCACTTTTCCATGAGTGATATCCTGTCTCACTAGGGCAAGAAATAACAATAAAAGGTTTCCTCTTTCTGGTGTTTCACATCAAAAGAAATACCACATTAGCGGACTTTGTATCTCTAATCAAACTCTTATCACCTCTTCTGTGAAGACAGATTGAGAGAGTTGGGGTTGTTCAGCCTGGAGAAGACTCCAGAGGGACCTGACAGCACCTTCCACTCCCTAAAGAGGACCAACAAGAAAGCAGGAAGGGGACTTTTTACAAATGCAGATAGGGAATGAGAAGTAATGGCTCTAAACTGAAAGAATGTTTAGATATTAGATATTAGGAAAACATTCTTTCCTGTGAGGATGGTGAGGCACTGGCACAGGTTGCTCAAAAAGATTTGGATGCNCTCCCTAAAGAGGACCAACAAGAAAGCAGGAAGGGGACTTTTTACAAATGCAGATAGGGAATGAGAAGTAATGGCTCTAAACTGAAAGAATGTTTAGATATTAGATATTAGGAAAACATTCTTTCCTGTGAGGATGGTGAGGCACTGGCACAGGTTGCTCAAAAAGATTTGGATGCCAAATCTCTGAAGTTCAGGGCCAAGGTGGATGGAGCTTCGAGCAACCTGATCTACTGGAAGATATCCCTGCTCATGGCAGGAAGGTTGGAAATAAATGTTCTTTAAGGTTTCTTTAAAACCCAAACAATTCTATGATTCTGTGATTAAATATGTTGGGCATTAAAAAAAAATAATTTCAGATTCAGCAAGTCTGCAATTTCCACCCTCAATGAGAAATCTGAGACTTTTTGCTTATTCTCAAATGTAACAGATGTGAAATGGGAGACAAGCTTCTTCAGAGAGATGTTTACTGTAAGGAGCCTGACTATATAGAAACATTTTGGTAAATTATCATGAAACAGGAAAACGGTGCTGGGCAACAAATCCACATGTTGCAGCTTGGAATTAACTAAAAATGTGTTTTGTCTGCTACACAACAAATTATCAGCAAGACAAATGGCTAAAAAGAGGAAAATCAGAATTGTTTCCTCTGGGGCTGGATTTCTGAAAATAAACACTCCGTCTTGTCCCAACTTTGTAGCAGAAAATAGAATTCAATAGCATGGAGGAAACTGAAGAATAGCATGGAGTGGTATTTATACAGTAGTATTTAAAAGTGTAGCAATATGAGGGAAGGGAGCAATAATGACAATTGTTCTATAAGTCTGTGCTGAAAGCAAACTGAGAGGAAGTTTGGTCTGCCAGAGAGGCAGCAAGTCTGGGTGCTGGGAGGCCTTGGCCTGGCTGGCTGTCCTGTTTATTCCTTATATCTGAACCAGACATCAAATCCCCCTGTTTATACATTGCTTCCCAAGCCATGCCTCTGCCTGGGAGGAAGAAATAATCAAGGTTTTCATCACATTTTAAACAAGAAGAGAACTGGCAAAGAATTTTCAAAGCTGGCATAGTGATGTAATGAATAGCTCCAAGAGAACACCCTGTGGTGATGGTGGAGATCACAGCTATCACAGAACAGGACCACCTGTCACTTTCATTTTAAATGCTAATTTTTAGCCTATTTTCAAAGAATTCTATATATTTGTTAAAAGGCTTTGATTTGTTTTGTCACGAAATTTCCCAGAAAGTCTCTGCTTAACTTCCCCATGCTTATACAGTGAAATTTTGGCCATGTTGAATGAGGGTCTCTCCAAATGAAAAGAACAGTTTGTTAACATAGATGAAATGGCTGTTCTGGGGAAATGTTAAGTCCAAGGAATTCTGAGTGTGCCTAATTATATGGATGGAAGTGCCCAAAAGACTACTTAGGTCCCCATATGTTTTGGAGAAGTTTCTAGGACCTTCCACGTAGAAACAGGTTCATCCATGAAAGTTGAGACAAAAATATATATTCTGAGTTTAGACACATTCCTAAAACTCTGATCTCAAAGATAAAAATCAGGCTACAAAATTCTAGTGAATACTGAGGCTACTTCATTGCTTCCAATGCAAATTCTGATGCTAATAAAAGCCGTTTAGCTTTATTGAGCAAATATTTAGCTCCTTAATAAATTGCTTGTCAAAAGAAGAGATTTGGCCAGAGTACCAGTTAGCTAAGTACTACCTTACATCCGGGGACAAAATCTGCAGACTAAATAGCTCACAACAGGTTGCACACTTCAGCATAACCTTATCCTCCATGCCTCCATGGAGGTCTTATCCTCCCTGGAAAACCTGGATGAGGAAGAAGCAAAGGAACTGGATACCACAACTGCATATCATTCAAAAGGTGCCCTCTAGCATGGAAATTCTCAGCTGGAGCTCAGTGGAGGGGTAAGTGGGGCAGGACTGCCCAGCCACACAGCCACCACTGTATCTCACAACCAGGAGCAGATGCAATGGACTACACTGAGAAAAGGGATGGTCAGCCCTTCTGCTGAGTGAGCTAAAACAATCAGTGACCATCATGAGGGTGGTCACCAAGAGTACACATTTGTGCCTGCTTTGTGCAAGTTTCAGGTGTCACTGACCCTCAACAACATAAGTACATCATGAAAATGAAAAATAAATTACCACCTGTTTGATTCTTCCTTTACAAATTATACTTAGATGAATTTATGAAAAGAATGTCACTTGCAGTGCAATTCATTTACTTCAAATACTGTGGACAGGAAGTTAGGGTTTGCAGTGCTTTTATTTCACATGTAAAGGATGACGTTCACCTCACCTCCCTGTGAGGGTGAGGAGAAGGCCATCATCTCCCTGGTGCTTGGCTGCTGTGCACAACCTGCTACTGCAGATTACCACTGGCAGATGGGTACACTGCTGTGTCTGCCTTGTCACACTCACACAAATGACCTTGCCTGCTCTAGGTCACAACCGTATGCTGCCAGAGAGAGTGATAAACACCCCTCTCCTGTTACAATATCTCCTTCCCCAGAGGAAGAGCCCTGGGGCCATGCCAGAGCCGGAGGAAAGCAGAGGTGGGGTCAGTTGTTTCCTCTGCTCCCTATGTGCTACAACTTAAACAAGTACCCCTTTCCTGGCAACACAGAGAGGTCTGGACTGCATCATGATGAAAGAAAAAAAAAAAAACCAACAAACAAACAAACAAACAAACAAACAAAAAAAAAAACTAGACTGGTCAATTTTGTGATAAATAACATTTAGAATACTTAAGAATATGAGCTGGTGAAATAATACATCAAAATATGAGCTGGTGAATATTAGAACTCATTTAAATCCCAAGCCACTTAGGGGGAAACAAGTTCTGTACATTTCCTTGTACTTGCTATAAACACCTCAAGGCTCCTCAGGTCCTGGGCAAGGCAGGGGGAAGCACATACCTTTCTCACAAATGCAGATCCCTTGGTTCACCATGTGATGAAACACCCTTCCTGCCAAAGGGTGTTTTCAGCAATAGTTGGAATGTATCCCATGCTTTTAATCTCAACCATAAACAACAGCATTGCATTTGTCTCTCTCATCTCTGAATGTTGTTTATACTCATTTGGATGTAGTGAAGCCTGGCTAGTCCATCTGGATTTCTTCCCCTGCTTCTTTTACAGGGCAATTAATAAACCCTATCCTGTTTACTGATCCCAGTATGAACCCCCAGAAACAGGGAGTTCAAAACAACAGTAGTTGTTTTGAATTCAATGAGGTTGGGAAAAAAAAAAAAAAAAAGTTACCTGCACTGCCAGTACTTTCTAAAGAAGTATGAAATGACAGTGGCTTTTAAGAGGAGTCAGCAGGACTCTGTCTCTTAATTCAGTGAGGCCAATATAGCAGAAAGATGCACCCACAGCATTTAACAGTATGTACAATACTGAAGAGAGCTTGGATCATGTCTGAGCATTTCCAACCATGTATTCAAAGCACTCAGTAATCCAACAGAAGTATTTTCATCTAAATATTTGAAAGGCCTTTGCATCCAGTGAGTTAAGCAGTTGTAAAAACCAGGGTACTTGTGTTGGAGCACTTGGTTAAAGCATGCAAGGGCCTATTCTAATAAGAAGCCTGTATGAATACCTGTGTACATATAAATGCATGTGCCAGGAATTGCTGCAAAGACAAAAATTACGATATTTCTGAGTTTTATTTAGAACCTTGTAAACAGAAGCAGAAATCAGAGCATGAACCACTGTATTTGGCTAAAAGCCTGTCACACACGAGAGTGATTTTTGTGAGGCACACCTATTTCTACTTGCTTGTATAGAGAAGCTGCCTTGTGAAGTATTTTCCTTGGCTCGAGTCTATGAAAAATTAAATGTGGTTTTGTAAGCAAGAAGAGGCAGGACAGTGGGTTGGTTGCTCTCCTAATTTCCTGGGAGAAACTCCTAGGCAGAGCTCTTTGTCCAGTTTTAGTGAGAATGGCCAGACTTCTGGGTATTTTTATATGTCAGAAACTAATCCTAGCACAGTTTATACATACTAAAGGACTGTCACAAAGAGTACTACAAGCTAATTCATGCTAGCAGTCTCTCTAAAAGAGGCTGCCATGATACATTCAGACCCTCCAGTCACATCTGTGCTGCACATTGCAGGGATGATGTCAGACACAAGCCACACAATTCCAGAAACACCCCTTGGAAATTTATCTATAATATCCCTCAATCTACTATAGCAACACAACATTTATTAAATCTGATTATTGTTGTCACAGAAACCTGAAAAATCATGGTGATGTTATGTGCTTTCTCACCCACTGTGCATTGGAGACGACCAGATGGAAGGCACATTGCTTCCTGAAGAGACAGGGTGGAAACTGCACCCCTTCCTGGGCTAATCTCTACTAGACCATCAACAGCCAGTGGCAGCACACCTGCCTGTGTGGTGTCAGAGTCATCTCTGCTTACACAGCTTTACTCTCGGGGTTCTATCGCAATTAACGCAAAAGGAGAAGCTTCAGATGGGGATTTGGTGGACCATTTGGACGCGATCTAGTTAGGAGTCTGCTCTGGGGTCAACAACATGGCGCTTCATCACCAGTCCTTTCTTTAGAGACAATTATGTGGTAACTGCTGCGAACAACAGGGGAGGAAAAAAAACTGCCTTGGATCCAGACAAACACAGACACTGCTTCTTGTTCTCATTTGAAATGGAAAATTTAAACAGGGATGTTTAGATAGACACTCCTCTAGCAGCTTCTTGCTTGCTGCTTCACTTTCACATAAGCCTTTTGTAATTCAGAACATGTTTTAGGCTTCTAATCACCCAGGAATGCTTTCCATTACAGATATCCTGAAACTCCGTCCCTCTAAATGTCCTCAGTGACCCTGTGTGGGCTGTGGTTCTTATCCTTCCTGTTCTCCTTCTCTGTTACAGGCTTTTCTTCTCAGTCCGACTATGCACACTGTAGAAATGGTCTTTTGCTTTCCAAAATGCACCATTATGTAGTACAGGACAAATGACCTGAGCAGGTATCTCAAACTAAGACCTTGAGAACCATGATTGCAGGGTGCTTTCCAGCCCAGGCAGACACCTCTCAGTGTCAAAATGCTCAGCACAGAATATCCACATGGTGTGAAAATAAATAATAAAGGATAAAATTTGGATGGGATTTTTTTTTAGATTTGTCCACAAAGACAATAAAACATTTAGCACATTTTTTTAAGTGTCTGATCTAAATATTGATTGCTGGAATTATAAATTGAAAGAAAAAAAACAACCCCAAAACAATTCCTAGAAATAGATAGAAGTAAAAAATATTTACATGGCTTGCGTATAGTTATTTTCTACCAGTGCCTATAACAGATATATTCATTGGGACAGATTCTTTTTAGAGGTATTTAATAAGGTTATAGAGATAGAGAGATCAGTTTAAGAAATCCTATGACTGCTTAACTTTGGAAGAATTTTCCACATATTTACTGTTCTTATTTTATTCTGTCAGTTCAGAACATCAGCCAGTGCTGTGGACAGAGTAAAGGCCAAGATTGACTTTTGATTTAAAGCTGCATACTGCTTTTGCTGCTCTTGTGTGCACCCCCTGCTCTGGCTGCTCCCCAGCGCTTATGAAATACACCAGCTTCATCCCTTTCTCCAGGATGCAGAGCAGTTTGCATGGGAGGATATCAAAGTATTTTGAAAAACTCACATGTGCAGGAGTTGGCCAGGAACCCTGGCCAATTTTCAGCAGCATGACATAGGAGTTAGAAAGTTTCAATTGGAGAATATCAAATCTGCATTTATTACCAGCCGTATCTGAAATAAAACAAGATTAAGCTGCAACTACATTTTTATTTTGGTCCAACAGCCCTGGGGAAAAGTATTCTGCTTGGATGGAAACCCTAAGTGTGAGAGCTTGGGTCAGTAAAACAAACTGGATAAGGGAGCAGGGCAGAAAATAACACTTGGAAAGGGGAATGGAATAAAACCAGAGACTTTTCAGTATTTTATAAGTATTTTCTTCTCTCCTGGGCAGGGTACCCCCTAGCTTGGTGTAAAATGGTGCTGAAGTTGGGAGCATCATTACCCTGGATTTCTCATTTTGTCAGGGTGGGAGATAGATAAGGTTGATGCAGAACATCTCAGCAAGCAGGAACACTGAGGTAAAGCTCTGAACTTACAGGAAACATGAAGGGGCCTGCAGTTAGGGCCTTCATCCCTGCCATCAAGAGCTGTGACTCTTCAAAGGAAGGTAGCAAATATGTATATGACAGGTACATAGGCACTACTTGTGTACTTAACACAAAATAAAAGTACACCTCAGCTGTGGGGATCTCCTTGGCTTCGGGAGACCCTATAATGTACAGAAAAGTCTAGGTTTTCAGCCTGTGTTGCTGAAAGAGTAGTTTGGAGTCATTTGTTTTTGTTCTTAAGGCAGTTTATTAGTTCCTTATTAAAAGTAGATTTCTTTGCCTTGCTAGGGTTGACACAGAACACGTCTAGAGACACATTGTGTCCGCCTTGGGTGAGCTCTAATTTTTTATATTAAAAACTATGTATTTAATGTTTATAATTAATTATCAATTCGTATCCCTTACACTACTATGTCTAGATTTGTGTCAAACCAATTTAAAAGTGCCAGTATCACTAAGAAGATGGAGGTTATGAAGAAGAACAAAAGATAATATGCCATGTGTAAAAATTTTTTATTTTGTGCCTCAGACTCCCCTGTACAGATTTCCAACCCCCCTGTACATATATTTAAATTATTTTCTTTTTATTTATAACTACTACTACTTCTCTATCTAAGTTTTTGTAATTTGAAATTCTTTATATAAAGTTGATAACCTGTTTTATGGATTAGAATTAGAGCCACAGGCATTTCTAGTATCATTCCAGGGTCNGCTTCCTGCCTAAGACCCTCTGTTATTTCTCTGTAATACTATTGGCTACATTCCAGATGTCCTAAGACTATAGGTTAGTTCATCCTGACCCTAAACTAATGGCTAGTTCCCCAATCCCAACTAACCCTATAAAAACCCCTACTTCTGCCCAGTTCGATGGATGAGCCTTCATTGGACACCTTTCATGGATACTGCATTAAACTACTTTGTGGAATTTCTACACAGCCTTATCGTCTCTTCTTTCCCTGAGCCAGCCACGGCAAACCTAGCAAGCTAAGAGCTGAAACCACTAATAGCTGAAAATCACTTAAAGAGCTGTGCCGCCTGATTGCCTCAGGCTGAGAGTGCCAGGTTAGCTCTGCGGCCAGGGTCTCTGCTGTGGATCTCCAGGACAAGGCAGTCCCTCCTGGACCCCGCTGTCTGGGCCATCTGCGGCAGCAGGGGGTCTGACCCCCTGGACCCAGCCCGCATTAACAAATCATAAACCCTAGTTTGGGGGGGGATACTTGGCAGAAGGAAAGACATATTTCTATTACTAAGACAGGAACAGTTCTGTAGAAAGGTGAATTCCATGATCAGCAAAGGCACGTGTGGAGATGCAGCTATAGTGGTAAAAGTGATTTTTTCTATAAGAACTTAATTTATTCAGCCAAAGTGGTATAAAGAAAAATAATCAGTCTAGCACGCTCTTTTGCTTCTATGAAGCAATGTCACACTAAGAGGAATTACTAGCACAGACACACCAACCAGCTTTTTTTTTTTTTCTGTATCAGGCACACAATTGTAGATATAACACACATTTCCTTTTAGCCGCAAAGCATTTACGGTTTGCTCTTAATCAGATTTTCCTTCAAAGAGAGAAATGAGTGAGTAACTGACAAAAGTTCATGAACTCAAATGAGTGGTGCAAATCTCTACTTAAAAGTCATTTGAACTCTGCTGAACTTCCAGATCTGAAGTGTAATGTATGATTGATAGAGCTGCTGAGTTGCAGCTGTGACACCGACACAGACCAGAGCCACACAAAGTGCTATTTGGATGAGCAGAAATAGTTTATAGGAAGTGTGATAAATAAAGCTTTGCTTTGAGTTTTTATTTCTAAGATCATTTACTGTCTGTTCACAAGATTTTACAATTCAAATGATTAAATGCATATTGGTCAAATCCCAAAGGACAGAGAATCGTTGCTTTGGGTAGTTCTACACTGGAGTTGACCTCAGTGCTGCAAGCTGTACAAGCAGCTCTCAAAGTAGTCTGATACTTGCATATCAAAGTCCTTCACCTCGCACTCCATGTTGACAAAAAGCCATAACATGTGTCCTGCCCAAATGTAGCAGATTTTAATACTTGTAGCAGATAGGAAGCAACTTCTTTCAAAGAGAGTTGGAACAGCCTTAGGTATTAATGCATCACATTTATCTCATACTGAAATTTCTGAAAATCGCTATTTTAAGATAAAGGATAGATTGAAAATAGAAGAATTAGATCAACTATGAAGAGGGATATCCTTGTCCTCAGGCTTAGCTTCAGCATATCAACTATCATCAACTTTAAATTTCTTTTCCATGTTTCTGATGGAAATATTAAAAGATTAATGATTTCTTAGCTGTTATTTGCTTGCAGCATGATAAATTATTTCAATGGAATGCTGTGTCAGTCTTCCACTTTGATACATGCAAATTGATTTTATATTAAGTTAAATTATACACTGGAAAACCATTCTTCTCATTGCTTATGAGGGTGGAAAGGAGGAAAAGATTTGTTCAAGTGATCTTTGAAAGAGCTATAAGTACCTACCCTTTCCACGACAAGCATACAAGGGAGTGCTATGGCAGATTATCCTTAGCATTGCTTTTGAAGCAAACTGCTGCATAGTTCAAGTGGCTCGCCATGGGAGTACAAAGCAGAGAAAGAAGCCTTTGAATGTTACCCCAGACAGAGGCACGGCAAGTGGCACACCACTCTACCCTTCCATACACTGTTGTTGCTTTCTTTTAAAAGTACTGAGACCTTTCTGCAAAATGGATACAGCTGCATCCACAGCAAAGAGCAGAGCTCAGGTATAGCACACTAAGCCTCAGCCCCCCAGTGACACAGCCCAAGCAAAACTAAGCTCAGAAGGAGAAATCACTTTCAGTAGAAAAGCAACTGAAAAGAGTAAAAATCACGTATTTTATCAAGTACCAAGGATGTAATAAAATACCATACCCATCACAAAGTACTTCACTGATAATCTACAACAACAAGGTAACATTAAAGAGTGAGCAAAAATTATAATTTCAATCCATAAGACCTCACTCTCTGCTTTTGCACTGGTTGCTTTTGCACTGGTTTGCCATATGGAAGTGTGCTGGTTTGAAAGCATAACCAGTGAGACTCCAAGTCAGAAATACAATTTAATAGGAAAAAGTAAAATACATGCAAGTAATACAAAGAAAACAAAACACTGACAGAGTCAGAGTACAACCTGATACCCTGCTAGTTAGGGTCGTGGCAGCAGTCCAGATGAGG
>VXBU01013962.1:290476-326624 GCA_013400315.1 Bombycilla garrulus
GGGGAGGAGGCAAAGAAAAACACTGCCCCTCCTTTGTTTCAACAGCTAATGAAGATGGAGATAGAATACAGACCCTCTGGCACATTTTACATTGTAACCTAGGACAGGAAGACATGGAAGGAACATACTGATATTTTACTATATGGAATATACTATAAGGATATATATATATTTTACTATAAGGAATATAGTATATATATATATATTTAATATAAGGAATATGGAGAGCAATGAAGAAAGCTCCATACACAATTTGCTACCAACAACAGATGACGTACATTGTCAGAGTCAAATGTGAGAAAACTGAAAGACATTTGGAAGTCTTGCACATTCCTTTTAGAACATGACAGCCCTCTAGATAATCTAATTATTCCCTATGGTTATACTATATTTGCTTGAAAATACTTGCCCAAAGTACATACTTGGATTAATGCTTGTAGAGGAAGTAACAAGATTGAAATAGTTTTACCATAATCTGAGGGCACAGTTAAACAAGATAATATGACCAATTCTCCATGGCTGGTGCCAAGATTTCAACTACATTATGTGAGATTAAATGAAGTATCACAAATTCCAGCCTTGAAATATAGAAATTCTATTATTACAGTGCTGAACTGATGGAAAACACAATGCAGCAACAAGTACAGTCTGTGGGTTTAGAAGCTAATGAAGCTACAAGCACTGAAAATACACCTAATGGGTAAAGCAGGTTTCTGATTTAACTTTTGTTGATATGAGTAACTACGCCCTGCAGACCAACTCCCAAGTGCAAGGCATGGAATAATCTTTAGCAATCAAATTTTAATCTGACAATAAATCATTTTAGAAACATTCCTCTTGTTCACATGGGAAAATGTTTCCTGAAAAATCTTGGACATAAAGACTGCATGTTTGCAAATTAATACTGAACTGATGGAAATAATGAGTCAGTTAGTGGGTAGGTATTCTATAGGGTTTAGTTTAATAGAAAGCACAGTGGATAACCAGAGTTAGTTTTGCAGTTAGTGTAAGTAAAAAGGTCTACACCAATTTGGATGAGACCGTTCTTATATTCTTCTTGTCTTCATCACCTGTTTATGCTATACAAAAAATTAATCCTAATGTTAAAGAGAAAAATAAATTTTATAAATTATCCATTTTATTGTCATTAGCATTTATCAGTTGAGATAATTTTTTCTCATCAGCAGCACAGCTTATGAGCAAAATTCTTGGGAAGCATGAAAAAGACATATCAAACAAAAACCTGAAGATGGGATCCATTTTAATTTAAAACAGTAAGGAAACAAAATATTTAGAGAAAAAGGGAAAAAAAATATTTTTTTCTCCAGGGAGCAGTGAGAGGCAGCTAGACACCAATTGCTACTCTTTATAACTTTGACTTCCCACCTGTAAGTACTCCAACTATTTTCTGAGATCATAAATTACGCACAAGGTATGAATGCTTTGGCATTAAAATGACTGATCCAGACCAGACAGAATGATAGAATCATAGGATGATTTGTGTTGGACACCTTGTGCTGGTTTGAAAGCAAAACCAGTGAGACTCCAAGTCAGAAATACAATTTAATAGGAAAAAGTAAAATACATGCAAGTAATACAAAGAAAACAAAAACCACTGACAGAGTCAGTATACAACCTGATACCCTGCTAGTTAGGGTCGTGGCAGCAGTCCAGATGAGGTGGTCTTGCTGAAATAGTGATCCTGTAGACAGGTCTGGTAGCTCTTGTCCTCTGGAAACCAGTGGGTCAGGGCTCCCTGTTCTGTCCCAGTTCCCACATTATATCCAGGTGGGAATGCTTGGCTCCTCCCCCTGGGTGGAGCATCTCACAATGGGATGATGTAATTCTATGAGTCATGTGGTGGATCCTCACAATGGGCTGATGTCATTGTATGAGTCATGGGGTGGGTCCTCACAATGGCCCATTAAACACAAAGGGCTCCTGGAGGGAGTTATCTATGACTCATAGGGCAAGGTGTTAATGGCCCATTAACAGGAGCTAGTCCAGGGGAGGAGGCAAAGAAAAACACTGCCCCTCCTTTGTTTCAACAGCTAATGAAGATGGAGATAGAATACAGACCCTCTGGCACATTTTACATTGTAACCTAAGACAGACCTTAACACATCTAATTCATTTTCATTTCTCAGGTTCTTCATTGAAAGATATTCCAACTTCCTGATTCTTTTAAAACTTCTCCCCTGGAGAGGACTTTCTAGAACCATTTTTATATTACAAAACCTCACTCCAGATGAAACCTGGCAGTGACCTGAATTCCGAAAGTGGAAATAAAAAATTATTATTAAATGTGGATGCACCTTCATGCAGCTGGATATCCTGCCTGATGTCCTGGATACCCTGAAGCACTTCAACACCATTACACCCCATCATTGCCAAAGAGTGGGAGCAGCTGGTGAGGGCCCAGGAATCCAAACAAGCCCAGAGAAGTTGGGCTACACTTCAGTGAAGTTGCAGATGTGAAGGGGGGCATGTGGCTGTTAGTATGTCACTTGCAGAAAATAAAAGGACATGTCCCTGTACAGTTTCATTTTCCTGCAAGGTCAAGATCTATACAGACACATTTTTTTAAAATAATTTCTTGAATAAAAGTAAACATAAGGGTTTTTTTCCATTTTTGTCTGTTTTCAATACTCAAGGAATTTGAGGATACCTTATGACCAGACCACCAGTCTTGATTTCCATACTCACCATTTCAGTTATGCAAGTACTACTTGGGGTATCCCATGGAGAATCAGCACATCCTGTCTTAGAACCAATTGTCCAGATCTACTTTCAGCCCAGCCAACCATAGCAGGACTATAAGATAAGGTTTCAAGGGTAAGTACTTAGTTCTTTGTCCTTGAATCTATCCAAATTATTGCAAAAATTAATTAACCAAAACCAAATTAAGCAAGTTAAAACAAAGGAGAACCCCAACAGAAATGGGCCACTCTTCCCACTCAAAGAGAATTTGAGTTTGAAGTGAAACTCGTGGCAGTTCTGAGCAAGCCAGACTGTGTAGGTGGCACATGTGGCACACACTCATCTGGTTTGGGGTTTCTCCATGCAGTGACACTGAAGCATCTGAGATGTAGCAGCCTGGGAGGCATAAGGAGGGTGTCTGGCTGCAAGCTTCCAGTACGTGGGAGCTGGCACAGCCCCTGCCATGCCTTGCTGCCAGGAGCTCTGCTGCTGCTGCTGGGGTTTCTCAAGCAGATAATTACTAGAGTTTTAATTAACTGTCTGACTGTTCCAATTGAATAGAAGAGAAATTGTTTTTCCAAAGACGCTCAGGTAGGATGTTTTCAAGGATCCATACACCTGCTAAAATGGCAGACACTTAACGTGCCCACAGGCTTTCATCAATTCGATACTTATAATTTGATGACACACACTGGGTATAGCCTAAAAAAGTTTTTTGGAAGGAGAAAAGTGAATAGAGAGTAAGGATGACTTGAATCAACCCAGAAGAAAAGAAAAAATCCATGTCAGTAAAATCAGCTGACCATTTAGTTTAACTTCCAGTGTCATAAATACTTTGCACACATATTTACAGATGGAAGACTGGGCAGATTTCTCTTGTAATTCATTTGGAACCTATTCCTTTAACCATTCCCATTTTGCAACAGAAACTCTTTAATTTAAGAGAATTTAATTTAACTCTTTAAATTAAAGAGAAGAGTCTTTAATTTAACTTGAAAACAAAATGAATAAGGCATGCATATGAAAATGCAGCTTGACATTTATTTATGATAAACAAAAAAATTTTAAAGAAGACCACCACTAATCCTTAGCTTCTTCAGTCACTCAGAGGTTTTTGTCTCTTGCTGTCCCCCACTTATTGCAGGAAAGCCAGCAAACACCACTCAGAACACAGCAAGGAGAACTGCTGCATCAAAACAGCTGGAAGCTGATTTTCCAGGACTGAAATGTCACATCAAAGTGCTCTCCCTAGCAATACAAAAGTAGAATCCTGAAATCCAGGTCATATTTCATAAAGAGGTAGACACCAGTTATCTCCAGCTGGTCAGAAATCAGAACTTTTACATGTGACCAGAACTGTCAATAGTTCCCCGTTCTCCTGGTTGTATGAGAAAATGTGAATGGATCACTTGGAGGGAAATCCCTTTGGAATTCTAAACCTCTAGAACTAAAATATTTTTCTTTGATTTTTCTTTCCCTCCTTTAATGGCAACTAAATGTCATGTTAGGATTATTGAGGCATAGAGGACACACACAAAATAAGAGTAGACTGCCAATCAGTCTCAGTTGACCGCTGGATCCTGAGAAGCCAGGACTACTCCCACCCTCTCAGTCATCACTTACCTGCTTCACGTCACTGGGCAAGTAGAGCTGTGGAGAACTCTTCTTCCCGTGTCACCATTCCCATCACTCTCCTTCACAAGAGAGCATACTTCGTACTTTGCATGTATTATAAGGTTAAAATTATTTGAGAGATTAACAACAAACAAAAGCCTATTTTCCTCCTCCACATCAATACACATACTCTCTCTCTTGCTTTTTTCCCTGCACACACCTTTCACATCTATTAGCCATAAATATTTAATATTCACAGTGTGCTAGAGAAAAACCTTTTCATGAAGTTGTTAGCCATCACTTTATTGCCATTCTGAAAACTATGATTTAGAACGTATATTTTCTCAAAGTCTATATTTTATGAGCCTTACCTACCAAACAGATCTGCTTATTAGAAGTTACAGTTCTTGCATGGGTTGTATTTTCTGTATAGCATTAAAGTATGGGGAAGGTATAGGCTTCCATTATTCACTGAAAAAGCAACAGTGACTTAAAAGCCAACACACAAAACCTTAATGGAAAATTCCCTCAAGTCCTAGTATACCAGGGGGTTGAGGGCTTCAGCACTTTCCTTATCTCAGACACAAAATCTTGTTCCAGCCTGGGGCAGACCAGGGAGCTGAAGTCCAGGATTAGTACTCAATCCTGTACCAGTGCTTGGCTGATCTCCCTCCTCCTAAAACAACTTAGGACAGCATACACATGAACAATGGGACAGGGTTTGAGCACTCAGATTGTCTGATCCATTACATTCTCCCTTCCTCACCCCTCCAGTCACCAGAACAGCGATGCCCCAGAGTGCAGAGGGTGAGATCTCGATCAGCACAGGGCCAGGCTCACACCCACTTTACACTGCTTCTGAATATCTTTGTTGTGCAGCTGTTAAAGCCAGCTCCCACAGTTATATACTGGCAGAAGAAGGCAGGGAATTGGAAAAGCCTTGTGACAGGAATTAGGCTTCATTTTTTTGAAATGTCAGATATTAAACACTCCTAATTTTCCTTCTCTTTGCCCTTGCTGGAAGACATCCTTCCCCTTTCCCCCAGCTGCAGACCCCTTCAAGCTATTTAAATTGTCAAATAGGACAGATGCTTACAGAGGAAACAGTGTATGAGAGGAAGGGCATGGAACAAGAACCAAAAGATAGAAGAGTGGAAGCTAGAGGAGGGATGGAGTTTCAACAGAACAGGTATCACAGTAGATAGGATGAGGGAGAGAGAACAGAGTTAGAGGACATGGGATGTGAACAGGTTAGAAAAGGAGTGGAATACAGAGAAAAAAATCAGGACTGGCAGGAAAAGGAAGGGAAGCAGCCTCTTTTCATTTCAAGTTTTTATGTGAGAGTTTTTCCCCTTGATTCTTGCACTAAGCATCAAGCAACACAACAGAAGACACAGTTAAGCTGGTTAGTAATTCTGGCTATGACTGACTTACTTTCCTTCTTTTCATCCCTTTCCTTCCCCAACGGGCTGTGCAGGCAAATGCTGACAAACAACCCTGCCAAGGCCAACTTCATCTTCACATCAGCCCTTCTGCTTCATTACCTCTTAGCTTTCTTGTCCCTCCAGAAGTATCACATCACCAGCTGTTGAGGACTGAAGTTCCCAAGGTGTCATCTTTCCTTTACTCAGCTGACATTCACTAAAAGCCCTTGAGTACTTAGAGTTGATGCTTATTTGGCAAGAGAATAAAAATCTATTATCAGATTAATAGAGATTTCTTTGCTGAAGTGACTGGTGATGATTGCAGCTGCTTATCGCTCACACTATTGTGAGCTTCAGGCATTGTAAGGCACACAGAAAACAGGCTGGGTCCGTTTCTGTTTTAGAAACAAATATACCCTATTTCCTCTGAGGTCAGAACACTTCCATAACAGCACCACAGACAACAATGGGAAATTTGCAGTAAGTTTTGCTCTCACCCTTCTTAGCTACAAAAGTTTTTAATATATTTTGTGACTCTTACGATACACTACTGACAATCTTCAGGCTGTAACGTCTCTACAGCTGTGCTGGAGGTGCAGATGTATGCATAGAAACTTTGGAGTTTAATCAAGTTCATTGTTCTCCCCATAAAGCAACAGCAAAAAGCCCAGCAGCAAAACTTTATGCTGTGGCCAATGGGGATTTTGAGATGTGCACCATAAAGGACTATTACTGATTTCAATATCTTGAGGGAAAGCAGAGGACAGCTTCATAGCAAAATTCTTAATTGTAATTTAGTTTCCTTAATTTATTTCCCCATTAACACTGAGACAGTTTTTTATGTACAGCTTTTAAAATGTACTTGCAAATATGGAAAAGATAGTAGATAATGTTAAGCCATTTGTCAGAGCATTCTAGATGCACTTTCAGTGATTATTTGCTATGGTCATCTATTATTAAACAAAAACCTGTTCTTAATCTTTAAATTTCATCAGCATGGATCAGTTTGCTACTGGCATATGGCATCACTCCCCCTTTCCTTATCTGGTGATTAGTTTCAACTGTCTTTAGTAATAAGTGAGTTATTTTCCAAGCAAGATGCAACAGTGCAGGCAAACCTCTTGCAACAAACCATGAGCTCAGTGGAATCATTAGTGAATCCTTCATGTGGTTTCCCACATGGCCCCTTCTCTTTTGCTAAGAGCAGTTGACAAAATGCAGTGGGACTTTCCATGAAAATGTAACCAAAAAGAAACTAATATTCAGTATCTCTTCCATCCCATTTACGCTTACTCCCTATTTTTTATTTCCATCTTTCTGAAAGTTACTGTATGGTAAAACCATGAAGATTTTTTCAGTTCCATTCCAATTTTTTCCAATAATGAGAAAGCACCAAAGAAATTAGGCAGTTAGAGTAAAAGGTTGGCATGAAACATGTTTGATTTTACTGGACTGTAAGCCTTCAGTGTTAATGGTCTCCACTGACCTCAGGGAAACGACAGTGCTATGAGGTACAGTGGCAGAATAGCAGTCAGGTGTGGGACTTGTATGGCACTATGCCAGTAGGGGCCAGACCTTTTAATGGGAAACCCCAATTTGAAACAAAAAAAAAAAATCAAAGAAATGAACTAAAGAAAAAAGGGAAATATAAGTCTCTGCAAACAGTCTTATCACAGTAAGAGGGAAAAGCCTTATCAGTTCCATGCAGACAAAATACATCCATCCATCAGATTAATGCAAAAGCAGAGAAAGAAGATGGATATATTCTTTAATGTAAATGCAAAATTGAAGCCAAATTAATTGCAATGTGATTTGTTCCTTTATAATCTTGAACTATAGTGTGCCAAGACACAGAGTCTTTGGGAATAATAATCAAGCAACAACACTAAAGCCTTATCAATTTGCTCCTTACCATCTGTTCTTCAATGTAATGGCCAATCACTACCCAGTATGGAAAGGGCTGAAGAATCTAACATATTGTGAAAATTGAATTTGCCAGTTGCTCTATATTTTTCTCTGGTGCTGCTGATGTTTGTGATGTTTCTCCCAGGCTTGAAGTCACCTTGTAAGTCTGCTGTACTGCTAGTTCAGTCCTCAGCCCCTTTTCAGCATCACTTCTGCTATGGAAAAACTCAAGTACAACAAAAATAAGTAAAATGAAATATTTATACATCCCTCATAGGGACACAGACAGCCCTCATCTGAACTCACATGTACACAGCCACACTCCAGTTGAAGTGTGTAGCCTTATTTCTATCCCTAAGATGAAACACCCTCACACAGCACATGCTATTGGAAGAGAAACTGGTCTGCATCATCCCTTTTTCTTCACCTCTGATCAGACCAAGGCCAGCTCTGGACACAGGGAAAGTAAGCAGTTACCTCAGGCAGTGTAGCAGCAGTGCTGCTGATGTGCATTTTCCTCCAGCTGAATTGCAAAAAGGCTGGATGTTGCCTTCAGCAACTCAAAGATCCAGAAACACAAGGAGAAGATACTGCTTGTAGACCCAATTGCTCCTGTAAAAATCACCAGTTGCCACCCTGTTGCCACAGTCTTTGGTGTAGTGACATTCAGTTCTGCCTACCCTGCTGAGATAATTCTGGGGTCTGAGGCTCTGAGATAAATATTAGTCTGGCAAGAATCATTCATGCAATGGCAGGACCTGGTCACCAAAGCCTGTTACACACATCCTGTGTTTGCTGTGGAGCTGAAGAATGGTGTTACTAGCACAGCGTAGCCAAATCTCTGCAAGTTCCAGAACTGAGGCATGATTTCTTACTGCAAAAAACTGTTTGAGGGAGACTTCAGCTTCCATACTGAAAATGTAAATGACTGCTTTACAAAACAAAACTGTGAAACCTAGGAGGATTAAACAAAAAATACCAAAACCCAGAACTGTTGGATCTCTTTCAACTTTCCTCAATTACCCTCTTCTTTCTGGCTTCTCTGCAATTCAGAGAAGCTGCACACCCTTCCCAGCCTTAGAGTCACAGCCACCTGTGCTGCTGGCATCCAAGGGTGCCAGAGTTTGCAAGGAAACAGGACCCTAAAGCATCATAATTTTTTCATGTGTGAGACAGAGACAATACTTAACCACTGCACACATACATGAAGAGATTAAATGAAAATTTATTTGCAGAGCTCCCTGGAGGGAAAGGTGAGAGACTGCATACAAATTAAAATATTAGATATCATTTGTTATTATTTGTACACATAAAATTCCTTTTATGCATATTTCAAAACCACTCCCTCAAAGCCAACCAAGATAATAAAATAATTTCCACCCCATCCACTCTCACAGTTTCTAGATTCTGCTCTTTTTTGCTGTGAAGCCTTTTACCTTCCTTCTTACTGAGAATGTTTTTGTTTGGATATTCACACTTAGTCGACATGAAGCATTTGGCCATGGCTGCTGCTTATTCCTCACTTGCTGCAATCGCTATTTTTCTCTTCCAGCACAGAAGCCTGTCCCATTTTAATATAAGGACAGTGGGAGTAATAAAAACAGGGAAAGGCAGACGAGCTCTCTACAGGAGAGACTGCTCCTCAGGAATGACAGATGCAGAAAGGGAAGAGCCAACAGGCAGAAAATTCATTGACTTAAACACTGAGCAGCAGTCCTCAGCTCCTCTTTTGCTCTCACAAACCAGGGACTGTTTTCTTAGACTGCGTCTAAGATCTTGCCATGCAGCCACCAGCAGGGACAAACTCTTTCCCCAGCCCCAGATCCTTAGCATATTTACAAACCATTTTTATATAAAGATAGTAAAGAAAAAATTATAAACAGAATATGACAGTCCACAGGGATTCTGATTTTCTTTTCAGCAACCACAGCACATTGCCTTGTGCCCATCTCTTGGGAAGTTGAACCTGGGGCATCAATTGCCCTGTATTCAACAGGTACCTGCAGAGCACACCCAGTGCCAGAGATACTCCAGCACACCTGCAATGGGAAATAAAGTAGTTTGTCTTCTAACTCACTTGTCATTTCATCCTCCTCAGGACTTTCTGGCCTGAAGAACTCAGTTTGTCTAATTTCAAATTCCAATATCCCAGTAAGGTGGATGATCACCAAAGACAGATATTATCATCAGTAGAAAATGTGTCTGGTTTATTCCTATGAAACATCCATTCTTTTTGCAGAAGTTTAGATAATCTGATGCTGTCCACAGCTGACCCAGTCACCAGCTGAAAGAGCAGACCACTCACTAATCTAAACCTTGCACAGTCACAAGCAGCAAAAGCAGCTCCTGCCCTGAGGCTGCACAGGTCACCAGTGAGAGGAGCAGGTCCTAGAGCAGTCCTTTCCCAGCATCCAGCTGTGTGCAATGTAGGGGTTAAAAATTCTCAGACATTGCTGTTTCAGTCCTGAGGAGCATGTAGCTAAACATTATCTTGACTGCAGCAAAAGGATTCCAGGTTAGGCAGTTGCCATTCCCAGATCCTAGAAACAAGATGAATGTGATTAAGAAAAGCTCTGACAAGTGGACACTAGCTACTTTCTGTGCACTGCCTTCACTTTGTCACAGCTTCCCTTTCTTGGCCTTCCAAGTCTTCTAGACCTCCACTTTCATTAGTATTGTTCCCTGTGGGAGCAGCACATCCAGAAATTTAAATATTTAGAATAAAAGTGTCTTGTGCAGACACTGAACACAACGCCTCCCAGAATTCTAAGATCTGTGTGGCTGAAGAGCATTTTTTGTCTTCCAAATTTTCATTCCCTTGGGAACACATCTCCATAAACAGATGTAAGCATTTCATCAAGCCCTATTAAACCGCCTGAAGAAATCCCACATCAAGATTTCCATCCACAAATGAACGACAAATTTATACTTTTTGTGTAGCCATTTGGTGAAACTTTATTGATACTTGAGCTCTCACCATGGTACTCAGTAGACTCTCCCTACAGATGGGCCAACTCCATACAAGCTCCTCTGTGCTAGGAATACTCTCAATTTCATCTTATAAATCCCTCTTAAGCACATGCGTATGTATGTGCACATGTACTCCTGGAGGTCTGGCAGTCTGTGCACACCCAGAAAACAGCACAGATTTCTGGTGCCTGTGCCCCAGTGCCATCCCCTGGGCCTGAACCCAGACAAGGGACACGCAGCAAGTCATGATGACTTCAGTAGCTTTTGAGCTACTATCTCAATATGGCTTGAAATTTTGGAAATCCAGCTGTGGGTTTTGTTGGTTGATGTTCTGGCTTGGCTTGGGGGTTTTATAATGCTATCCCGACGCCTTCCAACTGCTGCACAGTTTTCAGTATAAGAAAGGTCTGGTGAGAAAGAATAAACGAAAAGAAAATCCCCTCTGAACTTACAGATAGTTTGTGGGTGAAACATATGCTGATGCTGCCCCAAGATCAGCCTTACTCATTAATGTTTAGACCTCATAATAAGACTGTGACACGAAGGGATTTCCAATGTTTAGAAATATCCCAATTCTTTTTCCAAAACAAGGACAAAAAGAAAGGAACAAAATGTCTAGCATATGTAATAAGCCTAAACTTTGCCAAGATGCATTATTTGACAAGAAAATCCTGACAAGAAGATGAGCAAGGCATAGATGTCGCATTCCTAAGGAAAATGAAGGTATTTGTTTAGATCAGAGCGAGGCACTGGAATTTGAAGATGAACTGGACCACTTCCAGAATGTAAGGGAACAGACTGTTCCAGTGGTTGCTTCATCTCAGCAGATATGACTTGTTAAACCAAAGTTGGAATCCAAACTTCAGGCTGCTTCCAATCAATGATTTATTGAACCAGACTACTGGGATCATAAACATTCCCAGATTTATGCTGAGAGTTATGGCAATTGCCATCACTGCTAGCTATTGCTTTCTTCATTTATTTACCTCGCTAGTTAAAAAGATGTCTGCTGATAATTTAATGTGACCTGGTAGTTCACCACAACAGTTTCTTCATGGCCTGGTTTGCATAAATGGAAATCAAACTGAGGAATAAAATAAAATACATATCTAGAAAAGGCACAGTTAACATTGCATCGTATCATGTTAAATCATTAGCAGCATGACCAGAAATAATTATATACATATATATATATATATGTATGTACTTATATATATTTGAGGTATATTTGTATATGGATTTACATGTATATGTACATAGATAGACATACAATTAAAATGGTGAATAGCCAAATGATTGTGTAATATGTTTGTATTTGGGCATCAGAAGACATAATATGATATCCAAAAATTTCAATATTTCAATTAATTTCTTTGTGATTTCCAAGGCTCCTTTTCTATGGACCAAGACACTCATTCATCTCCGTCCATCAAACTCCCCACCATGAAACATACCAGAAGTGCGTTCTTAGCACAGCTGTTCTTATCTAAGAGCTTTTGTCTCCTGTCTTTACACAGCATCAAGCCAAAACCTCTGATTTTTTATCTTGGAGGTCATTTTAGCTAGTTTCTCCCAGTTTCCTTAAAATGATTAAAATCTTAATCCTATTTCTTCTACCTCACCATTTATTGTAAACATTTTGAACAACAGAGTACATTAAAAATATCCTGTTTATCTGCGTTGCATAAATCATGGAATTATATAATAAATCATCTTCAAACTCATGTCTAGGGATCATCTTACTCTAGCACATTGCTCAGGGCTTTGTCTAGCTTACTTTTTTAATTTATCATCATCACCTTGTGATCCAGCCTCCTAACAATCTTATTGGCCCTTTATTAAGCTCTCTCAAGTTTGGGAACATCTTCATAACACCACGGTAACCAAGCGCTCCAGATGCAACTTTCCAAGTGCTGGGTTAAAGAGAATATCCCTGCATCTGTGCTGCACACAGACCAAGCCTGCTTTCTTACATCCTCCCTTTCCAATCTCTCCCAATCATTTGGTATAATCACTCAGGACTTACTGTGGTACAGGAAAGGCTTATTAAATAAGAAAAAAAAAATCTGATTTTTATCTATCTGATCTGGGCCCCAAAGACAGGGAGAGAAGGATGCTAAAAATAAAACCCCATAAATTAGAAAAGCATAAGCAGACCTCCCCTACAGTTAATGAAAGCAGATTAAATTAATGGAGAATTGTAGGTATATTTCCATTTAACTCTGCACTAGAGATCACCCTCCTATTAACAGCACAAGAATTACTTTTTATTTATCACATTCTACTTGAAGGAAACTAGCAACAAAAAACCCAATCTAAGCCATAAAGCAGGGTAGAATAAGATGCTAACGGCATTCAGTATAATTTCAGACCTCTCAAGAGGGATTTCGGTGCCTGAAGAAATTAAATTTTCTTTCAGAACAGCAAAGCATCTCCAGTCCTTCCATGACACTCCATGTGTTACCCAGATTCAATTGTTCCATAAATAAACATGTGGAGGGAAGGAGAATAAAAGCAAAGTGAATACAGGAACCTAAATTCCTCCTGAGACCTTTTGTACAGTCACTAGTAGTTCCATCATATGATAGTTTTCCTAAAACAAGCTAATCTGACACAACAACCAGACAGATATGGTCCTCTTCATAAAAAAGCTGATTATGAGAAGAAATTAATATAGGAACAACAGTAACTTTTATTATGTCAGCTAAAGCCCAATTCTATTTAGTTCCTTTGTTTTCACAGAAATCTGAACCATTTTTTCCTGTGTATCTGTGCTTTGCTTCAGCATTTGACAAATGCACAGTGGCTTGTACTGGAGATAAAAATTTCTTAGCTTTTTATAGAATCATGGGACAATTCATGTTGGAAGGGACCTTTAAAGGTCAGCTGATCCAACCCCACTGCAAGGAGCAGGGGCATCTTCAATCGGAGCAAGTTTCTCCAAGCCCCGTTCACAGACCTTGTGCATGTCACTTCTTTTTCTCTTATGGGCTTTTAGATCACCTAGCTCAGCCAGGTGAGGATGGTCAAGTGTCTAAGGCACAGGAAAATTTTCTGTGCCTGTCCTGAGGGGTCTTTTTCTAAAGGAGAGCACAGCTTTTAGTCTTTAGCCATGGATAAAGCTTCCAGGACTTTGGGATGAGTTGAGTTTTTTGGGTGTATGAAGTAGATAATAATGTAGTTTATCACAGGGTGAAAATGTAAGTTTTGGGTTGTTTTTTTTAGTATGAAGATGGATGAAAGACAAAGAGGGAGGACTTTGGGTTTTAACTTAGTTTCTCTCCTTCTTCATCTACTCCATTTTCTACAGTGTTGGTGGCACAGAGTGATTGGTTAGACAGAGCTACAATGCAGATGTTACATGGCTGACAAATAGTTACTGGTAGTAGAATAAAAATAAAGTATGTTTTAGGTACACTGTAAGAGCTAATTGGATAGCTTATCTGTATAAGAATCCTTGAAAGCAGACATTTTGTGTCTTACTGGCAGCTGTCTGAGAAGAGTGCAAAGCCTGCTTTTAGCCAAGGCAATGAACTGATAAGAGAACTAATAAATATCTGAAGACCAAAGCAAGTGAGTCCCACTTGTCTCATTTTTAGCCCTGCAACAGAACATCTCAGGGGTTTCCCTACAGTAAGAGAGACAGAGACAAACAGAAACCAAGCTGTCTAGGAAGGTATATTCCATCCAGCAACCTATAGGCATAGTATCACCTCTAGAAGACTGGATCACTTACACATATTTTAAAATTTACATGGGGTAACAGGATCAGAAACCCAATGATAGAGCCAGCCAACCTCAGACTTGCACAGCAGAGGAGAAGGTAGTGTCTGCACGGGTTTGGAAATGGCCATGCCCCTGATTTAAGTGCACAAGTAACACTCTTGACTCTGATTAACTCCTTGTGTTAGAAAAGTAAAGAAAGGAAGCTCGTGAACAAAGAGTAGGTGACTTTCCAGATGCTTCCTGAATAGAGTTTTATTTTTACTACTGCTATTAATTTCCTGAGTTCTATTGACACTTGGAAAAGATCACAATTTTAATTTGTTAAAGTAAGTATATTCGTCTGTTACTTATTTATGCACCTTCTTCAAACAGTATTAAAATAACTGAGACATCAGTCTGCTAATTTATCACTTGTTCTGAAATTTATTATAGTCAGACCACTTATTTGTTTTGCTCACTAACCACAAGTGTTTCTAGGTCCTGTGGTTGACCAAATGGATACAAGAACCTTTTAGAAATTTACAGAACTGTGAGGCAGAGGTTAACCCATTCTCACTAAAATAACATCAATCTTTTAAAAGCAGGGATTAATAAATTGCCAAAAATTAGCATAAACCCGAGCTGCTGATGCAGCCCTCCGGAGCCCGGCTAGCTCTGACCCACCACACTATGGTCTGAAAGGGCCATGCCAAGAGTGGGGAACTGTCACTGCAGGCGTTGCGTGAGTAACAGAACCTTGGAGCTTTGGTTCTATGGAGGCAGTCTGCTGTCAAGGGAGAGACGAAGGGGACAGAGGAGGCTCTTCTCTCGGGTTCCAAAGGCACAGTCCATTATCATTGAATGGAGAAGAACAAAAGAGCCTCAAACAGTGCTGTGCAAGAGGTTTTATAGGGTTACAAATTAAGGGGTGGTTATAAACAGTAAACCAATCAGGGAAGCATAGGGGAGGATCATAGAGTGGGGTTTACAGAACACTATCCAATAGGGACAAGGGGAGGATAAAAAGGGTCACATGGGCCAACGGGGCATTGAGGATTAGGGGATTTCCAAGGGGGTGGATATTTCAGGGATTGGCCCATGTGGGGATTGACAAGCGAAGGTCTGGAAGGAGGGGCAGGGTTTGGGTGATGGATGGGGAAGGTGCTGGAATAAGGGGAGGAGACACATTGAAGGGCAGTTTAGGGGAGGGTACAATTGAGGAAGAAACCATTGGGACAAACAAACGAGGGGGAACATAGGAGCAAACTACAATAACATAATCAGGAAATTTCCTGAAATCAGGAAAAAACATGTGCCACAACAAGTTGCTTCACACCAAATAGGAGGTGCCTGCGTACATTCAGAGATAGCACATGAACGCAGGAACTCTTGCCAAACCTTCTTTTCTACAGTGGCTGTAGGTCATGTTTACAGCCTGGGCCAGGGGAAGAAAGGTTTATGTTTTCACAGTGTGCAGAGACTTGCCTGAGATTAACACCCCAAGTACCAAGACAGGAGATAGGCTAAATGTAAATGCATGATTTTTATGATTTTTCCAGAACATGAGGACTTGGCACAATTTTTGTTTTCTTGGTTCTTTATAGTCTTCAAGAGGGAATATAATTTTTTAGTCAAAAGTTTCCCATGGGTAATTTTACAGCATGCAAAGATTTGCTCAAGAAAATTTTGTTTGCAAGATTCAGGGGTTTCTGAAATTATATCCTTTGTTCCACAGTGGACATTTTATAAGCAGAACTTCCAACAAGGCCTGTCAATGTTTTTTTTCATAAGGCCTATGTTCCTTGCTAAGGGCTCAAAGATGAAAGAATAATTCCACCTTTTTAACTTCCTCCCTGCACATTAAAGATATGTTCCATCACCACTGCCCACCAAGGGCAGATTCCTCATTTGCTATTCTATGCAAGAAGTCAGGAGAAAACAGGCTGCATCCTGTAAACCTACACTTCTCCCCAAAACCAAGGGTGAGAACTGATTTGCCTTCTGCCAAGAGGAACTGTTGCATTACGCCTTAGGAATTAATTGGCCATTACTTCTCTGGTATATATCAAATCTAATGCTTTCTGCCAAAATACTAATATTCTCACTACACTGGTTTGAACAAATAAGACAAGAAATTAACTATAAAAAACTAATGAGAGTCATTTATACCAATGCCTTTTTTTTCTTCTCCTCTAGAGCATTTTCAGACCAGTCTGTCTTTTTGCTATATACATTCCTTGGCCAAGACTCATGTAAAACAGCATGAGTGAATGTGTTCTCTTTCATGTTGGCTGAAAAGTGAAAAGCTTGTGATTTTTTTCTCCTATTTATATGGCAAATGGATTTCCACATTTTGTCCAGCAAACAATTTGCTGTCCTAATAGAAATAAGCAAAGATTTGTTTGTATTTTGAATAAATTTGAAAATAGTTCATTATACACATATCTTTAGACAGAAGATAGTGGAAGTAAAATGCATTTGCCATTTCTGTCTGTAGCAGGCTTCATGGTTCTGAGTCTAGGGTGGACAATCTGAAATCTCTTTTAGTTCACCTCCATGAGCTCAACTTTCATATTTCTCAAAGCCTTGTGCTCAATAAGAGAAGTGAAGTTTTGCATTAGATCTTCATATCCAATGAAAACGATTCCAAGCAGTTTGAGTGAGTTGAGCAAGCAGTGAGAGACTGAATTGCAAATCAGTTCTCCCAGCCTCAGAATATATAAGTATATACCTATACCATATACTTATGTGTGCTGGTTTCAAAGCAAAACCATTGAGACTCCAAGTCAGAAATACAATTTAATAGGAAAAAGTAAAATACATGCAAGTAATACAAAAGAAACAAAAACACTGGCAGAGTCAGAATACAACCTGACACCCTGCTAGTTAGGGTGGTGGTAGCAGTCCAGATGAAGTGATCTTGCTGAAGTGGCGATCCTGTAGACAGATCTGGTAGCTCTTGTCCTCTGGAAACCAGTGGGTTGTTCTGTCCCAATCCCCACATTATATCCAGGTGGGAATGCTTGGCTCCTCCCCCTGGGTGGAGCATCTCACAATGGGATTATGTCATTGTATTAGTCATGTGGTGGGTTCTTGATGGCCCATTAAACAGGAATGGCTCCCGGAGGGAGTTATCTATGACTCATGGGGCAAGGCGTTCATGGCCCATTAACAGGAGATAGTCCAGGGGAGGAGGCAAAGAAAAACACTGCCCCGCCTGGTTTCAATAGTTAATGAAAATGGAGATAGAATACAGACGCTCTGGCACATTTTTACATTGTAATCTAGGACATAATGCCTTCCCACCTACTTTCTAGACCCACCGATGTGAACCCCCAGTCCTTGGAGGGTGAGCAGTCAGTGTAGTGGGTGTGCTCCTGGCTCTTAGGGTCACTGAAATTAGCAATGACTTAAAACAAAAAATGACTTAAAATCAAAAGAGTATCCCTCTGTTTTAATCAGACCCTGCATCTTTGCACCACCTGTCTGTAATGGCAATGTGCAGGAAGATTATGAAGAGCCCATGGCAATACTTCATGTTGTTAATAATGTGACCAGTCCATTTACCACTTTTGTCATCAAGTCAGAAACAATAACACCCATTTCTTGCTATGCCTGCAAATGTCAAGTATTTCCACTGCATCCAGAGATACCATATTCAGATGCTTCTTGGAATTGCTACACAGAGAACTTATACTTTAAAAATTACCATACTTTTTTGCATAAACTGAGCTGAACCAGGGCACCATCATATAAATACACATAAATAAACAATGCCTCCACTTCTATTCAGTTTACTTTAGAAGAATGAGAAAGAAAAAAACAAAACAAACCAAACAAAAAACCCTAAAAGCACACACAAACACAAAAAAAACCCAACCCCAAACCAAAAAAAAACCAGCCAAATAAAAGAACTACAAACCAGTCATTAAGTTGAAAGCATTTGATTTGCACAGTAGTCCTGGGAAATATACAATTTACTTCAGTTTATACCAAATAATAAGAGAAAAAATACATTTCTTTCTGCCTTTAAAAGCAATTCTCAGTCAAAATAAAACCTAAAACCTCAAAAAGAAAATAAGTAAACGTTTCTTGAGGGTATGTGCTATTTTGGATGTCAGGTCATCCTGATTTCTCAAAGTAAGGTTCTGCACAACACTGACCATTATTACTTTTCTGTTTCACTCCAAGGCAAAGCCAAGCACAGTGATGGCAATCATTCAGTCTTCAACTTTAAACAGCTTTGGTAGCCTTGAGTTCTAGTTATGATCTAGCATAAGTAGCTGTCACAGTTTTGCTTCCACCACCCTACAGACAGCATCTTATCTAAAGGTTTGATTGCATTCTAATGCAGCTTAAATGAAAATTTAATTTCCAAGTTCTGCCGTAGATTGCTGCATCTCAATTACTTGTGATCCAGGTATTTATTCTACTAAATTTACTGGCTTGAAATGTGGAGGATAAACTTAAACAGACATATATTTACTGCTTGGCTCCAAATCAAGGCTTTTCCTTATATACATACCATACTATGAGTATCTTGCTAAGTATCATGCACCACCGGGGCAGAGAACAGTTTGCAGGCTCTCCCACTCCACTGCACACACCAGGAGATCAAGCCCTGCCTTGGAGCAGGAGCAATTGCTGTGACAGTGTGTGAAAAAGTTTTGGCTTCACTTTAGGAGTGAATACACTCTTCAGTGAGCTACTCGAGGTACAGAATCCTTGGAGGCCAAACTGCTGAGCAAACTCTGCTGTAATAGACACTAATAGGTCTTATGGTTTCCAGCAGAAAATCCTTCTTTTACACAATGGATCAGAGAACAGCTAAACAGAAAGACTAAACTAAAGAATAGCAAACAATGTTTATCAGACTGTCTGCAAGTCAAACCACCGGTTATGTACTTCTTTGAATTACAGTCACACTGTAACATTCTATTGTGACAACACACTCATGAATAGGTTTTGTCAACTAATGAACCCTCCTTCAAAGACCTTGTTATCTGGGGTTCAATTGTTGTATAAGGGAGGAGATCAATAAAATAATCAAGACTTTGAAATGCATCTTTTTATCAATATTTAGAATGTCTGCAAAGACAGACAAGTATCCTTCTTTCAGGTAAAATACATTATTAATTCATTTTCTCTCTTTCCCAATAAATTCAGCATCAATAACTTAAACTGATTCTATATTTCTAGAAGGAAATATGCTTTGTTTTGTGTCTGAACAGAGAATTAACACCAGAAAAGAACTTTAGAACATGCTTTGTTCAAAGTCTGAGATCAATTTTCCCACTGCGTTTTGTTTGCCTTATACTCTTCAAAAGAGAAAGCAGAGAAATGCCTTGTAGTAAATCTTCATACACCCACACACAGGGTAATTCTATCTCTGCATGTTAACTAATGTGAATTTCTACTATATGCACATGTGATTTCAGCTCTTAATTGCAGGAACTTTAAACACAGGTCCAGAAATAGAGAAACACACAAGAACAGCTTCTAAATTACTCACTGCAATAAAAGCCCAAGACAAGAAAGCACACGTCTGAGTCAGAACTCCCACATGCAGACTCTTAAGACATAGTTACAAATACTAGGTAACAAGCATCCTTGAGCAATCCTGGGTAAGAGAAATTTTGGATTTATTTGGTAAGTTTGTTATGAAGTGGTTTCACTTCATACTTCTATCAAGTGATCTAATATGACAGATCCAAAATCAGAAAAATAGATCTTGAATAAAAATATAAAAATGAAACAAGGAAGAGCCCTGCTATTCCCCAGCATATTTACACAACACACACATTTCCCAGTCTCATAGACTTTCCTCTCATGCCTTGACTTCTAACACCAGTTTCAAGAAAGATAGTCCTCCACCTTCCTCCTCACCTTGCACTCATAACTTCCCAAATTAGTTGAGTGGAGTACACTCTAGATCCACTCCCAATCCTGAAAGTATATAGAACAGAACTGAAATTTATGGCTACTTCAGCCTGCAGCTCTTCTTGCCCAGTACTTTACTCATCTCTAGTCCTTGAGCTCTGTGGAGTGGGAATTGTGATAGTCCCCACTCATATTAGATCACTCACACAGGTGTCCTGCTCATAATCCTGTCTTTTTCAGGCCTGTGATTAATGAGGTTGTTTTCCCACAAAGTAGTTTGATACACATAGTAGACACATGGTCCTTTCAGATTTAAGGACAAAAATTCCTCAAAGCTGCCTGTAATAAATCAACTCAGTCCTGAAGGGATGGTATCTGAAGAAATAAAGTACAGAGGTTCTATGTAATTTAAACAGTTGTTTAATCTGACACTTAGAAACAAATACTTGATTCATTCAGTCCAGGTCATTTGTTTTTGCCTTCTGCAGCACTATCCGCAAGTTGACCTCATCAATTACTTGGAACCAAAGCCGCTGTAACTTATCATTTCCCAAAGGAAGCTCCTCCACAGCCCTAACAGGGCTTTTCATTTCCTCCCCATGTACACCTTTATTCATACTGAGCATCTCTGACACTCTCTGCAGCTCTCATTTTAACTCTGATTTACTGCCTTCAGAATTTTATCCACTGCAACCTCCCATCTCAGATAATCTTCTGATCAAGGTCATTGGCATTTTGGTTGTGTCAATCTACCAACTGTTCTTGCAATGTCAAGGCTCCCCAAGCTGGAGTTAAATGTCTGTTGTTTTCAATAGCTGACTTCTTAAGAGCTGGAGCCTCAGAGGAATCCTGACACAAGAATCCCTCACCATGTTTCTTTCTTTGACCAGAAATCTGCCCCAAAGCAATGGCCATTTCTTCCAAACACCCATCTTTCTATGAGCAAATTTTTTTCCAATATTACTTACTTTTAAATATAACACAGTAAATGGTGATGGTTACTACAGTGCAAGTGATAATTACCATTTATGTTGACAGAAAAAAAAGTAAAGTAGCGCTGGCAAGGCTCCAAGATCCATTCCTTTTATCCATATGCTAGTAGACCCTGTCAGATTGTGTCATGACCACAAAAGTAGTTTCATTATGTGGAATTTGACTATAGCTTCCTTATAGCACCCTTTCTTAATTAATTTGTGATTAATTTTTATCACATATTAATATAAAATTGTTATCACATATTTGTGATAAAACAGTATGTTTCTCAGCAAATCCTAATTTACAGTCCAGCTCAGAAAAAATGGCAGTTTGAAACCCTTTACTCCATGTAAAGGAAGCTGATGAGATACTTATTCCATGAGCACCAAACAGCTCCATGTTTGGGACTTGTTCGTTCATCTCTACTTCAGTTTATTCTATAATTAGCTTTAAATTTTCAACTAATTGTTCATCTTTATCTTCCATATCATTGCACTGGTTCCACAGAACTTAGCAGCCTGTTTGAAAATACTGGAGAAAAATAATTAGCTTTCTAAATATATATATATATTTATGTATGTATGTATGTGTGCATATGTATTTTTTATGTATGTGTGCATATGTATTTTTTTTTTGTCAATCCTCACTTCCATTTGCCCTTTGGAGCACTAGTAGGAACCTCAACTATCCTAGCACAGGAGCACTCATTCCAGAATTCAGAACTGCTCCTTCTAATGGTCCATGAGGGACTACCATTACAAGTTGTCATTATGATTCCATTAAGACAATTGATGCAGGCTTTGGAAAGCCTTTCTGCTTTCCAACCACCATACAGGATTTGAAGTGAAGACGCTCAATCCATAGGTGCAATGGAACTCATTTTTTATAGCCCAGTGAAGCAAATACAACAAAACTATTTGTCACAGAAGGGACATTGAAATCCCTACAAGTCCAAAGACAGCTATCAATTTATTTTACTGCCATGGTATTACTTCCTACGTTTCTTGCCTTATAATTTAAAAAAATCTCCTCTCTGCCCATTAATCAGACATCAGAATATATTCCCATTGCAAAGCTGTTGATTCTGTAAGGATCTATTCACCTGCCTTCTTCCACCTAGTTATTCTCAATAACTGCTGATTTAATGGTCATGGCTTCATTCCATTGAAGAGAGAACTTCAACTTCCTCTCCCTCTTCCCCTTAACACAGTAGTAAAAGTCCAAGACACTATGTAAAAATTTAGTCACTAATTTCCAGTACTACATCCTATGTTCAACGGAATGGGAAGTAAAATTGAGCAGTTAGCTGGTCTGATTAAACTTACTTTGGTCTGATTAAATGCAATTATATTTCACAGTTGCTTTGTGTTCCCTGTTAACCTCTGTTTTCCATCTTGTATCTCTGCTCAGTGTGATGGGAATTTCACTCCACTGATTTCCATTAGGAACAGCTTTCTTTTCCCCTCTGAGCTTAATACTATTCACTGACCTTTCAAATTTGAGTATATTCAACTGCAATCATCCTTCTTGCTTATCCCCAAGTAATGCTAACCTCTCATTGTTTGCCTGTTGCAGCATTTACAATTGCAGCACTTGTAATGTGACAGGACATCTGAAGCTCCCTCCTTTATCAGCTAGTTATCACACATGGAGGAAAACAGGCAAACAAAGAGAGACAGGAATTTACCCTCACACTTCAGCAGGCTCTCCCTGGACACAGAAACTGTCCAGTGTCTTCTCTCTTCAGAGGGACCTGAGCACAAGAATCAGCATGGCCTTTCAGGTTTAAACAACGTTATGACATTACCACTTTTGACTGCTGAGGGGCCATCCAGAAGCACTGTTAAGGACCTTGTAGTCTTGGTATTAGAAACAATTAAGTAGATAGATAGACAGATGGATAGAATGTATCTTAAAGCAGCACTGGAGTTGTGTTAATGAGTATTTAATAGCCTCAGTTAGGAGATCATAGAAAGGCCAATACTGAAATTTGGCTTGATCTTATATTTAATATAAGTCACCCTAGTCTGGATAAAATTAATAGGCTCATGAACAAAGCCACTGAGTGGCCACAATGAGGGTGTTTTCATTAGACACAAAACCCAATTTCTGTTCTTACCATCATTAAGGCACTGTCAATCCTAATGGAAGTAACTGGGTCCCTTGGTCCACTGAAAACCCAGCAAACCCATCTGAAAGTAATTGGTTATAGGCTGCAAAAGGGACTCTAGATCAATTGTGGATGGTCAACACAGGCTGGAATAAAAGGGAGCTCAACCAGGTTCATAAATCTTGCTGTTTGGTTTGCATGGCTGGAAGAAGGAAACAAAGAAGTCAGGCCAGCTGCTGCAAATTAGCTGTATGAAGTCTCCCGACTGTATCAAATACTTGTCAGCTGAAACCAAGTATGTATATCACCATTCTCTTGCCATGGGAAGGCTGTTCACCAACACAACAAATCTCAGGTTTGGTGCTTCTGTAATGTATATGAAAAATACCTGTGTCATTCCATTACTTCAAAGTTGTTTGAGATAATCTTATATTTCTCTTTCTTCTTGCTGTTTATGGCTTTTGAATAAATTGCCTAGAATTTTTGTACTTGATTGCTGTATAGCTAAACAACCAGTTAGTTTTTCTTCCAGACTAGCAAGTCTCTCCAGACCCCACATCTCTTTACCAGGACTCCCTATGACTTTATTCACAGACCCCGAGCACACTTGTCACAGTGCAGTGAGCCATCATTCCTTCCTGACCTGGTATACTAGCAGGTGAGGTGGGGGGGCGAGAAATGAAATGAGAACTGCTGTGGAGGACATGTACACCAGTTGCTCTAGTCATACATGAGGCCAATTAATTATAATAACAGATCATCAGATTTCCTTTTCCTTTCTGTTTTAATTCTAGTCCCTAGAGTTGGCATGGATAACTCAAATTTTGAGGCTTGTTTCTTTGCCTCACATTTTCTTGCACTGCCCTCATTTATGCATGTCTTGAAAAGTAAGGCAGTAACACAGAAGGAGGGTGTGAGACAAACAAAGTTAATGAAAATTGCTGTTCTAAGTCTGCATCTGCTAATGAGCAATTCTGTATTCTCAATTCATTCGATACCTTCCACAATCTTCTAGGAGCTGGGGTCCTGCTTTTCCAGTGCATAATCAGAAATGGTTTGCCTTGAATACCAGCCCGTTTCTTTGAAACAGTATTTAGAGAGGAAGAGAAACATCTAAATTATCACATCAGAATTACAATGGAAGTAAAATATGCAACTTTTCAGCTCTGATTTCAGAAGGTAAAGAGTGCTTTCAGCCCTCGTGATGCTTCTGGCATCAGCTAGCTCAGGCTTTTCAAGTAAAATCTTGAACAACCTCCCTGGGAGAGAGGAGTAATCTTCTTTTGATATCCACAAGTTTAGATTTTCATCTACTTCTTTTGCTGAAGTACACTGGATTAGTTTTGTAGGGAAAGTCACTAATAAGAAAAAAACCAAAACACCATTCTACAGGTTCTGAAACTATTGTCCTAACAGTGGGAGGAAAGACATTTCCTCTTCCTGCTTTTGCTAGTAACTATGCCCTTGAGATTCTTTTTGAAACTTAAGGTGCCCCTTTTGCACCATCTAGCCTGAAGTTCCTGTAGCCATGGAAATGAGAAATACCAGGCTGTAGTATTAAAAATCTTCAGCTAATGTAGCTCATATGGACCTCTCAAAAGTAGTTTGCTCATTCCCTAGGTTTGCTTCTCCCAGAAGCCTTTAAACAATATTGTGGTGGCATTAGGAATCTGGTTTATATGCTATCTCTTAGCTCTTACACCTTCCGTCAATACAATTTCACTGCCTATGAAACAATACACAGATTTAAGAATCCACAATCTGTCTCTTACTCATTTTAACTATATTTTTAACCATCTTTTTCTCTTTCTTTCCATTTTTTTTGTGTGAGAGGAGGGGGACTTGTTTTTCATTTGGTTGTGCCTTTGTTTTTTTCCCAGTTTGCACAGATAGTTGTCTCAACTACAACCATCTTGGTTTCTGGGCAGCTCAGCAAACTGATAAAGAAAAGAAGCCTAAATAAGGAAATGTGTATGGTTCACCAATATGAACACAAACAAATTCAATGTGAGAGGAAAAAGCAATAAAATTCAGTGGGCCTGTTTATGCACCCTAAACTGAGTAGGGGATTTCACTTCCCCCACCCTAAGGGCTCTTTGTGATTCATCCTGAGCAACTTACCATGGAGTAGGCTGACATTTTATATCATTTTAGGTTAACTTTTTTTCCAGTTCAAAAATTTTGCTGTTGCTTTTCATGAATGTAAGAATAGCTTTGCACTTCCTTGGCATGCTGAGCTCTTTTTGCCTTGGTATCCTGATCTTCAAAGCTACTGTGGTACTTACTCACTTTATCAAGATTTATTTGAAAGAGCTACTGCACTAAATGCGTTGTACCAAAGAATTAATTCATTTGACTTAGAACCATCAGCTTACAGTAGCCTGTTCTGACTGTTGCTTAAGGCAGTGAGAAGAGGGAACACATCCAAACTGAAGGCAGAGTCAATCCCAATGTAAAATGGGCCTCCTCCCTCCACACAGGCCATGTATCTATGGTGGCTTGTCCTTACACAAAAATGGTGCTGTCAAATAAAACTGTCATAGATCTGGATTAAAACAAATAGTCACATCTTTTCTGCTTGTCTCCATGTTTTTCACTTCTGAAGTTTAAATCATAAAATCATAAAATCATATGGTCTGTCTCCAGGGGAGTTAGAAACTTTTTCCTTAAGAAATTTAAAGTTCATGTATATTTTCCTCTTATTTCCAGGACCCAAGGCTTCCAGGCAAAAACTAGTAATCGTGAAACCAGGGCAAGAGTTGTCAACACCACAAGAGTTATAAGTTCCACATTTCTGCCTCTATCCCAGATTAATTGCATCCTCATACCTGTGGAGACTCTGAGAGGCATTCCCTAAGTTGGAGAGCCACAAGAGGCTTCTCTCAGGAGACCCTGTTCTGTTATGCCAATGTACCCCTGTTCCATTCCCTCATCAGCCCCGTGCCCCCTCCCGGTCCCCCAGTCCTTCAGTCACTCCCACCCTATTTCCCCATTGGCCTCCAGACCCTGACCCACCCTTGTACTGCCCCCATGTGCCCTGATAATTGGTCCTTGATGCTCTCCCTGCCCTGACCACCCCAATACTTGACCCTGGACTCTCACCGTGAGGCTTGCCTTTGCCTCCTGCCTTTACCCTCTGCCTTTCACCCTGCCCATGTGCATGGCTGGAATAAACATTTCTGTGGAACCCATGCAAAGGCCCTCTCTGCCTCTTTGCCATTGACATATAATAATAGCTATCGAGGAAGCAACACATACCCTCTTGTAAAACTGCTCTGTTTTCTTCCATTCTTCAGAAGAAAATGGAAAAAAAATTCAAGAAAATGGAATAAAGCTAATTTGTCTTCACTAAACTTGCTTTTATACAGGTGTTTTAATTGAGTGTAAGCAACAGGCCTTTTGTGAAAGTAAAAGGATGAAGAAATGCCTGAGGTCCTTTAGCTTGGCGAGACTGAGCGTGCCAGGTACTGAGACACTCACCTGTGCCCCAGGAGCAAGATATTGCCACAGTTACCTTGTAAGGAGAAGTGCCAAGTGACTTAAGCTGGTTGATCTCTGTCCTGAGGAGGCCAGTGAAAAGAATTTGCAAGAAGGAAGATAGCACTACCAGCTGCTAAACAGGACACAAGCCTGCTCCCAGCTGGAGAGAGACTTCAGACTGAGTGTCTTATTTCTGAAGTGATGACAGAATCTTGCCATGAAAAACTTGACCAGGATGACAGTGTTTTCCAGCACTGAAAACCGCAAGACCTAGGTTTTATGCTAATATGAGAAAAAAATTATTCTTTTTAAGTATACCATCAGGTACACTTTTTAATGGATAACATTTTTTTAAATGTTGATAAAATTTTAGCTTGTGTAAAACACTTGCCTTCAGACTCGATTGGAAAATAGGCATAATCTGAAAGTGTCAATAAAAGTGCTGCTTTAGTGTCTTTATGTCTTTGGGCAAGTTTAAAATGGATTTGTTTTCCTTTATCCTGGCTGAATCAGAACCCATGGAAGGCAGTGGGAATTTGAATGTATGATAAAATACAAATGCATAAAAAGTAGCTATTTTCCCACTTTTCAGTCTTGATATGAATTCCCATCAGCCGTTTTCCCACCCACCTTCCATCAGCAACTAACCCAGACAAAAAAGGGGCCTCAAGCACCTGGCTTGCATTTGCCAGGTGTGCAATTCCTCCCTTGGAGACAGCATCTACAGCAGAGATGTACATCTAAAGTACTCAGCCAAGGCAGCAAGGAGAGCCCTGTACAGAAAGGCAAACCAAACAAAAACCCCTACAGAAGCTACAGTTTAAAAAGACGCGCTACTGAGAAACTGATCTTTTCTGTATGACCACTGATGAGTTAAAAATTGCCTGTTCTGCAAGATACTAAAACTAGCTGTAAACAGGGAGAAAACTGGAGCAATGAAAACTGTGGCAAGAGAGCACTCATGAATTTAAATGCAGTTCTCCCTTCACTTGGCTTGCTAAGCAGTTTTCTCAAGGTCTTACCGTAAAAAGAGGCATCAGTCAGTTAAGAGAAAAGGCCAAGAAACTGAGGCAGCTGTTCATAGCTGCAGACATAACCCTGAGCTGCCACTGGCATTGCCTTTGCATGGCCTCAGCCACTGTCCCAAGATGCTCATGTCCAGCTGCTGCTGCTTTATCACAAGTCTCACTTCTGATAAGTGAACATTAACTTCAGTGAAACTGTGTCTTAAACTCACATTTTTTCTGTAGCAACCACTATTCTATGCATTAGAAATCCAAGGTCAGCTTTAGTGCCTGCTGACAGGCTAGTACATTTCATTACCTTACATTGACAATATGTCTCTGAGGAATATTTGTATTACTATTTTTAATGATATCCAGGTGTGTGACCAAATATGCACTTCCATCTGTGAGTAACTGCTAAGCACACAAACATTGTTTCAGCCTCAAAGGACCTAATTATGTCCCATTAGAAAATCTAATTTTTGTTTATCCTGTGATACACAAGTAATAATTTCTGAGATAAACGTTTTGGTACAACTGAGTGCCTCAGAATTTTAGCCTGAGAAACAAGAGCTGTGGGATAGAATTTACTGCTTTGACTTGTTCCAGCTTGCAACTATTTGCATGGAGGTCAAATGGAAGAGCCAAAACCATGCAAACAAGTCCCTGGCATATTTGAACAGCACAGAACACAACCAACTAGATTAGACGCTATTGTACATTTCAACTGAGATTAGATTTTGATGAAGAACACATCACATTTCAGCCTGTGTTATAGGCAGATGACCAACCTCTGTCTTTCCTTAATCCTTTGCATTTTCTTCAATGCAACTTCTTCATGCCACACCAGGTTTTTACCACTGAGAAATTGTCAGGTGCACCTGGCTCCTCAGCTGATGAAGTATATGGTGCAAGTTTTAAACGGGGCCCAGGTGTTAAACACCATATCTTAAAAAAAAAAAAAAAAAAACAAAAAAAAAACAAAAAAAAAAAAAAAAAAAGACATGCAAGGATTTAAGGGAGTTCTGAAAATCAGCTAGCTGCCTTTTGTTATAGGAGAAAAGCAAGAGAATCAGTAAAAGGACCCTTTCCTACCAATACTTAAAAATTACTTTAGCAGAGCCATCATTGCTTTACTAATATTCAGTTCCTCAACTGGAACTGGCACTTGTGCTAAGAACTTCTGTAAGAAGTCATTACCTGTTTTCTGTTTGATATGCTTATCAGTGGTGCTAGATGCCTCTTGTCTGCCTCTGTCTTTAAAACTGGAGGAACAAAAGTTAAAATAACAGCTGACCACAATTAATTAATCATTAGTCAATGTATTATCAATCCAATCTTTTTCTTAACCTGTGGAGTTGATATGAGCTGCAGCATTTCCAGCTGTGACTCACAAGGAACTTTGATATCCCCACAGGATAGGCAGGACAAAGCTGATGCACCACATGTTCATCACTCAAACTAATATACTTCTTCTCAATCAGACACTTCAGATGAAAAAAACACCAGATCTTTCTTTTCCTTAACCCCATCTATGGGTAAATAAAATGTATTTTGATTCACTGTTGAATTTTTTCCCTTTACCATTTTAAAACAGAAGCCAGGCAGAGAAGGTATCTACTTGTCTATATACACAATAAATAAAAAATTCCTATATTCCCAGCAAAAGAAGATCTCATTAATTAAACAGAAGAACTTAAAACAAAAAATGGCAATAACATTCTTACTAACACTTGCTTTCACTTTGAAATTTGCAAACTCATGCCGAAGGATGTTTGAGTGACTGCCTGTGCCAAGGGCAACTCAGTGTCTCTGAGAGAGAAAGGTACTGTGGATCTTTGCCCATGCAGAAGCTGCTTAGAAAGCATTCAGGACTTGAACTTTTAGTGACCTATTTGTGCTTGATGAGGCAAGGATATCAGCTCCTGTTGCCTGCAAACCTCAACTTTCCATTATCTCAGAACATCAGTATTAAATTACTGTTTGGAGGCAACTGAAAACATTTATACACATACACAAGTTGCACTAATACTCTCTTTGAATTTCAAAAGAAGGTTATGTCATCTGTATAAACATGAGGAATATAAACAAAAACAAAAGAAATCCCTCTCACTCCTTCTCACTCCAACATTCATCTTCACCCACCTCTGACCTCCACGTCCAGAAAATTACAAGGAAGCCAGTGGATGACACTACTCTCAGAAAAAGCTGTGACAAATGCCCCCACCTATTAGCTCAGAGCTACTGAAGCCACAGTGTTTAATGAAGACACACGCAGGCAAACCAGGAGTTCAGATGCAGTTCCCGCCTTAGCAGGACTCGGCAGTTCGGCAGTAGCACTTTTTTAACCAGTATAAGCAATTTTGTTGGCTGAGAGCTGAGTTAGCAAGTGCAGATTCAGCTTCCGTTTCTGCGGCTATGCTCTAAGACTCGTCACCAGAACAAGTTGTGGGCAGAAGTATTAATTTCCATGCAGACTTACAGACTGAAGTCTGATCTAGTTCTTAAAGAGGTTCAGGATGTTTTTTCTAGATTTTGTGCATCAAGTCCAACTAGAAGAGGACAGGAAAAAGATACAATTAATGGTAAAAGCAAAGTGATAGGAGCAAAAGTATCAGAGCGTGAATACATTTCTGTCTATAAAATCAGAAAGGTACATATATATGTACATATATGTAATGTTTTATTTTGGCTTATAAAAATATACAAACACATATACACATACATGCAGATATATCTGCATATATGAGCATGTTCTTGGTTATAAGAACATTCAGAAGTACAAATGTCAGTCAACCATGAATTTAATATTTCAACAATTTACATACAGTAGCAACATGGAGACATAGGCTATCAAATTTTCATACTAATATCTGCTGTCAAAAAGTAGCCCTTGTAATTTGAGATTACAATTGGAGATTGTAATATGAGAGCCAGTACTTTTGTGAGGTGAATAAATTCCACCTGGGTTTGCTTCAAGTAAAGTAGTGTTTACAGGTTGTCATGGTGTTGTGATTTAACGCTGTTGTCTCAACCATCAAAAGAGCATTAAGGCAAACTCCTGGGCTACCTGACAGCTCCTTGCAAGAGGAGGCAGTAGCAGCAGTGCTTACAGGTGAGTCAAATGGTTTATTTCAATGTCCTGTAGGCAGCATTCATATAGCTTTTTATAGGCCTGATGCTCCTAATAATGTTACACCCCTCCAAGATATTTGCAGTAGCTAAACTTGCTACCTGGAGGGAAGGGCAGAGTCTCCATGTTGCCCTGCACTCTTGCATTGAGGCAGCCAAGGGGATGGCAAATGATGTTGATCGTTCATGCTGCAATGAGGAGACAGAATTAAAATAATTAATCTGTGCATGGTTTTTGTAGCCCTTCTACCACACTGCTTCTCCAAAATATTTCAGTCACGCTTGCTGCAAACAGCTGTTCCTGAGCAACAGAAGGCAGCACTGTCTGTTACAGAACCAGGAATAAGCATGGGATGTTTGAAGGAGTTGATAAGCTGTAAGTGGCAGGATGTCAAACCTCAGCCTTGGGGCAGATGCGTCCCAGCCAGACAGGTCCAGGATCTGGTAATCATGAGGCTTGGATTAGGAGTCAATTTCACAGAGTTATAGAATATATTTGGTTGGAAGGGATTTTTGAAGGACATCTAGTCCAACAAACCTCACCCCCGCACACCCCCGTACACCCCCGTGCTTCCTTCCTTGATAAGGGATTTTGCTTTGAAATTGGTTTTGTTCCCAAAATCTGTGGGGCCTCAGGCACCAAGCAATAACCTGAAAGATCCAAAATTTCATTACCTTCCTTAACACATGGCTAAAATTATGATAATATAGGACAGGGCACTTTGAATGTCACATATTCCTTTATAAGCCAAACAAAATGGATAGCATTTAAAGTAAGTTATTATACACTGGATAATTAAATCTATCTCCAAATATCATTCACTCTGTCGCTGTTATTTGTCTGTCCTTATTTTACCTAATCCCCTTTTTCTGAGCACATGCGTGTGAAGTGAGAAGGATAGATTTGCATACACAGTTAGAAGAAAAATCAATAAAGTTGATCTTGCTTTACCTTAATATCTTGTATTTTTGGGGGTTTGTTTAAAACCTCTTTTTATTAGAGGAAGAAATATGTTCTACCAGGTTCTACCTTCAGCTTAGATGGAGATTGCTATATTGCTACATCTCTACCCTCAGCACTATTATAATCATTATAAATCATTTTGCCTCAGAAATATGAACCAATTTAATACTGACAGCAACAGAAGCCAAGAGAACTATTTTTTTTCAGGAGAGACTTGGTAGGTTTCAAGTATCCCACACATACTCTGCAATTTGTGTTAAGAGTGGTTTGGTGCCCCAGATTCAAGTAACTGCTCTTATTTGTAACAAGAACTGACTGCTTATAACTTTCAAATTCATCACAGCCTTGCATGATTGAGAGTTTAAAAACTATTGTGAAGATGTAGAACAAGTTTTTTTTGTCATTTGTCAAAACAAATGGGAGGGGAGAAGCCAAGATGACTAATGTGTAAATTCATTCAGTTTCACCTGGTGAACTACCATGTCCTAAAATGACTTCTTCCCCCAAGGTTCAAAAAACATCTGTGCAACAATGAGAAAGGCACACTTTTCAGCCTCTTAAGAATGGTACAGGCAGAGCAAACAGCATGAGCACCATCTGTTGAATAGAAACACAAATCTGTTCACCCTTTGTGTGTGCAGTTACATGTATGTTCTAGCAGTATTTTCTTTCATACCTCAAATTGCTAGGGTGGTAGAGGAAGGATGCAAGCATCCTTCTGAAGCACTCATACACTAACCTGTATTTTATTTGTCCTTAAACAGACATTATTTTCTTCAGGCATTATTTGTCTCCCACTAATTAGCATCCAAAAGTAGGAGGGTAAGTTAACTGAAAGAGGATTCATGACTGACACCACAAGTGGCTTCAAGCATCAGCACTTTATTGTTCTTCCATCCAACCTTTTATACCATTCATTCTTATTTATACCATTCTTACATGCATCCCAGCTGAGTGCCCTCTCTTCCCTTCTGGGATTGGTCAGAACACCTCAGCACTCTATGTTCCACAGCCTTCAATACTGCTCACCTGTCCTACACAGCTGTAGCTGTAGGAATAGGGCTCAGCCACAGCCCCATTCCCAATCACCACAAACTGTGTACCTGCAGTTAACTGTGCCAAAACTGAAATTATTACTATGATCAAACATCTATTTGAAATGCAGCCACCTTTTTGAACATCTCAGTCATAGCAGATGTCTAGCTTACATATGAATGTTTCAGACCAGTTGGCTGTAGCCTACAGCCAGTGCATCTTTGTGAACCTCCTTTCTGTCCATTATTAATCATGCCTCCAATTGTAATTGGGCAGGCAATTGGAAGATACTGCATATTCAGTCGATTTTTTTTGTCATTGCCAAATGGTGCAAGGCCAAGCCTGCAGCTTCCCTATCACAAGTCTTTACATGTTTAGGAGACATCTCTAAACTACTTCACAACTTTTTGTCAGTGTTAAATTCACAGTCTTTCTACAAACTCCACCATCATCTAGAGTGTTACAAAGAGAAAAAAATACAAGAGAAAATACAGAGTAAGAGAATTAATGACTATCTTGTAGGACCTACAGTAGATTCAGACAGGGTCCAGATTATCAGTGCAGTGCTTTAGCTACAGAAAGGACTTCTTTGATGGGGTATTGTCACTTTTGCTTGCATAGCAGTGCTGTGGTCATAGGAAACGAGGTGTAAGGCCATTTCCCCCACATCTGCGGGAGAAACATAAGTTAGTCCTGCTAGGCATCCTCAGCTCAGTCTGGCCTAGAGATCATCAATGGTTCTTTCATTCCTGGCAGGAAGAGACCATCTCGGAGAGGATTACTATAATCTGTCATGGTTGCTAAAGTGACCTGGCTATCCTAGAGCTCAAGTGAATGCAGAGAGAGGGGCATTATGGTGCTCAAATATAACTTCACCTAGGAAATAAGCTACCTCTGCACTCTATTTTCAGAGCAATCTCCCCTGCTGTTTAGTTTCACCTGCTTCCACAGCAAAAGCTACAGAAGTTATCAGTGACAAATCCTGTATTACAAAATAGGTGCATGATAATAACCACTGCGTGGAAAAAACCACAAAAGATCACAGATATCAGAGCAGTAGGTGCAACTTGAGAAAATCCTACTATCCCCAATGATAAAACTACTTTCCTTTAGCAGTACTCTCCCAGCAGCAATGCCACCTCCCAAAACTGACTTTTACTTGATTTGGTAGCTAATTTCTGCACAGGGATTACTACATTCTCAGAGAATATGAATGACTGATGGGAAAAAAATAAGATCTCCAGTTTTAGTAAAAAAGATCCTTTATCTCTTAAATAAGTGACAAAAATACATCTGTAAAAATTATATCAGTGTCAGAAAGAATGGCAACACTTTAAAACACTACTTCTACAGGCTTTCATTACCCTTACTAAAATCCTGACAATCTGGTTAACATCTACCACTCATATCCAGGTCCTTTCCATGACTTACAGAAGGGCTTCCAGATGCCTTCATGTACACTGTCATCTAAATGTTTGTGTTTCCCTCAATAGCTGGTACAACAGGGTATATTTTATTTTTGCCTTACAGAGAAGTCATTGTGCAAGATTACAATATTTGTCTAGTTAGAGGAGATGCTCATATTTTAACAATACTGAAAGATGCTTGAAGAAGAGTGTATTGCAGCCCTAGCAATTGTCAGACCACATTTCTCAGTCAGAGCTTCAACCCTGCTAGAACAGACAGGAGTTAAAGTGGGAAATGCAGAATCTCAGAATAAACTTATTTTCTACTTGAAAGAGGGTGTTGAAGAATTCACTTACAATGTCATTTAATCCATATATTTTAATACAACTAGTGAAATTTTTGATTTTTTTAATAAATATTTTAAACATTTAAAAAGATAAAATGTTTTCTTACCACTGACTTTAATTTCAGCTTTATAAGCTAATAGAGGTATGGCACTCTAGGATCAGCTGAAATTGTTTAAAAGATGGTTCTGATTTTAGGTCAAGTAGCCTACATTCTCTTTGCTGCTGTAAAACAGGAAACAAATCAAACGTCTTTGAATTTCTGTCAGGGAAACTCAGTTCCTCTAGGGGGAAACTCCAGAGCCCACCTAGAAAATTCTCTTTCCTCACAGCCAATCAGACATAGCTGTTCCTAAAAGGATGAAAGCTTCCTATGAAAAACATGTCAGTGTTTCACTGTCTTTACTAACACAATAATTTTTCTGATGTTTGGCCTGGATGTTTCTTACTGCAATTTTCATCCATGATTTGTTTATAGCCTAAAATTGGGAGAATCTCCTGTGCCTTTTTGCTACACCATTTACTCACCTGACAGGTCAGACTTCTCTTCCTAAGACTGAAGAACCAAAATTCCTTCAGTTTTTCTGTTTAGGCCATTTTTCTCAGATCTCTGATTGCTGGCTTTTGATCGGACCACCCAAACTTGACACTACTCTGCTTCAAGCTTTACCACTGCCTGAACAGTGAATTATTCTTTTGTACATATCTTCATAGATATGGTTTCTGTAATAAAACCCAATATAGTCACATATTTTCAAACAATGTGATTCTTATGTTTCTCATGTAATCATCTGCAGTCTCTGCCTTCTATTTTATCTCATAAAACTGCTGGTTAGATGGGAACAATTGGGTGAGCAGTAGATTCCTTTTCTTTACCTAGCTGAAGTGAGAAGGTGGTATGAGATTCAGTTTTAATAAGGTGTCTTTCTCCTAGTATACTGAGTCTTTCCCTGTTCTGCCTTGTCTCTTCTTCCTTTTTTACATATGTGCACACATACATGGTGCCTTTGTAGCAGGGTGCCTTGCCTAATTTGAAGTAAAAGGGCTGGAGGGATACAATATTTTCAGAATTTACCACTGCTGGATGAAGGGGGGTGTGCTGGCTTGAGATTGATTGACATTTTGGTGGGCAGGAAAATAGCCACCCCTGGAAGTGAGGTGTGCCTGTGAATTTCCCATGAGCCCAGTGCAACACCAATTGTGGGCCAAATTTAAAGACAGACGGGGAAATGAGCCAATCAAAAGTGAAATTCGTCTCAGTAGGATATACATTTGCACAGGACTGCCCAGGAATTGCTCTCTTTGGTTTCCGGCCTTGAACAGGTACAGAGCTGCGGGCTGTGCCCTTGGCCTGGCTTTCCCCCCCCCCAAGGCCACAGAGGCCTGCGGGAGGGGAAGGGCCGGGCCGGGCCGTGCCGGGAGCCCCTCCTGAGGGAGATATCCCGGCTGGTGGTGGGGAGGATGGAAAGGAAGAGCGATGCCCAGTGCCCTGGCCCAGT
>VXBU01013962.1:327324-442876 GCA_013400315.1 Bombycilla garrulus
CTGCTCTTCCTGTTGGGTTGGGGAAATGATTGTTCAAGGGGTGGATTGACTGAAAATCCTAGGTTTTGTCTTTTCATGTGGTTTTGGTGGGAGAGTGAACAGTCGGTGGGGGGATGATGGATGTTTTGAAAGTTTCCTTCTGGTTTCTGTTTTTTTTTCTTCTTTTTAGTGTTAGTTAATAAAGTTTCTTCTCTATGCTTTAAGTTGGGTGACTGTGCTCCTTTTTTGGTCCTACCTCACAGCAGAAATTGAGAAAAATATATTTTCATGGGTGCACTGGCCCTTGGCCGGTGTCAAACCATGACAGGGGGGCTCATTGCTGCTTTAGTATTGAAAAATGCCAGTCTGATTCAATACGAAAGTTAAACTCTCTGAGGAAGAAAGAACAACATTTCCTGACAGATACCAGCACCAGTGAGCACATGACAGAGAAAGTTCCTTTTAAAGCAACCAACAAGTCGTAATGCTGATAATTTGTCTAAAGCTGCTGAGCTGACACAGCTGGCCTAGAGACACAGGACTGGCAATCACTTCATATTATGAAACCCCTGTCCCACTTTTTAACCATAGGTCTTCTAACACATCACCTCTTGGAGTGGAGACCCCTCTCCAGGTTACTCCTTGAGGCTGGGCAAAAGAGATTTGCTCATGGCCATTGGTATGGGTGTGTAACAAATCTCTACATAATTACTTTGCTGACTTTGATGTCATGGCTTGGATGTTGCTTCAATAACACTATATTGGTAGCTATAGCTACCTGTACTGTGTAATAAATAATAATGACTAATATATTTTAGTCTAATCATTATCACCATCCATTTAAATAAATAATTTTATTCACATTAATATATATTATTTGTCATCCTTAATCCTATGTGACAAAGTCCTTTAGACATAAACTGTTGACTAAGTCTAGGGCTAAGAGTGGATCACTGGAATCATGCTCTGAAATATCATAGAATATGCAACTCATCCAATACTTCCCAGATACAGTACAAAAGATTTTGTTTTCCCCTGGCTTTGTTAAAGTGCACATCAACACACAAGAGCATCCCACAACCATCAACACACCCAGTATTCTCACTGTTTTCAGTAAAAGTTGTTTGACTGGCTCAGAGAAGGCTACTGTGGAAATCATTAAGAAACTTTTATTTGACAGAATTATCCAAATGCTAAAATACGGATGCAAAAAAAACAGATGGGAACTTAAAGAAGTTAATGGAAATCATTAGGGAAACAAAATAATCCAAGCAAAGGCTGAAGAGAAGTAAAACTTTAGAGAGGAGGTTGGAGAAGAACCAAAATGGTAAAATCAAAACAATACAGAGAAACTGCAATATTTAGTGATGAAAAATCAAGGGAGATATGATATGCCAGCAATTTATAACACCTTTACGCTTGTGAAGAGTCAGCTAAAGTTTCTTTAGACATACACAGACAGACACACAAGCAGAGGCACACTAGTATTTAGCATCAGGCACTCGAGTTACTAGTAAAAAACAAAAAGCACAAGGGAAACATTACAAATACTTCTGTACAGATTAAGTTTTTTAGCATTTCCACAGCTGGACTGAGAATATCTGAGATCTGGATCTTCTAGAGATTTGTTGAGCTGGTTATTAAAGCTCTGAAATATCATAGAATTAAAAGGAAACTATTGAATTTGTATGAAGGCAATGAAATCTAAAAGACAGAAACATGGGGGTTTTTATTAATGTTTTTTTAAGGGAAATCTCATCCTCCCCTGAGGTACCATGTATCATTCCACTCACTGCTGTGGTAACAGTTAGGTGTCGCATTCCAGTATCTGCTTGTCAACACATCCTTTCAGAGCTGAGGTCCCCTTACTCTCAGAGGAAAGAAAGGGATTTTTCCCTTTCCCTGCCCTTTTCCCTTTCCCTGCCCTTGCACAGCCAGAAGGCAAAACAGGGAAGGTGTTTATACACATCACCACCTAGCAGGACTGACCAGACAGACTGCAGCCAGCATATTTATTCCTTCTAAGGGTACATCTCATACCACGGTCAAAAGGTGTCTCACACTCTGAGCTCTGTAAAAATCTAAGAAAAAGCAACAGTAAAACAGCTCAAGCAACTTTTGTTCCAATGAGACTTGTAAAGGGAACATGTAAAGAGATGAACTCATCTTCTCATCCTTATCCTTCAGAATATCCTTTCTACAGTTCAGTTGTAATTTATCTTGCATGTTTATGGTTTGTCATTACAACCGATTGCAAAGATGATAAATCATTCAGATTTCATTAAGAGAGGAGTGACCAGAAATAAACTGGTGAAAGTGCTGGACAGTTGATAACCACCTTATAAAAAGTGAAAAAATAATATAACTGATTTTTAAAAATGCCCAAGTTTGCTACTCATACAGATTAAATAATGAAAAAATGAGATGTTTATTTTTAATACAAGTACATGTAGAGATAGGGGAAGCAGCTTTAAATTGAAGAAGTGGAGGTTTAGATTAGATATGAGGAAGAAATTCTTTAATCTAAAGGTGGAAAGGCATTGGAACAGGTTGCCCCGAGAAGTTTTAGATGTTCCACCCATGGAAGTGTTGAAGGCCAGGCTGGATGGGGCCTTGAGCAAGTTGGTCTAGTCACAGCTGTCCCTGCAAGGAGGTTAGAACTAGATGGTCTTTAAAGTCCTTTCCAAATCCTTCTATGACTCTGATTCCATGTCTTCCAAAGATGGGTTTGTATTTCTTCAAGTGCATTTCCACTTAGAAATTTAATTTGGCAGAAAGCACGTATCATTTCAGTTTATAATAAATAAATGCTGCTGAGTGTTGAATTTATTGTTGAATACTGAATTCCCTGCAGAGATGCAGTATTCAACAGTAAAATCGGAATTCTTGCAACAGCTCTCTGAAACTGCGCCTTGATCCTAAATCAAGTTTCTTCTAGAGCTAAACTGAAAAAAAGGGGAAATGTTGGGACAGGACAGAAAAAGACACTGTGGCTAATTTTTCTGCTGACCTTTAGAAACTCCTGCCTGTTCTGACTTGTGTCAACATTCGCAAAATGTACAGAGGGACCTATTCCTCTAAAGTTAGCCTCTGAAAGAAAATGACTGCTTTTGCTAATGGAAGAGCCTGTCTAAAAATAATGAAATAGCTCATCAGAGAAGGTTTAGAAAAAAAGTTGTTAAATAGTGGGAAATCTACTTCATAGCTCTGTCTTTATAACTTCTCAAAGAAAAGGTGAAAAAATAGCCACATCACAGAATACAGCTACCTACATGGAGAACTAAGCTTCGGTGAAGGTTTCTACAGCACAGCAGACAAAGTTGTAAGAATTTCTAATGCTTGGAAGACAAGCACATAGACACCAGGTCTGCAAAGGAAGCAGTCCTAAAAAAACATTTTCATAGGATACTCATCTCTGGAACTTCCAGAATTTCACACAATGACAGAATTTTGTTAAAAATAGCCTGAAGGTCAGCTGGCCCTACCCGCTGCTCAAGGCAGGATAACTTCAAAAGTTATATCAGATTCCTCAGAGCTCTGTTTAGATGAGTTTTGAATATCTTCAAAGATAGAAATTTTACCATCTTCTGTGTGACATGGTCCACTGTTCAACAATCATAAAGTAAACAACAACAAAGGAAAGAGAATTTCTTTTCCTAGTAGGAAATAGGAACAGTTCATGATGCATTTCATGATCTCTTCCTTCTTGACCTTTAGCGCAGACACCTGAGAAGAGTCTGGATTTCTATTTTCTGACAACTATCCACTACACTGTTTTAACAAGTGAAATATTCCCCTTCAAACTTCTCTTCTTTTGGTTTAAAAAAATCACTTCCATCAGCTTCCTCTTAGAATGTCACATATTTCTACTTCTTTGTCATCTCAGTGGTCCTTCTTTGGACTCCTTCTAGCTTCCAATGGTAAATCACTGGGTAGGAGTGGAAATGAAGGCATGTCTCTAGAGGCAGCCTCAAAATAGAAGGGCAGAGGAGAATAATTGCATCAATCTGCTGCTTATGCTCTTACTAACTGACCAGTTTGCTGCAAGGCTTCATTGTTAAAGGACACACTACTGATTCATGTTGAACCTGCTGCTCACTAGGACTCTCCAGATCTTCTCCTGCTTCACTCACCTGCAGCCTGTCCTGCGCATGGAGCTGCTCACCCCAGATGCTCATGACTTAGTTGAATTGGACAAGTTTTCCATCAGCCAGCTCCTCTAGCTTTTTGAGGTCTCTCTGCCCTTTATCAGAGTCCTGCCCCTCTACACCCTCCTCCAGCATGGTGTCAATCCTCAAGCTGGGCAGGAGCTCTTTTCTATCATTCAGGTTGTTGATGAAAATATTAAACAGTGGCAGAACACCGATGTTGAAGTACTGCCCATTATCATCTGAGCCCAGTGGCCCATCCAGTTTTTCACGTACTCTGTAGGTCCCTCAACAAATCTATATCTACCCAGTTCATTTATAATATAGTTCATAGATTTAGGATCAAATAACCTGATAAAGTCAAGATAAACAAAATCCACTACTCTTCCTTTTTCACCCAGCCAGCTGCCATTTCTTTAGAGAAGGCAATCCAGATCATCAGGCATCATTTGCCCTTGGTATGCCTGTGTTGAGTATTCCCAACCACTTTCTTATTAGTGTGCTTGGAAACAATTGAATTTTCTGCACTGTACTCTCAGGACTAAGGTGAAGATAAGCAGCAGGAAATTTATCTCATCCTGTCTTTCCCTTTGGTTCTTCTGCTATGCTTAATATGGATTGTCCACCCAACAAGCATTTAGCTACAAACATTAAGAAAGAATGTTGAATAAATGAACAATTTAAATCTATTCTTGTGGCCTCACTTAAAATCAAGGTGGATAAGAACAAATTCTGTCCTTAATTTTCGTAGTCTGCTCATGCTGGGTAGCAGTGAAAAAGGAAATAGACAGTACATGACTTGGGGCAAATTTTATCTTCACTGCTGTGAAATCCAGACTATGGTTAGACTGGGGAAGGGCAACAAAATGGTTGGTTGGTGCATTTGCTTATTGTCTTTTGCTCCTACAATCCCTTTAATCTCAGTACCTCACTGTTTCTTCCAGTACTCTTCTTTGCTGTCCTATGTGTTATTACTACCAACCACTTGGTCTGGAAAAATACACACAAGCAACTATTTGGTTTCTGTGTCCAATTCTCATAAATAAATAAACAAGCAAGCCCGGTGGTATTATAGTAAGGAGTAGAAGTGCATTTTTTTTCTACAATTGTTTACAAAGAATATTTAGTAAATCAGTTTTCTACTAGAGTTAGGGCATCCACCTTCAGGACAGAAGACTATCATATCTTGTTTCAGTCAAATGGGAAGGATATGTTTCCACCCTATTGGTTCACTCTTACTCTTACATCAGCTTAGCCCTGAAGAGGGTTGCAACAGCACTGTTAACATTGAGATGGAAAAATATAAATGCAAAGATATGTTTGTAAATGGAGGAAAAGGAACAACAGAGCAGGGATTAAGCATGACATGCAAAAATAGGGCAAAATTAACACCGGTAAAATTGGTAAACACTGAAGAATGCTTGCTCGTACCAAGATCATGGCAAGGATGACTCACTAGCTAGCTATAGGCCTGTGCTCTGGTAGAGGAGAGGGGTTTAATGAGTTTATAGCCCAGTGCCATTTCTCTTTCTGTTATTGAAACAAGAATATACTCTGTATCCAGAAAATGCCCAAACCAAGAAAACAACACAGCATTCATCATCCTCAATATCACACACGAGTCATCCCCATCAGACTACTTAGACACAGGTTCCTAGGAGTTTATGAATGTGAAACCAAAGAGTCACTTTATCCAGAAGCAAAAATAACCTCTCCCTTCTCCAATCTCACACAGTTTTCTTGCAATCCAATGCTACTGGCACCTTTCCCCATCCTCCCCCAGAAGACAATAAATGCTTAGAATGAAATCAAACATGCTATTGCAGGGGCTGTTATTGGACACTAGGAAAAAGCTAAAAATGATTCACACATATTACAATTTGTAACAGAAAATAGTCCCTGACAGGCAATTGTCACTATAAGTCTATAAAGATTAAATTTTTTTTATTGAAGTTCTAGGACTACTTAGAGCTACTCCACTTTAGGATTTCATTACTATGATAATCAAATCCTTGTCTTCTATATCTTTAAAAGGAGAATTTGGATATTGCTGAATTATGATTGCCACATCTATCTAATTTTTATTGCATACTAACATAGAAAAGGTTTAAACCACTCATTCCTCTGTGCTGGGGTCAGCCTGTGGTTCAAGCCCTGGAGCAGCTCAAGACCACTCTGCTGCCAAGAGCAAAATCCCCTGTCACTCTTCTGGCTCAACAAAGTGCCCATTTGAAGCTTCCATTTTCCTCACTTGATTTTAGCACTAATCAGTTACATACTTGCAGGAAAGCACCTTTGGATCAATTTCAAAATCCCCTACAAAGCAAATTGTTTTGGAAGCATTATAAAAGTCAGACCCATCCCTTCCTGTATAATAAGTGATTTGCATTAGTACTTGGTAGATGTGTGGATAAACCACAGTTTATGTTAACAGTTCCTGAGTATAATAAGTTTATCTGGAACTGTGGTTATATCTTAGAATTTCAGTTGAGACTGTACCATTTAAATGCAGCTCATAAGAAAGAGACAGCAAGAGGAGCTGTGTCCTTTCAGCATCTGAAGGACCAGTGACACTTCAAAGTTCAGTAGATTGCATCAATCAGCATTGCACTGTCCCCATCAGCAAAACAATGCCATAAAGAGGCAACAGTACCTGCACACTGATGAGAGCAAAACAAAGATCATCATAATAAAATTACCTGTGGAAAGATACAAAAACAAGCTGCAAATAAAATAAGCTATTTTATGGTGTCTACTGCAAAAACATCAACTGCCTTCAAAGTGCAGATGAACTTGCATTAGAATATTTGTACCTAAACCTTAACTTCCCTTAGGTTCAGCCTGTACGGACCTCAAGGTCTATAAAGTCTGCCTTGGGCATCTGCATTATCCTACCAGGCTGCAGCTGACCAAACCTGGGAAGTCAGAAGAGTTTTCATATAAAAAACACAAGACCCAGACATAAACAGAATATATTGTTCCCTGAGGTATAGGGCTGCTTTTGACTGAAAATCCATTAGCTTTTCAAAATAAAAATAATAAATAAAATATAAACAGTCCAATCATCACAGAATCCCCACTGCAATCACAGCAGTCTTTGCTTTGGCAGATTTTCACAGAAAACACAGGTTATTTGAGTTTGTGCAGAAATGCTCCATACTGCCATTTAAGCATGTGAGAACCAGATTTTTTCATCCATCCACCACAACCCACAGGGAAGACAGGCAACAGAGCACCAGGGGACATCGCTCTCTTGTTTCTGCCCTACCAAATTGCCAAACTCAAGTCCCTTCTCTGCCACACTGCTTCACTGCTATCCCTTCTGCTACTCAAAGGCAGCTCATACAGCTTATCTGGACATTCATAACCACTGCTATTACCACAGCTGCCGTCACAGATACAATTTTCATCATTTGAAAATGGTTATTGCTGCACCTCATACTCATGCACCAAGAAGACCTTGGTTCCTGTGTCTGCATCATGTCTCTCTTAATGGAACTTAATGGACCAGCACAAAAGAGCTAAGAAACGAACCAACTGGTAAAATTTTGCCTGAGGAAATCAGGAAGGGAAGAGTCTACACTTGCAATTTTAACAAAGTCCAGTGCAACTGAGAAGGCACATGAAAAATACAAGTCTCCTTAATATCTAGCTGAAAGTTCAACACCATGTAGTGTTGAGCCACAACAGTAAATTTGGGCATGTTCAGTCCAAGAGATATTTTAGAAATAGGATGTTTTGTTAGCTTGTGCAACATAACCTGCATACTTACAGACAGCAGCATGCTTCCTTTGCCAAGTTCTGTCAGGACACAGAGGAACTCAGCAATCTTAGCACTTCCAAAAAGAGCGAAAAAGAGTCTGATTGTAACAAGGAGAATCAGCAATTTCCCTTCCTGAATGGGGGAACTTAATTTGAAGTACATCTGTAACATTGTTTACAGGATTTCAGTAACTGTGACGATAGGTGCACAATCCAGGACATCAGTTAGGGTTTTTGCTGTTGTTGTTTGGTTTTAGGGGATGTTGAATATTTTTCCTGGTGCTTAGTGATTGCAATTAATCCCACCCAATGTCTACAAAGGAGAAAAGGAAAAAACACTTGATGCAAAACAGCAGAAAATTAATAACCTAAACAGTAACACACTGTGGCACTGTATGTCAGAGCTAATCCCATACATTAGAATGCAGTGGCACCCTTAGGAGAAGCTTGGTGAGATAAAGCTGTTCAGGAAGCAAGAAAGAGAGGCAATTCTGATGCTGTTTCTTTGTACATTTGATGAAGAGCTATAGAGTTACCACTCAGTAGCAGAGATGTGCCTGGCATTATCGTGAGGATAAGTGTACCTAACACTGGACTGCCAGCTCCTTGTGTAGGCAATCACCCCTTTCCTTGGAGGTGCAGCCAGCCTGTGATTAATGCTATAGAAGAAGCTGGGCCAACTGTTCTGTTTACAATAATATTCCTTCCAATACTTCTGGACATACTGATAAAAATCATTCTCATCCCTGCAGCACTTCCTGCCGCAGCCTGTGCAGACCTATAAAAGGTACAGAAAAGCCTTCCCTGCTCATTCCAATGTCATTTCCTTCATCTTATCCAGTACAGATTCAACTTCTGGCTACTCATCTGACATTTACTGCTGAAAGAGCGCCACAGCATTCATTGCTCCTTGTGGTTTTCTGTGTATGTTGCAAAGGGATGGCATGAGATCCACTTGGCTACTTCCAAAGAAGAATGCACAGAACTTGCACAGAACTGAAGAAGTTTAATTCTAGCTGTGTACCACCACAATACAATATATAGAAGATCCAGTTTTGAGCAAAAGGGGTTTTCTCCTGGTAAATAAGCTGCAAGTATTTCCATCACAACTGTCTTTGCTTCTCTGTTGATATTCTTTGCATCTATAGTGAAACTTTATCTCCTTAGAGGTCTTTTAGAACTGAACTGATTGTAGCTTCAGTAGCTCATACACATTCTAGATCCTGATTAACTCAATTCCCCTTACAATAAAAAGTACCATAATTCTAAATTGTAGAAAGGAAAAAAAAAAGTGTATTTGCAAGTTACTGAAAAGAGGTTTTAAAACAAATGCATCACATTGAAGGACCAGAAACACATAAGAGACAAAAAAGCTATTCTCATTCTAGAAAAATATAACTGACCAAAATGAATAGTTGCTTAAACCAGAAGACATCCCAAGAGGCCAAGGCTCGGTGGTGACACAAAACTCTTACAAATGCTATAAAACTGTCCTGATACAATTCACTTAGGAGAATCGGATCAGTTCAGGACAAGGAAAAGGAAATTAATCAGCGTCCTCTTTAGAGAAAGTTACCCAAATATCTCCAGTTGCTAATTTTAATTAGTGAGTCTTGGAAAAACACTGAGTTTGTAGGTGAAGTAATACACAGACTTAGCCCCTCTTCTAGGAGACTGATCAGTGTGTACATAAACACAGACAGATTCCAAGAGCATGTATCAGCATGTAACTTCTATCACTTACATGGACAATAGTGCGAGTCACCTGTTCACAGGGGGACTGGGGACTCCTACTCAAACACCAACAATCAAAGTTCTAAGTCCCTGTCAAAAAGCCAAGGACTGCCTCCTGCTCCCAAACCTGCAGACTTGGTAGGCCAAAATCAGCAGAACATACTTGGAAAAAGTCAGAAACCAGCAAGTAAAGTTACATGGTAAGGTTTTTCTCCCCTAGAAAGTGTTTGCAACAGTCCTGAACAGCTACTTAGACAACCAATTCCTCCCTTATATTTACTCTTTAGTCACTGTTTGTTGTCTTGAGTTAACAGAGTGAAATGTTTGCATACATCCCCTCTCAGTTTCTGAAATAAAAGCTAACGGAGCAGCAATGTTCCCACGTAACCCAGTTCAGAGTGTATGCCTGATGGCAGCAAGGTCAGATGCCAGAGAGGAATACAGAAATGCTGCTCACCACGGTAGGGAGAAAATTCGTGTGGCCAAAGCTCAACTGGAGTTGAAGCTTCCAGAAATGTGGGGGACAATAAAAAGTTTTTCCAAATATATTAATGGCAATAGTCAGTGGGCAACATCAGCCCATTCCAGGATGAGGATGGTCACCTCACAAACAGGGACAGGGCAGAGGTGTTTAATGCATTCTTAGCTCTGTCTTTAGCACCAGTGATGAACCAAGGGGTTCTTAGAGCCCTGAGCTGGAGGACAATGACTGTGAGAATGATCAGCTCCGAGTTGACCCTGAAATTTCATGGCATCTGCTGCTCCAGCTGGATCCCTACAAATCTATGGAGCCTGATGGGATTAATCTGAGAGTCCTCAAAGAGCTAGCTGATGTAATTGCAAGGCCTCTCTCACTCATTTTCAAGTGATCTTGGGAATTTGGAGCTGACTGGAAGTTGGTGAACATTGTCCCAATTTTCAAGAAGGGCAAGAAAGAGAATTTCAGAAACCTGTCAGTCTCATTTCAGTGTCTGGTAAACTTACGGAGAAGATTGCTTATGGAGGTATTGAAAAACACCTGAAAGACAATACAGTCCTTTGTCACAGCCAGCACAACTTCATGAGAGAAAAGTCCTGCTTATCAAATCTGATTTCCTTTTACAACAGGTTAACCCACCTCCACAGTCTAGTAGTAAAAAAACCATTAAAAATCAGTAGGCATAACCTTTTCAGACTTCAGCAGTCTTTGTTACGGTCACCACATCCTTCTGAACAAAATGTCTAGCACACAGCTGGATAAACGCATCATGGGACGGGTGAGCAACTGGCTCAGGGGTCAGATACAAAGGGTTACAGTGAATGGGGTGACATCAGACCGGGGACCTGCCACTACTGTGGTTTCACAGGGCTCCATCCTCGGCCCTGTGCTCTTCAACATCTTCAGAAATGACTTGAACACAGGACTGGAAGGGACACTAAATTTGCCAACAACACTAGATTGAGACTCCCTCAAGGGCAGAGAGGCCCTGCAGAGAGGTCTTGACCTCTCTGCAGAGATGGGGAATCACCAACTGTATGAAGTTCAGCAAGGGAAAGTGCTAGATTCTGCATCTGAGATGGGGCAACCCTTGTTGTATGTATAGACAAATAGCTCCTGCCTTGCAGAGCTTTGCCTTTCTTAAGCTTTTGAGATAACTGCATACATTTATATCACCATTCAGCAAGACTCCATAGCAGACTGGCTGCTGGCAACACTAGCCTCAGCCTCCTGAAAACGTTGTAGAGTACTCCTCACCTGCCCTTCCAGAAGTTATCCACATTCCTCAGGCGCAGCTGAGTAAATCTGACCATAGCTGGATTTTGTTACATCATTACTGAGCCAGTAGAGTCCCGCTTATGAACACATAAAATTTTTGTTAAAATCAAAGCAGAATTTTGAGGCTCTGTATTTGCAAAATTATGTTGATGTTTAATATTAAATACATGACGAGCCAAAAAACCAAAATCTAGAGAGATCCTAAAATTTTTATTCAAGTGCATAAGGAGTTAAAAAAAGGCACTGAAAAAAAAAAAAACATGTGGAATGAAGATCTTTGAGATTGTGAGTCTCAAGATTAAACAGCCAAACTGAAACTGGTGCAGAGAAGTCAGGGACAGACAAGGGGGAGTTATTGCTTATAGTAGAGTATGACTCAACGAGTTCCAATAAAGACAGAAAACATACCAAGCATCCATTATGACAGATGCTGAGAAAGAAAAGGAAAAGTACTGGGAAAAAAAGCAGTGATTCCAATCAGAGTACACACCAAGGAAATGTATTGCACTAGAACTGTAAATGACAAACCAGTGGAGAATCAGATATGTTCACTGGTAGATACCACCAGTCACAATATAGACCAGCATTTTTCCTGAATTCACTTTTGGAATTAGAATTTTGTGGCAAACTAAGGGAGTGGACTGTTCTTTTCTCTGTTCAATTCTCCTTTCAATGAAGATATGTCCTTTGCGTAGAATTCTGCAACCATGGTTGGCATTTCAGATTTCAGTTTAATTGCATAAATATTACAGGAAAATCAGCTATGCCTCTAATTAACAGTCTAAAATTAGTTAATTATCTGACATCTAGAATAAAAGTCAATGCAATAAGTAAAAGGATATGGTCCGGTGTTTGGCTGTAATTCTGATTAGAGATTAATTCTTCATATAGAGATTTCATCCATAGCCTTGAAGAAATTTTGGTTCAATTAAATCTTTAAGTGGTATTTATATTCTCTACTTGTTCTCAGCAGACCGAGTAGTCAGAGAGGAAGAGAAATGTCTTCCAGAATACAAACAGTAAATTTTTTCCCATGGCAAAAAAGATATCTTAGACTGTAAATTAGATATTTGATCTTTTCTGTTTTAAAGAGCCAAGTCCTCTAGAAAGCTGGTTGTTTAGCTCTAACACCAGTAAAATAAAAAATGCACTTGACATTACCCCAAATCAGGATAAGAGCCATGTGTTTGTGCGTGCATGCTCATGAACAATTCGAGAAGCTGTTGTACAAACACATGACTGTTTTATACACATGCTACGGAACATCAGTACCTTAGCTGTGTTTGTGTTCTTTGCCACCCATATTAAAATATCAGCGGTCTCATACTGGATACAGTAGATAAACATTGTTTTTAAAATATAGTATGGGAGAAAATCCAGGAATATGATGTCATCAACAGAGCGATGAGTCTGCTGTGTTCAGGGAGGGGCAGTAAAACCAGAAGTTAGACTCATTCATACTAGAGAAGGAGCTGTTCCCAGAGACGTGTTGCACTTCTCTCATTTGTATCTGCTCAGTGGTGAATTTTCAGTCAAGGTATGTTTTTTTACTTCTCTTCCATATGAAAAGTTCTTATTATTTAAATTCAGTGTGGTTTTTTGCTTCTTAAAATCCACTTATTGAATTCTTAATATGTTTCTGGTTCAGTGACAAGAGAGCTGATCATATTACTGTTCCAGGAAAATGGAAGAGAAAAATAATATTTGCTAATGTGATTTTGTAACTTGTTGAGTTTTACAGAGCTATAATATTTACAGAAAAATGCTTTATTTCCAAGTATCCAGGGTATCAAAGCCACAGGGTACTTCACATGCCACAGATACTGTCTCATGTACTGGAGGGTAAGGATTTCTCCTATCCAGGTGACACTTCATGTCTGTAATCACACCATGGGCACTGTTTCTTTCATCTCACAAAAATAATCAGAAATTACAAGCAGCTAACTTTGGGGTTGGCTGAGAAATTACCTACAAAATAGTAGGGAGAAACCAGAGTCAATTATTTTCTGTACATACTGATAATTGTTTTCTCTGTTTATTATTTTGATTGTAAACTTTGTTGGGCAGGATGTGAAGGTGCATGTGTGTGTACCTTACACTGCTAATCATCAGCACTGATTGAATGGAAAATGCTAAACATTTGAAACTTATACTACAAAGAATGGTTTTGTATGACATTTAAGCTACATTATTAGCTTCTTTTAAAAATCTGTATGCAAATTTTACAAGTTCAGTAGGAGCCTGACTTTTAAGGTGCTGATGTAAACAAAGAGCTTAATAGTGGTATTGTAATTAGAATAACTTAAAAAGAAAGTTGAAATATATGCGTTACTTTTAGTTATTAATTTTCCATTACTCAGTATCCTAAACAGCCTTTTTAGTGTAATAATAGCAAATAGCCATAAAGCCAAAAGTGTTCAAATAGTTAGCCATTAGAATTCTTGTTTTAATATTTGTATGTAATCTTAGAGATGCCATCTCCTAAGACAGTGGTACACTTTTATCTTAAACAGCTGTACATATTTTTTTAGGAGCTAGAAGACAGTGATCTAGTTAAAAGAAATCTCTGTTTTCACATATGAGTCTCTAAGATTGAAGTATCAGCATATTGAGTAATATCAATCATATGACCTTCATCTGGCCTCTGATAATGCGCAATCATTAAGAAAAAAATAAGAGAAGTGTCTTAGCACTCCATGTTCATTTACAGACCTCCACATGTACTTGCTTTGTTTTCAGTGTGAATACTGAGAACACAAACAGAAGGGATAAATACACCCAAGTTAGTAAATAAATTAACTAAATAAATTGGAATAGCAGATCAGAGACACCTCCAGAAAATCTTTGTCAGGTTTTCCACTGGGCCCCTGAGTACATGCAAGAACAAGATTAATTGAGTTACTCAGTGTTACCTGAACATTTTGTACCGACAATCTAACAAAAGAACCGCCTTTCCTACTGAGTTAGAGCTTCCTGAAACAAACACCCCATCCTTGCATAGGAAAAAAGCTTTAAAAATTCTTGTAGCTATTTAATATTTCAGGTATTTTCTCAGGCAGAAAACAAAAGGAATTCAGATGTCTTTTAGGATATTCATTATGAACAGCCTAAAATCTATTGTTTAAAAAGGGCCAGTGATTGATAATCTGTTTTTCATTAAAAGAAGGGTGTAAAAATCTCTTAGGCACTCAAATTCCACTGTTTTAAAAGTCACAGTAGGAAAAAAAAAAATCATATTGCCCGTCTAGGAACACATATCAGAGAAGAGAGTTTTGCTTCAAGACAAATTCCCTCTCAGTAACCAAATCAACTCCAAAAGTACACCTGAAATCATTAGCAATGCCAATCAATATAAAGTTAAAAAAATAATGTAAAAACAGAGAAAAATTATGTTTAGCTAAAATGTCCACTTTTCTTTAAAATTATTCATAAGCCTTGTTCTCTTGTCACTCAGTTTTTTAAACCTCCCTCTCAAGTACTCCATACAGATGAGTTTCCTCCTACCTTATCAAAAGGCTTATCTTCCTTCCATCTCACATTTAGCATACTTCGTACAGCAAAATGGAAAGTTATGCCTCTGCCTGATATACGGCTGTAAAGGAGCAGGGCAATTTAAAGTGGAGACAAAAGCTGTCCTTTGCCAGCCCTTTCTGGGTTTAGTAAGGTGTACTTGCTAAGGAATCACACCCTAGAGCAGTCTTTGGGTGCACGCGGCTGAACCAGCTTCTCCCCTTGGCTGGGTGCTCTGAGCAGGGACAGAGGGAGCAGAGGGCATCCCAGCCTGCGCCAGCCCCGAGGCAGGCAGACTCAGCCACAGGGGGGAAGGGGCAGAGGATGAGAGCAATGCTTAAATTTGAGCCCCACAGGTTGGCTTCACGCAGCTGCTTGTGATCACCACACAGGTGATGCCTTGTTTACTTAGAAGTAAAGCTAAGGAAGTGGGACTGAGGTACTCTGGTCATGGTCCAGCCATGGACTTAAATGTTGGAGAACAGGCACAAATGGGATACAAACCAGAGAAACACAAGGAGCAAAGGTGGCTGCTGAAAGCATTTATCTTCAGTATGATGATAGGCAAGTCCAAAGCATGCAGACATTGTGGCAAAGCTGCTATATCATATTTCACCAAAATACTTCAGGACTTTTGATGTTCCCTGAAAGGGTGGATTTGACTTTTCCTGCCATGCTGTATTTAAGCTAACATGTTAACACCTCAGCTTGATTCAGCAAGTTTGGGTTGGTTGTGTGATCCCTGCAAACAAATCTGATCATCCAGGTTTGCAGATTTTGTAGCTTTGCACACTAAGATATGCCAGAATGGTGATAGTATTGCAAAGACGCAGTTCAGACTATGATTAATTTGCAGAGTAGGGAGCTGACAAAATGCAGAAATCCATTTTCCCCATTCATTTTACCTGAGATTACAGTTAAATGCCACAAAAAAGTGAGTGATCCATGGTAGAGGGCCAAGTCTTTTTAACATTAACAGGATTTATGCATGGATGCCCAGAGGCAGAACTGGTCATAGGTGCTTTTCCTCCTGCTGTGCTCTTGCCTTGGCAGAAAGGAATATGCCCTTTGGGACTGCACCCCAGTGTGGAGGTGGTCTGTCCCTTTGCCATGGCTGTAAGATCTATCAGCTGTCTGACTGACTGAAGGGCTGCTGCTCTGAAGTGTCATGGCTTACAAAAGAACAGCAGGTGCCTTTACCCACACACATGGAGCACAGTGATGTGCTCCTTTCCTGGTGTGAAGGATAAACTCCCTACCAGCAGTGGGCAGGCCAATAAACTGGAAGTGTTTCATCAGGTACCTTGAGCATTTTTATGAAAAGCAGCGGTTAAGCCTTCATAATTCAAATCTGGGACCTGATCCTTAAACGAGTAAGTGGGACAACAGAAGTATTGCAGTACTTGTTGCTAGATTTTGGCTCAGCTCTGCATGCACCTCTCACCTCATTCTGCAGCAATCTTTCCCTATAATAAGTCATAGTCTACATTCTGTATCATATTTGGACTCTGCTTAGATTAGAAGCTCTTTGAGGCACAGCCTGTCCCTGTGCTTGCAAGACTTTTTCACTCTGATTATCCCCAAAGCCATCAGTTTAACAGACAGTATGGCAGCGTCTCCAGAGGTGTCCTCCTGGTCCTACCTGCTAGACAGCAGCAAACAACTCACCAAGAAAACAAGCAGATGGAGGCACAGAAAAAAGAGATCCGAGTAACTACACTGGCTAGATCCTCAGCTGGACTGAATGCTTGCAGTGCACTCCCCCCAAATCAGCATCAGCAGAGTAATGACAGGTTATAGAAGATAAGGTCTTATGGATATATCAGCAGAGATGAGCGACTTGCTCACTGGTATCCTGTTTAACAAATATATCTTCAACACATCCTCTTGTTCTGGTCTCAGTCTCCAGAGGAAAAGGTCTGTGAAAGGCTGATTTTCCTAGCTATGAAATTAGGAGTTTACAAAGAAATGTATGCCATACATGTTTCTTTACCTATCACAACAGATGAACCTGGCTCTGGGACACATAACATGCTCCAAGTCGAATTCTAGCCTTTGTAATGTACAGCTTCAGTTCAACATTGAATTCAGCCAATGAATCTTACATTTAGCCTAGTGTTAGCAGGTTGTTTATCATAACAGTATCATCTCTGTCTGATACTCGAGCTCAAGGATGAATTTTTCTTTCTTTATTTCTTCAGATTGAGTCATCTAACACAAACCCACCTGACACTGTTTGTACTCTGGGGAGCCCTCCCGCGTGCTCCTCATGCAGAATCCTGTTTTACCTGTTCAAGACCAGCTCGCAGATGGCTGTTCACCTTGGCATCACCTAGAAATTTTTCCTGTGCCTGGTCCTACTAGTGCTGGGAGTGCACACAAGCCACTTTCTCCCTGAGTAGACAGCAAAAGAGCAGGCAGAAGGTGTGCAGCACTGAAGGTGACCAGGAAATGTCTGCTTTGTGGAAATTCTCTCTCCTCTCTCTCTGTACACACAGACGTATGTCTGTGTGAGACTCCAAACACATATTTAGAATTATTACAATCTTGTCAGGGAAGTAAAATACATGTTCCTTTGCATATCCTGTCCTACCCATTGCTGGGGGATGGTCCTACATGGAACCTCCATAACTTTCCTCCTAGATTTTTTACTTTGTACAAAACAACCATCAAATATTTTCATCAGACATTTCTGATGTGTGTATCTATTAGGATCAAGACAACAGTTGCATTTTTATATTTATTTCCCTTTGCCTGGGCAAGGATCTTTTTTCTTTTCTCAGTTAATGCCAAAATTTCCAAGTCACGAGGAACTTGGACTATCCCTCATGGGGAGATAAATAAGCAAAAGCAGTTATCTGCTTCCAAACCTGTAATCTGTGTAGAAATTTACAGTAAATAGCAAATCCAAATAAGACAAAGAATTTGGAATAGGTATTTATCAGAGCAAGGGAATCAGTTAAAACTTAAGAGCTTTCTCCATACCTATATTTTTTTCTTCTCTGTGAGTTGCAAGTTCATTTTCAAAATGATACTAGTGCAATCTGACTAAAGCAATCATAATGAATCAGACATGAATGCAGTTCATAAATGGCTGGGATATTGGCCAGAGAAGTTTTAATTTATAACATACACATTTTTTTAAAAAACAGCATGTGGAGGCAGGTTGCATAAGACAACTGTGTGCCCTCACCTTCTGATTATATCTTTCCTCTGAGAAACTTTTCTTTTTTTTTTTCTATAGAATAGTCACCTTATAGCTCATAAATTCCAGTCAGCTGGGTCAGCAAAAGGGATATTTCCCAGAAGTAGAAGGAAGTAGAAGTAATAAAGTGGAGTCAGTTTTGTGTAGGTGTTTCCTGCAATGCTTTGGGAACAGTCTTGGAAATGTTAAGAAGACAGCCATTCATTTTCTTCTACAATAGATGCAGTCTAAAAACTGGCATTTAAATTGTACTACAGATCATAACTGTATAGTATGAGACATCTGGAGTTCCAGTCTTCTACTCTTTGCATCATGTATTTCTACAGACAGGTTAAGTACACTTCTCTGTTAAGCACATATCTCTTTGGTTTTTAAAAAAGAGTTTAATGCAATATATTAATAAAGTTTGCCTTAGAATAAATGAACTCTGGTCAAATAACTTTAAAAAATCAAAGAGAAGTTTGACTTTAAATACAAGAATCAAACTATTTCTGATTTTGGGCTATCTTGAAGCTGGATCCAACCTGTGTAAACTACCCAAGTTTTCTAACATTTTAAATTCAAATCCCAGCTAAAGCTCCCATAAGCCAGGCATATACTCGACTTAGGCAAGAATCCTTATTCATTGTTTGGTTTGGAACCCTTTACCCTGTTGGGAAATTAAACCCCTCTTTTTCCCTTCTTTCCTTCCTTCCATTTCAATGTTAACATTTCTCTTTCTTCATCCTTCCTTTCTTCCCAACAGCAGCGCTTCTCCTCTGTTTCCTTTATCAGCATTATGTTCCCTTCCAGAGCTCACATCCACTTAATTCCCCTTCACTTGTTCCTGCCCTGACATCCTGCCATGAGCCTTTGCTGCCTGCTGCAGAAAACTGTCGCACACAATTCTACACAGTGCTTTCTCTTCTACAGTGGTGGCAAAAGTGATGGGTCACAAGGTCAATGGTGACATGGTTAACTTAAATCAGAATATTTTTCAAAATTAACAAAGCTGATCAGAAGACAACAGAGAATAATTTCTGTTCCAAAGAAAAATAGGTGAAGGGTCTTGACATTTTTAACAAAAGCAAGAGAAGAAACCACAGAACAAATGCACACACAGAAAATAAATCTGGCTGGAAATGGGGAGCACTGATAAGGGATTTTGAAAAAGGCATCTTCCTCCTTAAGTAAGTGCCTGGGAGTTAAACTGTAGTGAATTTCCCTCTTGCAATCCCTGATTTTTTTAACTACTCCACTTTGTAAAGATATTAAACTCTTAGTTGGCCAGGGAGAGCAAGAGTGGTTCTGGGTAACCTGCTAAACTATAAACAGCCAGTTCATCTTCTCCATTGTTCAAGATAAGAACAACATCTTTAAAATATTTTCTATTATATTACCCAAATCTTTTGTGAAAAAAATCTTTCTTTTTGAAATCAGAATTTTAAATTCTTTAAAATTTAAAATTTCTCCAGAAATTTTCTGTTTTGATAGTTATTTTAAAAGGAAAATTTCTCTCTTCCAACACTTTAAAAAGTATCTCCTGCATAGCTGTATAATATGTGAGTTTAAGGTACCAAAGACAAGATCCAGCAACTGTAGCAGAGCACAGGGGCAGAAACCCCTCCCTCTCCCTGCCACCACTCTGCTTTGGATGCAGTCTGCAACACAATTGGCTTTCTGGGCTGCAGGTGAAAATTGCTGGCTCATGTCCAACCTCTGATCCTCCAGAGCACGGAATTCTCCTTGGCAGGGCTGCTCTCCATCCCAGCTTGTGTTGATATCAGGGGCTACCCCAGCCCAGGGGTAACACCTTGCACTTGGTTTGTTGAACCTCCTAAGGTTGGTGTAGGCTCATCTCTCAAGCATCCCTTCCCTCTGGCTGGAATTCCTTCCCTCTGGATGGCATCTCTTCCCTCCAGTGTGTCAGTCACCTGCATCACACAACTTGGGTCATTGGCAAACTTGCTGAGGGTGCACTTGATCCCACTGTCCGTATCAATGACAAAGAAATTAAACTTTAACTTTTTGATAGCTTTGGGTAGAATAGTTCTTTGAAGGATCTGTTGCATATACTAAGGGAATTTGTCTCTCTAACTAAAATTGTACCCTGTATTTTTTTGTTGGGTCTGACATTCTGGAAAGAGCAGATAGGACATATCTTCTCTGTAAACACTAGTGCTCAGAACATGTATATGCAGAGTGAAAAACAAACTGCACCAGGGTCCAGCAGGGCTCTGTCATCCCCTGTTGCTAACAAAGGGATAGCAACAAATTAATAGTCAATTTAATTTCAACACTGGCAAAGCATGAAAAGGCAAAATTAAAATTGTAATCCAAACACTGTCTGTTGTGAATCATCATTGTAAATTATACTACTTCTTGGCTGGAGAAGTGTTCTGAGCCTTCTAGATCTCTCAGTGTTGAAAGTCATATCCATATTTGTACAGTTCAATCACCAAATCCCTATCAGCATACACTTAAGTTCTGAAAGAGATAGGGTGTATTTCCACTAAAGAACTGTTGTCATCAGAGCTCCCCTGGGTTTTCAGTAGAAAAATAGGCTCCATTTGGATAATATCTAATTTTTATCTGCTACTACCATCAAGATAACTGCAATACAGTTTGAAATTTACTGTAGTGTGAATTACACACCATTTCTAACATGTACATCTGGTTTTGAGCTTTTCTCTACAATACATAAAATATGGTAATTTCTAATTATGCCATCTGAAAACTGACCTCTTTCCCATTGCAAATACTTCATGTACTGGCAAAGTGAGGAGCAGATACATGAAAATAATATGAAATGACTGTCCCAGCTGCTCAAGAAACAACAATATAGGAGGATGTGTTTGACCTAAGAAGGACAAGGCAAAATGGCTTTCTGAAGTTTATCATTTGCACTGCAACACTCTGATTTTAGTTTTTAAAAGCATATGAAATTTAAAATAAACAAACCAACCCCTCAAATTCTTTAGTAAAGGCAATCTGTCATTTAGACAATGAGTGTCATGTCACATTTGTATTGCTGTCTATAACACAAATCGGTGATACTAGGGACCATTCTCTGCGATGATACACAAGAAAACCTATTCAGGAGGTTGAAATCTGAGTTTATAGTTTAGTGTAGCTATTGTCAGAAGTTCTAAATTAAACTAGGACCACCTTCAGGAATCCAGGTATAAGAGGTGCTAACCTGAAGAACCTGGGTAAATATCATCTCTTCTGGTTTTCACCTGTTCAAAATTAAAGCTGTAATTTCACCTAAGCGTTTTACAGTTATAGTTAGATACTTTCTAGCCTGTTCTGCTGTCAGAGCCTGAAGTGTTGTTTGGAAGCTGCACCATTACTCAGCGAAGCCATCCAGATATCCCTGAGGTGAAAGGCATTAAGGAAACACAAGGCATTATTACTGATTTACAGCAGGGACAGATTCTTCCTGTGATTCCTTCTGTGCTAAGGACTCCTCTGCTCACACAGAGCCATCAGTATGGCTCAGCAATGGAAACAGCAGTACTGACTGAAACATATCCAGCTGCTGGCAGGGATGACTGCGTAGTTGCAAATGTGGTTTTCAGACATAATGTGACAGGTTAAAATGTCGTTTATGTTTTTGCTAATTACAGCAGAGTAAAACCATCAGTTACCTGTATGATAAGAAATGAGGAAAGCAGTAGCTATCAAAGAAATCATTATTAGACTTTATGACTACAACCAGTCAGCCACACATACTGTGAGCTCCTTTGAGAACTCTTTGCTGTTGGAGACACTTGGGCTTTCTCAAAGGCCACACCTGTGAAAGACAGTGGAGAAAATGTGCAGGAAATGCTGCCTTATTGCAAATACATGGCAACAGTGTAAATATTATAGTGAGTGGAGGCACTTGAGATGGCAAATCTCTTTTTTTTTTCCTAAATAGCTGCCAAAACGTCCTCAAGGTGCTAGAAGTAAAGTGCTTTCAGGGCACAGAGCCAGTTCATATGAAAGGCAAATCTCACCATTAAATATTTAATGCTCAGAGGGACCAATACTGACAAATACTATTAGGCCATTAGACCTTCACATTTTACATAGTCATGAGAACCCAATGCTGTTACCCAGGGAAAAGAGCAGTATTTCAATTGCTAAGAGAAAGGTGTGGCTAAACTGAGCTGAAGAGGTCTGGTGGGAGAAATGCATAAAAGAACAAAGCTTTAGAGGACAACCACATGCATGTCAGTGAGGGAGCCTTGAGTGGATGTTTATGTACTTCTGAACAGCTCTTCTGTGCTTCCACTACAGCAAGGCAAATAAAAGAGCATCACTAACTAATATTCTTCGGGAACTGATATGCTTCAGGACTTACAGCCTTTTCCTCCTACCATTCCACCCCTGAGACTTTACTAATATCATATCATCCACTTCTCTTGTCACGATATTCCTGTTCTCTGCAATGAAGATACCAAGAAATTTATGTCATTGGCATAGTTCATCAGTGCTCTCCTGTCTTCCATACTGAGATAAGACTGTAACCAAACTAGATGAACCCCAAAACCAGTTTTGAGAACCCACACTAGGAATGACTTAGCTCCTCCAGCCCATGTCCCAAAAGCTGTCATCAGCCAGGTGAAAATTCACTTTTTTCTTTCCCAGTTTAGCTGGTTTTGGCCTGGTTCTTGCAATAGGTTTGAGCTATCTAGGTTTCAGAATAGGCTGTTTTCTAAAGCAGGAAATTCTCTCTTTAAGAAAGAAATATAATCTAAGTACACAAGTTACTCTTGATACAATCACTAGCATTTTGTTTCTTTATCACTGGATACCTTAGCTATTCAGTGGGCTCAGGGTATTGTCTGCCATTTGAGAGACACATTGTACTGTTTGATACCATCAGACCTGCCATTTCACATGGTATTAGCGTCCTGCAATGGATATTAAATTGGTCTCACAATACTATTGTGTTAAGCACTTAATTTTGCAGTGGTGATGGGGTGCAGCAACCCCTTGTTTACAGTAGAGAATTCCTGTGGTGTCTGCAGAGCTCAGGGGAGTAGATACAACCACCTTTGACATTGTTCCGACTTGGTAAATCTACACATTATATTCTAAAATTCAGGAATTTTATTGTCTCCTTATTTGTCTTTGTACCTCAGTTAATTTGTGCAAGCTGTGATCATTCAGCTTTGTAGTCAGACACCATGACTGCAGGAGTGTTAAAGGACCTGCAAGATTTCTGCACCAGGACAATACAGGGTTTACCAGCAGTCACTGACACCCAACAGAGAGCCCTGTGAGGTTCCTGGGGCCAAGGCATGTTGCTTTCACTCCAAGCACTGCTTTGGCTGCTTCTCTCGCTGTACAAATGTGCTGTTTGGCTTGCAAGACAGTTCAGCTGGGGGAGTTATTATCAAGCTAGGCAGTCAAGCAGCTAGGAGCAGGAATAAATTATGTTAATATATGTCATCTTCTCAGCAACAAATCCAATGTCAAGCATAAACTCTGCAAATCTTAAAAATGTAAGAAAACCACAATCTGATCATAGCTCCTGTTCGCAGGACACCTTCCAGTTAACAACAGAAAATACAAAACAACATTTTGAACCAAATATGGAAATCAAGTAAACGAACCCCAAAAGATCACAAGTCAAACATGGATGCAGACCCTAAGCTCAGTGTTATGCCCAGAGCTTTCTGAAAACAAACGCCGCCAACAGATTTCAATATAGCAGTATGCAAAAGTAGACTGACACAATATCACATACATGGGAAAACACAGAGGACTGAAGACTCAGTGTCAGAAGCATGATAAAAACGTGCATGGGCCTGACAGGGCTCACCCTATCTCTGACAGAGCAGGCATAGCCTGTGACCCCCCTAGCCCTAACCTGAACTCTAAGAACTGAACCTGAACTAGGCTGAATCTTATTCCATGCATGGTTCCCATGAAAATGTTCTCAAGGATGAGTTCATGTGGATGACTGTTCTTCATTCCTGCAGTGCTTTTGCAGTCCCACTCCTAATGCAGCTCCTTGATTTCTCACTCTCCCGACACTAACCTAAACGCTAGTTGTTGGCTCAGCTCTGGACAACCAGTCCTCATGGTTAACCTTACATGTTTTCATATGGGAAATGCCGAAAGAACCAAACCAAAATATCCTGCCAGCCTTGCAGAGTGACCTTTGGTCAGTTTTCTCCTGTTTGAGTATTTTCCTTCTCAGTTTGTCAAAACATTTTGAGCAAACACATTACAATACACACAGAAAAAGTGTAGATCCAGCTGTGACTTGTGTTGAGTAGGATTTATTTGCTTTGCTGTTAGAGTCAGGAAGTTATCATCTTGGTTCAAGGAACTCCAGGCCGTGGAGCAGAGCCACATTAAGTCTAAGGGAGCACCAGTTGGGTGGGTCCAAGAAGATCAAAGTCATCAAGAATTAAAGAGAAGACCAGCAAGTATTCACAAGGAGAGGGAAAAGGAGTTATAAGATTGACATTGTAAACCACAAAACTGATGATATTTCCAAAGATGGAAGATTCAGATTCAATATTTATTTAAGTATTTATACTGACTGGAAATAGCTTCATTAAGATAAATACTCTCAATCAACATTTTTCAATAAGTTTGTGGCCTCTTGTTATACAGGCATGTGAATCACCCAATTTCCAGATTTTATTCCCAGTTAAACAGAATAGAGATTTGGAAACAAATCTTTCATCTGCACAATTACTACAAAGAGAGGAACAAACTGGCTTATATTTGTTTAACACTTAGATACTTAATTTAACACTTCATATACTTCATTTCTTCATAGACATATACTGTCTTGAGAAAGCTGGAGATGAGTGGAAAATAACTGTAAAGCAGAACAGCTTAAACTTTCTAAGCTGTTTGAACAGCAGAAATTGAAGTGTGTACTGGGAGGATGTGGAAGGCAGTGATACCTGTTTTCAGAGGAGTTAGATTTTGAATTAAACTTCTTTCTCTGCTCATGAACTACAATTGTAAAAGTGGCTGAGAAGTAAAGGAAGTTCCACTTCAGGGTAGTTCTGCTGTATTTACAAATCCATCATGTGCAAAAGGAAAGGGAAAAGCTGCACAGCATGAACATAATAGAAATCATCAGGAAAACTAAATTCTACATCAGGTATTCAGGTCTAAATTTAACTCAGGGAATTGTTGCTATGAGCACATCACCATGCACATGTTTTGTATGTATCACATTTTCAGTTCTTGATGGCCCCACAGTTGCAGACCTCCTTTATTTTATTGATAAACCCTCTCTAATATCAGCAAACAATATTATTGTTTATCCTCATATTTCATTCCTTCATCCAACCTGTTCCTTGCTATAATATGCTTCATAACAAATCTAGAGCAGCATTCAATGGATTTGGCATTTCCTGCTACTTATTTGCTTACACTCTTCCCTTTTTAATTTAAGGATGGTTTGTGGCAGACTTTCTCTGCAAAAGGAATGTCCTCACTCGGTGTATCACCAACAGCAATGTTTTCCTGGGGTATTTTCTACAGACAGAGATCTGTGAAAGATTTTCATACAAGAGGACTTACACAGCTCCAAAGAACAGCCCAGTGAGTCATCACATGCAACAAAACTGCAACTAAACTATTATGGCAAGAATGCTCCATCCAGTCCTTGTGCTCACCACTAACTGGATGTACTCCTGTAGCCTCATAGCAGCCCATCTGAGAAATTTTCACAGGAGATACTGAATCCACCCACTTTTGTAAAGTAATCTTTATAAAATTACTGGTTACTTATTGTAATAACACATAGCACTTATAAATATTACAATGGGAATGATAGGTGATCAGAGCTGCCCATGGCAGGGGGGTTGGAATTGGATGATCTTTAAGGTCCCTTACAACCCAAGACATTCTATGATTCTATGATTTTGCTGTTGTTGTTGTTGGCCTTAACCCAAGTGGAATTTTCAATAACTAGCACAAGTGCAAATTAAGGAATTTAGGATAATATGGGTTGGAAGGTCTGTAGACCAACCTCTTTCTCCTAGCTGGGTCAGCTACAAAATCAAACAAGGTTACTCTGGGCTTTTCCAGATGGGTCTTTGGAACTTCTGAGGATTACAAGGCCAAAATTTAATGATTTAGTGGCTGGAGAAACTTGCAGATTCTGTGTTTTGACCTGAAACAACCTCTAATGTTGAAAGTATTATTTCTCCCTTCAGATTAAATAGAATTCTTGCACTAAATCTGCTCTTTCAGAATGACAGCAAAATCCAGCTTTGGTGATATTTGCAACATTTTGGAAGTCATCCTAATAGAAAAGTTTCTAAAATATTGATGGCAACAAGTCAGAGATCAAACACTGACTGACTCAAACATCATCACCAAATCTGAACTAAATCAAAATTTTATAATGAGATGGGCCCTTTCCCTTATACAAAGGTCCTGTGATCAGAACAGTATTTCTCTCTGAACTGGTTCATATTTTACTTCTCCTTCCAGTTCTCACCACAGTCCAGCCATGCTGTTCTCCATTTCAGTTATAACTGCTTTACACAGAGATAATACCTTTTGTCAGAGTCATCACAGTTATTGACTGGGTTGTATAAAGAGCATTGAAAAATAACATATCAGGTTTCTAAAGCTAGAAAGTATACGATGATTTTATTTTTTTTTTTAAGGAAATTGTATCCCTGGAGATTCTAAAGTAAGAATATTCAAGATTTCCACTTGGAAAAAATATGTTCTGCAAAGTGCTTTGCATAAAAGTTATCTATAAAAAATATGTTATGCATTGCACTTGATTAGACTTCTGCTCTCTCCACACCCTTCTTTAGCTGGAATTGAGTAGCTTCATCTCCCACACAGAGAGAAAAATTAGTAGCTTCTTCTCACCTTAGTTTCACTGTTATTGAAATAACTCCTTTAACAGAACAACTTTTTACCCCTCCATTTTTCCTAACATAGTTAATGTAGATACTTTTTACAGTAACTGCAGAGCAGTAATTTCTTTCCATGGGGTGCTCCAAGCTTACATAACAAATAATATCTAAAAATTACACTTTTGAGAGGTATCTCCTCTGTATATTTTCTTTACTGCCCTAATTTTCTGGCAAACTATGGAGCTGATTTGTGTTAAAGAGAATTTTTTTCTTTTCCAATATGATTTTTGTCCAAGTTCCTGAATCTGGTTCAACACGAAGCCTCATGAACTGCAAGGGCAGCTGAAAGATAAAAGGGACAGTGAAGAGTAAATGAAAAGCAGGAAGCCTTTAACACTGCCACAGAAAATGTCCACTAATCTACAACCTCAAATGTAGTAAAGCCCATTAGAGAGTCATTATATAAAGACTGGAAATTAAAAATTTTTCATAATTAAAAATTAAATGTTGTGGGATCTGTAAAAGCAGAACATTTTAGGAATGTTTCCCACTCTTCCTCTATCTCTCCAAAATAACTAATGCCTTCGCAGTAACACAGAATTAAAAGGACATTGAGAGAATGTTTCAGAACATCTTTCAGAGATGCCACAAGAGTGATATAATTTTACCTTCCAATATTCATCTAAAGGTATAAAACCCACCCATTCTGAAGCCAAAGAGAGGGATATGATCAATCTCACTGGGCTTGGTTTAGGCAGAAACAAGAGTCTCTGTGAAATGGGGATAGATGACAAAGGTGATTTTTTTCAGGAGTAAAGGTTGCAAGAAGACCGGGTTGAAATAGAAGCTTTGAAAATAAACCTTATGGAGAAGGTATATAATTTATAAACAGGATGGGTTGGCTGTATTTTTGTTCATACTAAATTCTGAATGTAAGAGTCCACCACTGAAGCTCAATCTTCCAGCACACCACTGGCGTCTTGCTGAACAATGCCTCTGCTTATTCCATCCCATCACATGTGCTTCAGGCCTGCTAGACCTGTTGGTATGGCTGAAGGAGAAATTATGCATTGAGATTTTTTGTTATAATCTATTACTAACTAAAAATAGTCGCTTTCCTCACAAACAGACATTGTCCTGAAACAAAATCCTCCAAAGCTGTTAAAAATAAACTTCTCTCTCTGTGGCCAGCAAATACCTGTTTGATGGTCACAAATGAAGCAGTTTAGGGGGCATCACTACAGCCTCCCAACTTGCTGAGTGTATCAGGTTTACACTCCAAGCTCCTGAGGGCAGCAGGTCCTTGCACAGTCAGCAGGACTTCCAGGCTTCCTTGCACAGACCACACTGTGGAAGACCTTCCTTGCCTACAGCAGCTTTTAAACTCCTGCTATTTCCCATTTCAGTCACAACAGATTTGTCAGGGAAATCCCCTTTCTCCTCTCATGGCTGTGGCAGCTCCTATGTTACATTTTCTGTAGCTTTTATATTAGCGTGAAGAAGAAAGGCTGCCAGGCAAATAGGCACCACCAGGGGACACTTGGCTGCCCAAGCTGGGCTCAGAGCTGTTCAGGAGGACAAACTCACACAAAAAATACAAAGGAGGCTGGCCTCTGCAGAGAAATAGAGTCAGAGGAGAGGCTGGGGCAACCCTTGCTATTTCTTTCTGCAGCTAACGTCTTCTAACACATCACCATGTCAGCAGTCAGCCAGCGCCTCTCAGTTTGCAGCCACTCATTCAAACCCATATTTTTGCTCCCAGCTTTTCCTCTCCTCTGTGCCACTGACCCCCAGCTGTACATGGAGCTGTATGTACATATGGCAAGCCAGCTGTATGTATCTGAAAACACTTTTGGCCACTGACAGCACTTAAAGCAAACCAGGTAACTGTGAAATTCTGCTAAGTATGCTACAGTCTGGGTATCATACCTATCTTTCACATGGCTTTGCTAAGAAATCCCTGAAACAAATGGAAAATAAGGCTGCTTTCTAGGCAACTTTCATAATGTATGATGATCTATCAAAGAAATTCCTCATTTGGAGAAGACTTGTGGGGCCTTGAGCCCACTCTATCCTTCGTCCTTGCAAATTAGACTGTGTAGGAAAACATCAGGACTGTGTACCTATACTTTTTAATATTTTCTCTTTTGCTCCAGCAAACAACATTATAGCAGTTAACATCATAACAGCATTTATCAGTTTTAGGCTCCACTTCTTGTCTCTGAGGACTAAATTAGCAAGGATAATATTATGACAATCTCAGAATATACTAATTACAAATTTCACACCTTGTTTCTGCAAAACATGTAATCAGCAAAGTCACAACTGCTGTAAAATATACATTCTAAAGTCTCTCATACTCCCACAGAGCAGATTACTGCAGGTAACATCGAAATAACCTGAACTGTTATTACCCATTTCAGAACTTGTCCTTGTATAACACATGACTAAGACCATCATGAGACATTTAGTTATTCACTGTATGAAAATGTTTAGCATAGTACAAGAGAAGATTAACACCAGTGGCAATACTAATAGAGTCATGAGTTCAGTAGCTGTAGATTCATCCAGACCCAAAAGAGATGGTGAAAAACATTCACCTGAAGCAGCATATCTCATCTAGGGAGTAAAGCTGTGCCGGAGCTTGCATTGACCCAGTAGCAGCATTAAGTGAGCTCTGACCTTTTTCCCCTGTCCTTCCATTCCTTAGTTCCTATCTCTTGATCCTTAGAGGACTTTTTGTTCTAATTCATCATATTTTTCTCCTTTTCTTCTTTTGAGAACTTCTGTAGGCCCCAGCCTACAACATGGTGCAACATGGAGATTTTCCTTCCACACTGTAGGATTAACCACTCTGTGGGACTCCAGGTGTTACCCCTGGCTTGCTGATTAACTCATTCCTGTCCTGTGGCATGCTCCTTCCAGTGCTGTGTGTGTGGGGCAGCCTTTGAACAGCAGGACATCCCATGAGTTTGGCAGGAGACACCAAGGTGCCCTGGTGACTGCCCAACACAGAGTTTCAGGCTATGGCACTGGTGATCACCACCTTTTTGGAGTCCTTCTCCATTACCTGCCTGTAATGACAATCCAACAGCTGATTGACCCCTTCTTTCCAGTCCATCTGCAAGGGTTTCTCATTTGCAGCATTGGCAGGATCTTGCCAACACCCAAAGTACCCCCCATGAGATGACCCCAAAACCTTCCTGCCTTGGTGAGGGCAGTCTCTGCAAGAGGCACAGGTCTGGTTGACACCAGCACTGTTTGGACCATGACTGCCCGAACAGTGACACAAGACACCCTGAAACACCCCTCATCAAAACCTTGTCATTTGTTCCCAATGCTGTTAAAAAATATATTCCAGAATAACATGAGACAATGACTGACCATGGGTTTTATAAACTGTCAAGGAGGAGTTAACTCACAACAGGACGTGTGCTCCATCAGGTTCAAATTCAGCCCCCATAGGGGTCCCTCAGAATCAGTAATGATAGATTGCTTCAGCTGGGCAGTATTTCAATCAAGACTGCCACAAAAAGTCTTCTTGAAAGTCCCTGCTGAGGTATTGGGCTTGTCTTGCATTGGATAGAAAGTATTTGTAGAGAATGTGTGCAAGGATCACATTTATTTTCACTAAAATATGACAAGAAAACAGCAAATCACTGCCTTGTCTAAGCTGTGGCTTTGTCAATAATAATTTATTCAGCAATCACATGCTGAATGGTGAATAAATGAGTCTCCTGTGTGATGTAGAATAGCATCAAGCACGTCATTTCAACCCTAAACTTTAGGGTTTGTAAACTGATAATTAGCACATTTTACCTAGTTCACTGCCCCATTTCTAGCAATGCATTATGGAAGGACTTGAGCTAAGAACCAAGGAGGCAGGTTATGAGACGCCCCATGTCAAGCACTTGGTGACATCCTAACTTGTCCCTGCATGCTGTTCCTAGAACACAGTGATATGATACAACTAACTTTTTTAAACTGTTCTAGGTCTTTCCCTTCTAAAACCAAAATCTGAAAGAGATTAATTGCAGAAAAAGTACAGATAAATCAATATGCACTTTTAGAGATGCTATTTGCTGTAAATTAAATTCCGTAAATTAATGTAAAGAGGGAAAAATCCCAGAAAAAGCCAACATGGCCTTTATGACCACTCTCTGAATTACTAATGCTCATCTTATTAAATATGTGCATACATCCAACCTCAAAGTGTAAAATAATGCACCTACAATTCATTTTTTTCTCATGGTTTACAGCCTACTACCAGTAGAAGAAGCAGGTTCTGATAATTGCATCAGGCAACAGAACTTCTCTATTTTCAGATGACCTCTTGTTGGCCATCCATTAGTATTTCACTTCTATGTGTGAATACAGTGAGAAGTGCCAGCATAGAAAGAAAGGGAAACTTGAAACTGCTGTTTGCAATTCCTTAGTGGCAGCTCTCACATCCACACAAGTTGGGCTTTGAGATATTTAAGTGCTGCAGTGTTTTATTAACACAAAGTACACAAAATACGACCATCATTTTACAACAATTCTGCAACCAATAGCCAAATTTCTGTATGCATATTAAGCAATGATACTTACCAGCCAACAACCTGTCCTTCCATTCCTTAGTTCATATCTCTTGCTCTTTAGAGGACATTTTGTTCCAATTCAATATATTCTCCTCCAGTAACCAGAAAACAAGTGAGAACCCTCGTCCTTTCAGGAATTGCAAGTGTGTCCCATTTCACCGCAAAGTTACCAATTGAGTAGGACAAATGTCTTAATTAAAAATACATTTGAAAAGCTTCCAATCAAATGATAATATAAACAGTGGTTATTATAAAAACCTGAAAAAAGATGAACAGTATTTCCTCACTCCAGAGAATTATGTGTACAAATCTGGGAAGCCAATCTTTCAGTTGAATATTATCTCAACATTCTTTATCCCAGAACACAACAAAAAGGAAACACAGTTAACTTTTTATCAGTAGTGAATGATGCTGCTCTCAACTTCTGTTTGGTTCTAGCAACATTTAAGTACACATCTGACATTTCTGCCCCTAAATAGCTCCTGGTATGATCCCAGGCTATTCTGATCTGTAGAATGTTTTCAGTATTCTGGTTCTCAGAGTGTGCTCTTGCACCCAAGCTAGCTGGCTGCAGATAGGTCCTGGCTTATAGGATGGCCACTGTCTCTACCAAATTGCCAACCCACCCACTGTGCACCTCTTCAAACTGAGCTCCCTCATTTATTTCTTCTGTGACTTGGCTGCAGAAAGAGACTGTAACACGGAGACAGAAACACACAGACAATTTCAATGAGAAGCTGAGAAAGGCGCACAGCTGGCGAGCACTGATTCCTCAGCGTTCTCAATGCAAACTAGAGCCACAAATTTAATGACTGTTGTACAGACATAACATTTGGGAAAATATATTATGTTCTTTGTGGAGGAAGCAGCACTGAATTCCACTCAGTCCTTGCTGTACAGGGGAGGGTGTAAGATGTTGCAGGATGTGACACAGAACTAGCAGCTTTACCATGAGCAACCTGAGACCTGTCCTTTAGGAGACCATGGCTAATGAAATAAAAAGACAAGAAGAAAAACTAATGATGAACATCCTCAAAGAATTAACAAAGACTTGCTGCAGCTCAGTTCTAGTGAATAAAGGCTCCTAAATGTTCTCTTCAGTTAACCCGTTCATAACAATATCTGTTGTTGCTACATCCCCTTTGTTTTACTCGCCTGAAATTGGTCCAGGCAGTCCATAGCAAGGCAGTCTGTAAAACGTTTCACAGACACACCCCGTATCTATGGGAAGCAACCCAGGGAACTGTAAACCTGTTCAAAAGCTATGCTCCGAGGACATTAGGAAAAGCAAAAGACAGCTTTTCTTATTGTGTCCTTTGCAGCAATGAGACAGAGGTAGCAATCTCATGTCACCTATTTTCTCTTCACAGAAATGGTTTCCATCACAACTGAAAGTGTTGCGCAGCTGTACAACATGACCACCCAGGAGCTCACAGTCAGCCCAGAAAATTTCCACAATAATTCAGGAGTGCACCAAATAGATCAATATGAATGTGTTAGTCCAGATGTATGGAAATGGCTAGAGGATTTTCAGCCTGTATTTCTCTGGTTTATATTTGTTCTGGGATCAATAGAAAATTCCTTTGTGCTCACCGTTCTGTGTTTCCACAAGAGTAGCTGCACAGTGGCTGAAATTTACCTAGCAAACATGGCATTTGCTGACCTAATGTTGGTCTGTACTTTACCTTTCTGGGCCATTAATATTTCTAAAAGTTTTAATTGGCCTTTTGGCCTGTTTCTCTGTAAAGTCATCAACATTATGAGTTACATGAACTTATATTCTAGCATATATTTCCTGACACTAGTGAGTATTGACCGCTACCTGGCCTTGGTGAAAACCATGTCTCTGGGACGAATGAGACGAACCGTCTGTGCCAAATTGAATTGTTTTATAATTTGGATATGTGCATTGCTTATGTGTTCACCTACAATGGTGTTTCGAAATCTGCGTTATTTTGCAGAGTTTAACGTCACAGCCTGTGTTCTTCTTTACCCTGCCAGCTACTGGGAGCCCACAAACAACTGCTTGCTGAATATTGTGGGGTTTGTGATCCCATTCTGTGTAGTTACCTATTGCACTGTGCAAATCATCCAAACTTTACAAAGCAGAGAACTACAAAAAATGAAGGTAGTCCAGACAGAGAGGAGAGCCACCATGCTGGTCCTTGCTGTGCTCCTGCTGTTCATCATTTGCTGGCTTCCATTCCAGATCACCACATTGATCGACACAATCCGTTACTTCTTACCCACTCTCAAATGCCTGGAAGACATCAATGACATACTGACCCAGATAGCCACATACTGTTCCTTTAGCAATAGCTGCCTGAACCCAGTCTTGTATGTGATTGTTGGGAAAAACTTCCAGAAGAAGGCTGTGGAATTCTACAAGGACTTGTTCACAAAGAGGTGCAGAAAATTACAGTCTGTGCAGATGGAAAATTCCCTAGACACTTTAAGAACTTCCATTTCAAGCGAATGCCCAAGGAAAAAGTGTGTTTTAGGAAATTCTTAAAGGAGGAAAGCCTTCTAACATATCGGTCTCTGCTCATATCCATCTGCTACGAGTCCACAGAGTAAACATGTGGTAGCATTCATTATGTGAGGAAAAACAACGGTTTGATCTTAATGGAAATTTCATAATGAGACCTGCTTCTAATGTTATTGGATGTTTTTTGTGATTGAATCCTATTTTGTAGCTCACTTACACATTCAGGGCTGAATGATACTTGGCACATGTATCATTTGAAATGTTTTTCTAAGGTGTACGTACAATTCTCTGAACAGAGCCCCAGTACAGAAGATAGTGCCAGGATTGTGCTGCTACATATTGTACCAATAATAGTGTGTTAGATAAGATTTCTGATCTGGGAGGGGCTTGTATCTGAGTAAGTTCTGTTGAGTGAATCCTGTAGGATGTGTTTTTAGATGTGTCCATCTTTTGGGCTTTTCATTTCTCTCTTTTGTAATCCAAAACTATCTGACTTTTTCATTGACAAGCAGTGCTGTTTTGCAACTGCACTGGTTAGTTACAGATTGACAGGAGCAAGGATGTATGAAAAGTAGCTGAAAAAAAAGTAAAGCAGTATTGGAAGGGAACCTGCACCCACGTGCATGCAGTTAGCCGAGTTTTCTTTGTAGAAGAAGATTCTTTACCCCTTCTACCTTGGAGTGAAAGCATTCATTTACTCCTTTTGAGTGAGTGAATACTATTTATATTCATGCTTACTCTTCAGCTCAGAGAATTGGGTTTTTAGTATTCACAGAGCATAATTAATGTTATTCAATGGATATATAAAAGCTCAGCATAACTGGTATAATCTCATAAACAGAAGAATCTGAGAATATGAAGGAGAACATCACCTAACTACATTAGAAATCTAACTGAAGATAACAGAGGTCTTGAAAGCACTGAGTATTCAAGAAATGCTTTTTCCGATTCTAGTAATACCTACATTTAATTTGTGGTGTTAATCTGTGATATTTTAATACAAGATAGCTTTTCCCCAATTGGACTGTATTTTTGAGCAATGTTGATTATACACATAAAAAAAACTCATCGTGTACTGAATTGTCTTACGCACTTTAACCTCTAGGAACTTTGATCAAAACCAAGTGGAAGATGATCTAAGATATGCTGAAACTAACAGTCTTTGCTCTTTACAAAGCACTCAAGATTACAGCTTTTAAAGCTACCAAGGGAAGTGGAGTTTGGGGACGTGAGTAAACTCAGATGGCCACTACATGGTCATTATCCATCAGAGCTTGAATGAAGCAATAAAGTTCATTTAAGGTGGGAAATTTGTATTAAACGTTCAAATAACTGAACTGCAAAATAGAAGTGTGCAGATGTGATTTAGATTGTGGGATCTAGATCACTGTAGATGATTTATAGGCAATTTCCATGGTTTTTCTTCGACAATCCAGTATCAACCTATGTTATAAATACTTCTGTTGATTCTAATTCTTATGTTACTTCTAATACTTCATCCTTTTTATTGTCTGAATCAGCAGGGACAACTGTGGTGAAACACTGCAAGGTTTTCTGTTATATCCAGTATTATCATAGTGTCTCATCCATGAGCATGCTGTTCATGCAACCCATACACAAAAGGAACTCCATATAGAGGTTATTGAGGCAACAGAAGTTATTTCTGAGTATTTGGTACTGAGAAGTAAAAGATAAAAATGTTATTATGTTAATATCACATTAATTTAAATAATGTAAATATATAGGCACTTTTTTTTTTGCTATGCAGTAAGCATGTACAAAAGAAAATAAAATACTTTGAGAAATGAGATTTCCTGGCATTTTATTCTCTAGCCTGTATCCTGTTACATTTGTCAGATGTTCAACTGTTCCAGATGCTTACTTCACTTCCTGTTACACCAAAAGAAAGTGAGCTGAAACAACAGAATTCTAGCCACTTTGAGATCTTTCTTTTCAGGGCCCATTTCTGAGTGCTGTTGACCACCCTCAACAGTCCCTTTGGAAGTTTAAATCAGAATTAAGGCAGCTAAGGGTACTGAAATATTTTCGGTAGCTTTTCTCATCCTGCTGATAGCTCAAGGTCCTATGCAGACACCAGCAACAACGGAAAGTGCCTGCAGCAGCTTCTGCACATAACATAACAGAACAGACAGTTCTTGCTCACAGACTGTTTCATTCACATTTTACCGACTCTTCAGTGTGATGACACATTTGTGGTATTCACATGCACCATTTATACATGCAACAAAAAAACCCCAAGAAATTAAGTGTAACATCCAAGATACATCTGACATACTGTCAGTTTCCAGTCACACTTGGCTTGCTTCTGTTCTTACAGAAATATGACAAAATATGAGAAGGATTTTTGGTAAAATGAGGTCAGACTTTGTCCTGAGAATTTCAGACCTGAAGATGCCAAAGAGTAATCATATCTGTTTATTCTTTGTCCTGCCCCACTCTTACCTCTGCTCCCACCTTCTCCTTTACTGAGGCTGCTACAACTGTTATCAAGACTTTGGCCATGCAAAGAGCCGATTCCCCAATCAGCCTGACAGAGGTGGGGACCATGGACAGAGGAATGGCAAGGATATCAACAGCCAGATGGTATTTCTTCAGTTTTACAGGCAGGAATCATTCTCATTTCTCCACTCTCTCTTTTTGCAAGTGTATTATTGGCTTCACTTGAAAAATTTAGAGTTTGAAAGGTGTTACACAAACTGCTGGTTCTTGCTGCAGATAGGAGATAGATGTTCTTTTTTTTAGACAGGGTTTCAGTGGAGGAGTTAGCATCTTAGTCCAGGTCTCCGAAACCCCTAAGCAGTCTTTAGCAATTGAATCATCTTTCCATTCCATTCTTCCATTGCTGGTTTTTCATTTTCCTTTGTATTTTGCTGTTTCAAGCTCTGTAAACTGTAGTTAGTCGGCCTTGGTTATTACCGCAGTGTGGTGGTACCAGCATCATCATTTTGGAATTGTAAATAACTGCACCAGAGTTTAAGTTCTCTTTAGCAATCTCTATAGTATATGTGAAGAAATCCAGCTAAGCTGAACAAAGAGTTTTACATCAAAAGGTCATATCAAAAACTTCTTCTGCTGTTTCAGAGCAGATGAACACTTATAGCAGATAATTAAGCTGTTTTGCCAAATATTTCAATAAAGAAAATGAAATCATTAAAACATACTGATCCAAAAAGATATTTTGTCCCAGTTGTTAAAGGCTCCAGCCATCTTAAAAGGAAGATTTTTAGTGGCTGAACTGTTGGACCAGGATCCAGAACTCTGGAGATCTTTGGGCTTTTTGACATTCGTCTACCTTGTAATGTGTGTGATAACTAAGCAAAAGACTCTACCTCTAAGTTTATTAAAATGTTTGTGTAATTATTCTGATGAGAGAGGCTCAGTTAGGATCTGTTAATTCTTATGCAGCTTTAGAAAATGTTTATTTTCTGCAGGAAATTCTTCCTAGATGGTGTGACTGAAGATCATTCAAGCTTAAAACATAAACCAACATGCTCTGGGTATCCTGAGCTGAAGGTGCCAATTGACTCTTACAGATATTTTTAAACTAACCCTTCACATTCTTTCAATTCATGGTCCATTATATCTGTGCAAACTGTGAAACGTTACCAGATCTTTATATACTTTCTATAGGTTGAAATGAGGAATGAAGTTGTAAAGACATAATAAATTAAACCCCCTTTCTGTATAAAGATACAACTTCTTCTGTAGGCTTGTTCTAAGATCTTTAAATGCTGGAGCTACTGCAGTGCCTATTCACTTTTTCTACTAAATGCATAGACTTCCAGTTTTGAATCTCTCTCCATTACTGAAAAAGATTCCAAATATAGCAACAAAACACAATAAAAAATAAGAAACTGGATTTGCAAAGAGGAGTTGGATTTGCAAAAACAGTATTTTGATCCCATTTTGATGAGACAAGTTTTGTATGACTTGTTATTTATCATATAAATTTTAGACGCAGCTGCAGTTTTTCTTCAGTCTGTGAGTAAATGTGGAACTTGGCAGATCCTAGAGATTCATGTCCAAGCAAGGACAAATTCCAAACTTCTTGCAATTGCTCAAATGTTCTTCACTATGGGAAAAATAACTTAAACACGGAAATGCAGTAAGTGTAAGCAAAGAAAATCTGTGACGAAGATCTCTTGTCATATTGCACTTACCTTTATGAGTCAGTGTGAGATGGGTTGTGTCAAGATTTTCCTTCTGTAATTTGTCAGGATTTCTTGCATAATGTGTAATTCACAAATTACATGTTGTGTTTCAAGACTTTGCCAAAATTAAAATTTTACAAGATACTAAAAAAACCCCAGTGTTAAATCTTGAGCCATTTAGAGTTTTCTCCATTTTGAAGGTGTTAACTGGAACATTTTTTGTTTATCAATTTTAACACTTTTTGCCTAACTAACTTACTTTATATCCTTTAATGAATAAAAATTTGGAAGAAAAGTATTTTTCATGATAGGGAAGTTCATAATGAGTTATCACCACTCAGCCTCCCCCCACTTATCAAACAGAAATGGACACAATTGAATAAGAATTGAACTAGATGGGGCATATATTAGTTAAATAGAAACTGAGAAGAATGTTTTCTATAAATAAATAGCATTCCAGTCCCTTGATAATTTCTCATTGGTTTGTTGTTGGTTTGTTTTGTTTTTTTTAATTGAAAATCTAACATTGTTTACATGGCTATACTTAAGACAGATTTGCATGTAAAGTCTGAGATGCAAGATATTATCTTTTTAAAATATTGCTCTAATTCGTGGACAATCAGAATGAAAAAGGTAAAAATAATTTATAATCAACTACTCTCAGACTACTTGGTCCCAGAAAGTAATCAGAAAAATAAGAAGCTTATTTGACTGCAAGCCTGAGAAAATACAGCAGTCATCATGAATATCACTGAGATGTCATAGTCACAGAGATCCATGCCCTGGACACCTATAGTGGGATGCAAAAAACAGTGCTTTTCCAAAAGAGTGGAAACGGAGTTTAGCGAGGTTTATGTTTCAGCAGCCATTCCCCCCTGTACTGCTTCACCCTCAGCTCCTTGGCGTAGTTTCCCCTCATGTGTAGCAGGGAAAGGAGCTCCCAACACAACAAAAGTAATTCTAAGTTTCTCCCTGTGTGCATTGGCACAGAGAAGGCAATTCAGAGCTGTTAATGAAGTAATTATTTTTACAGACATTTGCACAATGGAACTTTTAATTGCCAAGGACAATTTGAGAGCTTTAATTAGCAGCCAAAGGATGACAAGAGTCATGACATATGGCTTGTATTATTTCACAATGAGAATGAATATTTCACGTCTTGAAAAATTACTACAGCTGACATTTGGGAAAGTAAAAAAAAAAAAATCCTGTGGCTTTCTTCCAAAATGTAACATCACACACATGGTGTATATCCAGCAAAACACCCAGGACAGCCCTCAGTCACTCAGTTGTGCCTTGGAATGCATCTTTGAATTCTCTCAGCCACCTCTGTACTGCTGTTTATCAACTGTTTCCGAATTTGAAACTTTGCCTGGATTGCTAGGAAGGACAAGGAGTAGGTATGCCTATCTTTTAAAATGTATTATCTTTATTAAAATAATTTCTATATTATATCTAAAAAATAATATTTTGTGTTTTCAGTTCTAATCTGTGCAGTCTAATAAGACTTTCTTTTTCCCCATGAAAGTAATTCTGAAGGTCAGTATTAGTTTATGTGTAAAGCCATGATTCATTTTACCTAATTGCTCTAACTGGCTAATGAGTATTAATAGTAAAAAGGGTGATAGACGCACTGTGCATGGAAATTCATCAGAAATCAGTTCGAAGTAAGAAAAATATGTCATTATTTGTATAAAAGATGACTGGAATGCTTTAAGGAAAGAAATTGCAAACCATTCGTGTGGCTAATTGTCCATTAGCACTAAATACTTCAAAATACTTACTGAAATTACGGAAAATAAAGCACATTTTCTGTCAAGAGAACATTTGGAAAACTCTTAATTTATAAAAGGCTTGTGCCTTGTGGTAGTGCTCAGACACTGATTAGTAGACTCTGAAGAAAATTGTGCAGCGAAAAGCTCTACAGAATCTTTGTGTACCATTGCTAGCTGAACAAGAATGCGGATTTAGCTGTGAATAAAATCTAATTTGAAATGAAAAATAAAACTTCCTGGTGTTTTTAGCTGAGTCCATCATGAACGAATTTGCTGTTCCAGCTGAGAGATGATGTCTGAAGTGTGCAGAGTGACTGGTATAAGCTGATAGCAAAAAGTTAGCAGGAAAAAGACAAGCAATGACAATAAGCATTTCTTTTTATTCTATATTTAGTAAAATAAATAATTCTGTTTAGGTTTAACCGTTATTATATTCTTCTGCATTATTTTTGGAATATAAAGTTACAGGTTTTCTGCCATTGCTCTCTCATGCCTTAGCCAGTCTCCTGCTATAACAGCATTAGATTTCTGCTGTCTCACAAAGAGCCTCTTTCATACTAATCCATCATTGATTTGCTGTATGTATTTTATTTGTAGTTTTAGATCCTTTCACATTATCTTAGTTTGCATGAGAGGTCTATGAACTAGGTAACATTCAGACTGCTGTAAGGTAAATCCAGGGAGCTGTGCTAACCCGAATTGTACCTCAGTTCCCTGTCAATGCTGCCAGCTTGAGTGAGTTTATGAACTCAGATATAACTTTGATGCTCACCTAATTCTGCTGTAATAAAAAATGTTCTGTGCATTAGTACCAGATAATCTGATGTGTAATATTAATACTTAACTTATTCCTAGAGGCATCCCAAAAATAAAGACTGCAAGGTGCTCATATACAGACATCACTGAGGCTGTACATATATGTAAAACAGATGAATGATGGTCCTAAATTCTCTCTTCAGAAATTCCATCATTAGCTGTCTCCTAGGTGTAAAATATAGAAGCTGAAAGGGCAGAGTTAAAAAGTTGAAGCAGAAAATCAACATTTAGAATGATTGATTGCAAAATATTGACTTTTTTCAAATATGTTCCTTTTTGTGATTGACATGATTCACTTGCCTATGAAATACTGAAATGTTAGATGGCAGAACAGTCTCAATAATAACTTGCCTACTGTAATGTTCTGACATCAAATGCCTGTAAAAACCAGGCACTACCATCAAGCATGGCAGCACCAGAAGAATGAAGCAGGAGGCAGCTCTGACAGTGGATCTCTGACAGAAAATTCAGTGGATTTTCATGGGAGGATAAAGTTTTGCCCATGTTCTTACTCCTGCACAATCTCACTCTTCTGGAGTTACCAGAAAGAAATAAAGGTATTGCCAATGCTATGATAGACTAAATACTTTGGAGCCTGGTACAGCCTCTCTCCAGCTGAACACAAATGAAATTTTTGAACTGGAGAAGAGAGCTGTAAATTTGGAGCTGCAGAGGCCTTCCCTTCGGGCATGATTTTTAGTGTAATATTTTAGATGAGTCTATGTTTTATTATTCCAACTGCTGACATTTGAAGGCAATAAGCTGTCTAATTTAATAGCAATTTTGAACCCAAAGTTCAGGGTGGGAGCAACTGAGAAGGAACAAAAGAAAGCAAAGTTCAGGCAGCAAGTGGAGCATACAGAGAGTGAGCAGCTTTCCCAGTTCAGGGAAGCAGGCATGATCCTGCTTCAACAGAATATAATAATATACTAATGTATATATAATATATTATATAATACAGTAATATAATAATGTACATAGCATGGTAAATAAGAGTAAGAGAAGGGGCAGGAAAGGATGCAAAGCTGGTTTTGTGTCAGCTGCATGACTCCCACTAGTCTCAGGGAGATGGAATTCTCCCATATCTGTGTCTGTCATCAGTCTGGAGGAGATGTACAGAACTACTTACACTGATTTATCACTGGGTTTCCTCTGTGCCTTTAAACAATTGAAGCAAGGAGAGGAAACTTCATGGGATGTAGAGGAAGTTCTATCCTTGCTAGTACTGGGAACATTTCCCACTGCTGCACATATCAAGCCTGTAATTATCAGTAAGGACTAATAAAGAATTCGCAGCAGTTAAATGTTTGTTACACCACTCATGGGAGGCAACTTTTGCATTTTTATGCTTCTTTTTTGCAGTCATTTCCTCTCATTTCAAAGACGTCTCCTGTTCATTTCCGAATTTTTTAAAAAATGACTGAAATTCCTCTACTGAATATTCCCTCCTCAAACCAGAGTGAAAATCAGAGCAACTCAACTGTTTGCCCAGAACTGGATGAGTGGTGGGACATTGTGTACTATATAGTACCCAAGTACATCAACACTGTCTGTGTTATTGGTATGCTTGGAAATGTGTTTGTTCTCTTTATTTACTCACTGCACAAGGGATCCCTGAAGACTGCTGAAATCTACCTGATGAACCTAGCTGTTGCTGATCTTATCTTCCTCATGTGCCTCCCTTTCTGGGCAGACAACATCAACAATGAGTTTAACTGGCCATTTGGCAATTTCCTGTGCCGCAGCATCAGCGCCTCCATCACCTTGAACATGTACACCAGCATCTACTTGCTCGTGGCCGTCAGCGTGGATCGCTACTTGACTTTTGTCCATACCTTGAATCACAGAGAAATATGGAGCAAGACGATGACCAAAGGGATCTGCTTGCTCATCTGGTTCTTTTGCATCCTTCTCAGCATCCCAGCTTTCATGTTCCGGACTGTGAAATACTTTCCCCAGTGGAATATTTCAGCATGTACTTTGGACTTCCCCACCCCATCATCATCGTGGGAAACAGCTGAAAGCCTGGTACGCAACGTAGTGGGGTTTCTGCTGCCATCCACAGCAATCATCTTCCTCAATTTCTCCACCATTAGGTCCCTACAGAAAACAGCAAGAGAAAGAAGAGTACTCAGAGCAAAGGGCTGCAAGAGGCACAGAGGCACAAAGGCAACCAGGCTGATCTTCACTGTGGTACTTATGTTTCTTTTCTGCTGGACTCCTCACCATTTTTTTGTGTTCTTTGATGTATTATACCGTACAGAAGTGATCAAAGGCTGCTTCTGGGGGGAACTGATCAACTTTGGGGAGCAGTTTGCTTATATGCTGGCTACCACCAACAGCTGCATTAACCCCGTGATTTATGTCTTTGTTGGGAAATACTTCAGGCAAAAGGCTTTAGAAGTTTTTTCACAGTTTATTCCCTGTGGCTTTCCTTTGAGATGGGTATCTTTCAAAGAAATGTCTTCAAATTTCAACATGTTTCCAGTAAAGAGTAGTTTAACATAATGGTTCTCAGTTCCATCTCCATTTTGGTATTACAACTTATTTTATGCCAATGCAAATGACATTAAAAATTAATATGAAATGTTCCCATCTGGCCTTCCCAGACCAAGTTAATTATCTATTAAAGTAAATCACTTGATTGATTGCTTATTTTTCCTCAGGTTTGCTTTTCTACTTCTGTGTTGTCCATCCAAATGCATAATATGTGATACCAGAATTTAGTACCAAATGATCTAACTTGCCTTACCTATTAACAGTGGCTTAAAACAAAAACTTTTTGACAGAATACAAGAAATTTGTTTTCTTTGCAGAAAGCCATAAGTCAGCTGAATATTTTGCTGCATTGTATCTGTGATGACAGCTACTACACTACCTATAACACCATTCATGAAATTACAACAGGTATTATAGAGCAAATATGAGCTTAATCTTTAGCTGATTAATGGATTTGAGCAGATATAGAAAAAATTTGGTTATTTTGGACAATATTTTAACTGATTTGCATTTTCACAGTAAGATACAAAGAATTTAAATTTTTTTTGCACTTTAATTATATGCAGTGCATAACTATTGTACAAAATGATGTTACATGAAGCAAGTGTATAGAAATTGTAAAAAAAAGCAAGGTAACACAGTAGCCTTCTCAAAACCTGACTTTTGCTGATCCAGTAAAGTACTAAAAAATTGTCATCAAGTACTGTAAAGATTCTTTTTATTTTTTATATGTGAATATATCTATGATGGTCGTTGATACTGTATTATTTTGAGGCAAATCCTATACATATTTATAATTTTAGATACATATTTATCTTTTACTTTGTAGTCTTGTTCTTTCTTATATTTATTTTTATATTTTGTCTCTTTCCCCCTATTTCTCTGGGTAAGAGCAAATATATAGTTCTGTGGTTAATAATCCTTGTTGCTGCCAGAACACAAACTCTGGTAGTAGAAGAAAACTTCTTTTCAATCACAGCCACAATGGTAGAGTAGATGTACAGCAACTGATACCTGTTTCCATAACTCCCAAATTATGTGTATGTACAGACATTGAAGAAAGTGCAGCCTGTTCAGCCAGAAAGATATTGGTGCAGAAGTGAGCATCCAGACACATCATTTGTATAACAATTCATTTAACTGCTCATTGTGAAGCCTGTTCAGTCTTGTACTCACTGTAACAGCACTGCATTTTCTGCAGTTCTTTTTGTTTCCATTTTGAATATGTAATTAATCTCTTATTTGAACATAGAAATCTGTCTATTCAACTTCATTGCAGTAAGATTAGTGTTAATTTTTAATGGTTATTTCAAACTTTTTTGAATCAGAACATTGAAAGCCTTTTGAAGACTTAAAAGTCTGTCTTCCTGCAATGATGGCTTAAGAATTAAGGGTGGATTAAGGGATCGGGGAGGAAGAATCTCTCATAGGTTTACTACTTCCACTCCTTCTGTGACAGATGTTTTTAAAATAAATATCAGGCTTAAACACCAGTAATAAGAACAGCATGTGAAGTCTCCTGACTCATCTGAAATCAAATTCCTACTTCCCATCTATTGTAAACTGCTGAACACTGCATCTATTTAATACATCCCCATCTGAATCTTTAATTCAAAAAACTTCCAAGCAGAGATATTTTTTGGGAAAGGCAAGGCAAGGCAAGGAAAGGCTGAAATCATGAACAAGGTGCAGAAACAGAAGTTCCATTTTCCCACTACAGATGAGGACCTTTAAAGGGAAAAATATCGTCTGGTCTGACTAACACTTGTCCATGTTATGCAATTTACTCAAATAAATGGAAAAATACTTCTTGAGTGTGGTGGCATATTTAGACTATGACATAACAGTTTGAAAATCAGTATGAAATCGGAATTTAATGGAAAACCTCCTGTTTACATCCATGAGCAAGTGACAAGTGCTTTCATGAAAGTGCTGCTTGTTTTACACATGCTCAACTGTCAGGAAAACATCCGTAGTTTAAATATTGCTTTGAACCACTTAACAGGGTCTTGCAAATGGCTGGATTTACTCTCCAGTATGAATATCTGTAAATATACGCATTTCTGACTGTGTATTAGGGTCTGGTGCTGGTTAGTGGCCACTTTTTGCTGTGGTGCTGTGCTGCACTCACTTCACTGAGCTGTGCCCAGGAAGGTTCTGGTGACAGCCGTGGTGATGCTCCTGGGCTGGCAGGTGGGCAGGGCATTGCTGCTGCTCCTGCGCTGCTGTACTAGACTGGCTGGAATGCCAGTGGGATCTTGAGTCGAAGGGATGTGGATGAGCCCATGATGGAGCAGAGATTCACCCGCAGCTCTTGGAGGACCCTGGGCTGGAGCAGGTGGGTGCCTGAAGGAGAATGTGGCATGATCCTGTGAGAAGCCCCTGCTGGAGCAGGTTTTATGGCAGGACCTGTGACCTCATGGGGAACCCATACTGAAGCAGTTTGTGAAATCTTGCAGCCCCTGAGAAGGACTCACACTGTAGAAGTTCAAGGAGGACTGTCTCCTGTGGGCGGGATCACCTCTGGAGCAGGGAAAGCAGATTTCCTTCCAGCCCATGGAGAAGACCATGGTGAAGCAGTGTGCCCCTGCAGCCCATGGAGGAGGACGATGATATAGACTATATTAATGGTGGACTTCAGGGGGAACCCCTTGTTGCAGCCAGGCTGGGGACAAGAGAAGGAGTTAATTGCAAACTTAAATCAGATAACCTGGTCCAAAAAGGGCCAAGGGATGGGATTGGAATGGATGTGCCTTTAAATTGTTGTAAGCCATTGATTTGAGTTGCATTTTACAGGAATTAGTATAGTAGAACCCACCCCTATCAGTGGAGGAGAGGCCTTACAAGAAGAAGTTTAAGTGCATCAGTGACCAGACCTGAGCTGGCTTTGGTGCCCAGTAACTCCAAGAAGCACAACACCACTTCTGTCCTGAGTGACCACCAGAACACATGAAGCCTGAAGACTATGGACTAAATGAACTCAAAGGATGTTTTGTAAACATCTGTGGACAGTCTATGAGTATTTTCTAGGGGTGGTCCATCGACTAAAGAAATTAGTTCCGCATATTATGTCAAAGGATGGGAAGAAGGGTGGTGGTTAATGAAGTTGTATTGAATAGTGTGAGACCTGGGCATGATGAAAATGGCATGGAATAAGTGATGGAGTGTGCTGGTTTGGGCTGGGTAGAATTAATTCTCTTCACAGTGGCTGGTATGAAGCTCTGTTTTGGATTTGTGCTGAACACAGGGTTAATAATATAGAGATGTTTTTGTTATTGTTGAGTGGGCTTTACACAGAACGAAGACCTTTTCTGCTTTTCATGCTGCCACACTGGAGAGAAGACTGGAAATTGGAAGGAGACACAGCCAGGATAGGTGACCCAAACTGACCAAAGGGATACTCCAGACCATATGACATCACACTCAGTATATAGAAAAAGGAAGCGAAAGGAAGAAGGAGGAAGAAGGAAGGAGGGGACATTTGGAGTGATGGCATTTGTCTTTCCAAGTATCTGTTATATGTGATGGAGCCCTGCTCTCATGGAGGCTGAACACCTGCCTGCCCATGGGAAGCAGTGAACTTATTCCTTATTTTCTTTGTTAATGTGTGTGACTTTGTTTTCCCTATTAAATTGTCTTTGTCTCAACACATCAGTTTTCCAGCTTTGACTCTTGATTCTTTACCAGATCCCTCTGGTGGGGGAATGAGCAAGTGGCTGCATGGGGCTTGGCAGCTGGCTGGGTTTAAATCTCAACAAACCTGACCCAGGAGTTCCATATTGTTTCTGCCTTGAAGGTGTATATGGAAATAGAGAATGAACTTGGATTGCAGCTAGGAAATCTCAGGATAAGCACTAATAAATTCTCCTGGTGAAGCCAGTGACAGGCTGCTTTGGAGACAATCCATCACAGCAGCAATGGGAACCTCAGAGCCCACTTTAGACAGAAATTGTTAGGGAAAATATCAAAATGGTTGGTTCTGTACTAGCACAAGGGAGTGTGTACCCCTCTGATTCCTTCTCTTGTGGTCAATAAATAAAGTTTCCTTGTCTGCCCTTTCAGGGTTCTTCACCGGTTACCTCACAACTTTGGCAGCCAGCAGACCAATATGGCCAGACTCCACTGCCCAAGGGTTGTTCTTTTGAATAAGCATCATTTTTACCTTCTCTCATGTTACTTTGGCAAGCATTAATCATTAAAAATCTTCTCTGCCGCAAAATGAATTCCTGCACCTTAAGAGCTTGCAAGTTAAATTGCAATAATTTAACTTATTCTCATCTGTCTATATTGAATTCATATTTTACTATTAATTTCTCAGGGACAAGGACTATTGTCTGTTCAGGCCTTGCTTAATGTCCAGCCTGGTCTTAGTTTATCATACAAGGCTCCTAGCACTGGTGCAATAAAGTGACATTTAGGATTCACTGAAACCCACCTCAAGGAATCATACAGCCTGGACTTACATTTTTAATCTCAAAACATTTTGACAAGCCATTTCAATATTAAAAACTCTAACTGTAAATACAGACAATTCTCATATGAGAGAAACTTCACCTTTAACAACAACAATAACAAAAATACCACCCAACCCACCTGAAAATTGAAGAAAAGACATTGATCACTAAAAATAATAACCTAGACATTTTCAGAGATCTATAGCCACATGGATTTCTAACCTGCCAGGAGTCATCTTCCTGGGAAGAGAGCTGTTTGTCATCCCTGTCAAATTGTACCACATCAAGTAAAAATGTTGACTCTTGGATGGAAAAAATCCCACTTTGCTCACAAGTCAGATGTACTGCAGCTTTCAGCAGTCAAACCCTCACAGAGATGCTTACACCTCTGTAGTTGCCTATGACAGAGTTACACAGGAGATCTGGTCGCAGAACAACAGGAACCACTTCACTGCCCATGGATCAAGGATGACGGGTGTCAAAGAAACTGATTGTTCATTGTCCCAGTGATCTTTTGGTGCACTCCCAGCAACAGGACGGGAACAAGTGACAAAAGCTGCACCAAGGTGGCAGGACCAAAGTCATACTGGGGAAATGGGTGCGTTTAATGGAGAAGGGCGAAACATCTGATTGGAGACTGGGAGTCAAGAAACAGAAGAAAAGGCTGAGATGAGAGAAGAAATAACCCACCAGTGTCTCTGTCAGCATCTACCCAGTGCCAGAGTGTGGGGCCGAGCAGGGAGGTCACAGTGACCAAAAGACAACATTGAGGGAGGAGGAGACAGGGACTGGCTGGACCAGAGGACAATATGCACGTGAAAGAGAAATGACTTTGACAATGAACTGGAGCAGAGTTGAAACCTGATGGCAAGGAAGTCAGAGCAAAGTGTAAAAAAAGGGAAGAAGCAGTAGATATCTCAGGATGGGACTTGGAATATTGCATTCCCTTAAAAAATCCTGTCAGGATTGAAAACACTAAAAGAAGTTAAAGAAATTTGAGCTTATCAAATCAAAAATCCAAGGCCCAGGAAATATTTGACCTAAGACTGTTCCTGGACTCTCAGTGTGGTCTCCTTCAGGGTATGAGTTATAACATGGTCTTATGGTCTTATGACTAAGCTTTGATTTTCCAACATTGCAATTTATCCACTTCTGATTTAGCCTTGTGTCATCCTGCCTTATGTAGGAGAGAAACACACTTATGTAAATCAACAATACCCTCAAGAAATGAAATCATCCATCCTGCATATTAAATAAAAACAATGGTATTGATAACACACATACTGAAATTTGCACTAAGAAATCTTTCAGACAACATATAATTAAACCAAAACATTTATTTCAGTAAGATTATCTAGAAGAAAATTAATTTAATAATCATGTTTGATCACAACTGAAAAGATTAGAAGACACTGTAAAATAAGAGAAGATAGGAGGAATATTGTCAACAACAAAAATTCAGGAAGGAACATCCTCCTTTCCTTGTTGCACATTAGGACTCTGGACAAAGAGCATACACCCCTTTTGGTGGGTGGAAAGGATTTGTCAAAACACTTTCATCACAGAAGAGCAGGGCAGGTTTTGGGAGGGCAGATGAAGAGAAAAACTAGGGTTTCAAAAGAAATCCTCCTCTGGCAGCTCAACGAACAGATGGAAATGCGCATCCTGGGACTGGACCATGCAAGAGCAGTTTGGCTTGGGTTTATTTGTTGTTTTTCATGAGGGAATTTGAAACACTCATGCAAAACAAATCCATCTGAATAAGACAGTTTATTTTAGTATTTTAGCTATTTTTTTCCTTCAAGTTTTCAGTAGCTACTGTTCATTGCCAAGACTTTTATTTCACACATGACTCAGAGTAAAATCCTGGATATCTTTCCTAGCCTAGTGGGCTAGATGAGGAACCTGCCTCCTCTTTCCTCAGCCCCATGCCACAGGAAGCCCTTGCAACTAATATGTTTATCCCTGGTGGAGAATGGCTATGGACCCATTTGGCACAATTGCCATGTCCTATTTGGATTCTCTAGAGGACACTGCACCACAAATACCCATTATGGTGAGTGAGAGAAAATGTTAGTAAAGCCCATTCTTGAGTTTCAGCGTGGTTAGTAAGCATGGCTTGAACAGATCCATCTCCTTCTCAGGCTCCATTCATGGGCAGCAATGCATCTGTCCTGATTTTGGCTGGGATAGAGTTAGTTCTCTTCTTAGCAGCTGGAACCTCTCTGTATTTAGCTTCTAGAATAATATTGATATCAAATTGATTGCAGACAGGAGACAGGCTGGGCACTGGTCAATGAGTTGCGAGCAATTTTTTGTGCATCATTTGTTTTTCTTGGGGTTTACGTCTCTCTCTTCCTCTCCCCTTTTCATTACTGTTATTATTGTTGTTGTAATTATCATTTATATTATTGTATCTTACCTTGCTTCAATTGCACTGTTATTATTTCAATCCATGAATTTTATCTTTGCTTTCCTAATTCTCCTCCCCTCACACTGTCAGTAGGGTGTCTAGTTGCCTGCTGGAATTAAAACAAAGCTACATCATACTACCTTGTGTGAATAGTAAGAGGGAAGAAGCCGTTAGCAGTTCTCCTCAACTTCTGGCAGGAGAACTTTGTCCGCATGACCTACTTTGGCCATGTTGTTGCCACAAACTCAGTAAGTCCCTTGTGCTACCAAGCACTGCTCAAGGAGAGATATTAAATGACATTATATAGTATAAGAAATCCATGAATTCTAAACTTCCTATTTTTATGTGTATGTGTGGCTGGTTACAATACATTCTACAGGAAAAAAAAAAAAAACATTAGGAAGAAAACATGAAGCAGCTGCACTAGAAAACCCTCTGCTGCCATCTTAACATTGTGTACTTCAGGTTTGTTCCAGCAAAATCTTCACTGTCTGCAGCTTTCAGGAGTTGAGGCTTATTTTCCATTATCACTCCAATGTACAGCTACAGCTGGAAGAGATGTTCTCCTCTGGGAAGTAATTCACACATAAAAAAGTTCACATTTGCCTTTCAGCTCCTGCACAGAAAATCTCCAGGCACGCATTAGGAATTAAACCAGCTGCCACCATTTCCCAGGAAGAGCTGGAATAAATCTCACATCCATCACACAAGACTAACTTGATAGATAAACTGCAAGGTCCAAATTCTGAAAAGACTTTTCAAATTGTCCCACTTTTGGTGTATGGATAAATGTATTTGCTATGTTGCTCTGGAGTATCACAGAGTGAGAAATGCTCTTCAGCACTGAAGGAGCATAAGTATAAATATGTAATGCCCCAAGCGTTCCTTACCTGAGTGACAGAACTGTGCTGTGAATAACAGGTTAGAGGTCAAAACTTCACCTAATGTACATAACAGTAATTGAAAGCAGTATATATTTGCACCAGACAAAGAGCTAGTCCTGAATAGAGATAGCAACCCTGAATGCTGACCATTATATCACGATGAAACTATTATAATTTTTTCAGAGACAAAGAAATTACATAATCTTATAGTTAGCATAATAAGCAATAGTCTCTAATTTTTTTTTCTGTTACACTCTTTAGCTATTAAGCTTCTGAAAAAATTTTTTCATGTGACAAAATTGCTGGTGCACATTGTAGAAGTTATTGGGGGTGATGAGGATTTGCCCAGGACAAATCATGACAAGAAAGTTCAGCCTCCATGAATAAAGTGAGACACTTGGTAAGCTCAGATTTTTAAAAGATAAGCAAATTTAGAAAAAAAGGTAAGATACTATATTTAACAAATCAAAAAATAGCTAAAACATTTTTAAAAAATGAGAAACCCAAGAAAATTTAAAGATTAGGCTGCAAAACTTTAGTCAGTCTCTTATGAATCAGAGGAAGTGCTGAGCCCCTGAGTGAGGCCTCTTGCCAGCATTGCTCAACTCTCATCTGCTGGTTACATGCCAGCTCCCCAGCATGGATGCCAGTAATTCATAAGGCAAATCACCAACAGACAGAACATTGAATGTCTCTGATGCGGCAAGTGCTTGTCAGGGAATGGACGACGCTACATCTGATGGGGCTTAACACCCTACAAATATCCTTCTGTCTAAGGCAGACATGTATTGCAGATAAACAGTAATCTACTAAAATAGGCAAAATTCTTTGTAAGAAGGTATTATGAGGTATAGCACAGTTTTGTCTCCTTCCTTGCCTCAGACTTTTGGATGTGAAGGGATGCAAAGCACCACTGGGTCAGCTAAATAGTTTACAGCTGTCCAAAAACTGTCAGCAAACTTTCTCATGGAGTGGGAGAAAAGAAACGCTCTGCTTTATTTCACAAGAACTGCAGAGCTGTTAAATAATAAACCATCACTATCAGGATATCATGGAAATGGTTATCATTGCCCAGTTAAGAGAACAGGGAACTAATGATGGCAGAAGATTAATGCATCAAACTGACTTGAAGTTATATAGAAAATGAGGAACATTCCATTTCTCAATGGTATTAAAATCCCTACAGCCAGCCCTGGTATGCTCTTCATGGCTGGATCATAAAGGAGGAAGAGCACGAAATCCAAGCTAATGGGAAAATACTTAACAGAAGCCAGCTCCAGAAAAGAAAAAGTATTTTTTTTCTAAAAGAACTCCTAGGTGTGTAGACTACAGAGACTTCATACATCCTAAACTTCAAGGCAATTCCTTGCTAAATTGTCACTGTAGATCAAAAACAGCATTCAGGTGTTCAGTGATGCATTAAAGACACACTTTCCTTCACACATAGCCCTGTTCAAACCAAGACTTGTTATCTTTCTTAGGCCAATACACACACTTGGTAGCCCAAGGAGGGAGGACAGTGGTCTAACTACCAATTATACATCCAGTATCTAAGTTCCCTAAAACCACAGTGCACCAGCTCTGGCGCCAGCTGTACCTACTCAGCCCTTTGGCTGTCTGCAGCAGCTGTATTATCACTTCTCAACTGCCCTTGAGGGCTGGCTTTCAACAGCAAGATTGTGGTCAAAAGTATTCCAATGACTAAGGCACAAGGGGGGGTTTCTGCCAGACAGTTTCAGCTCTTCTCCCTTCTGTAGCCTTTTTTTAAATCAGCAGATGGGGTAGATGGGGGTCTAATTACAGCCTTGTAGGGTGCTCTGAGCTCTGTGTGCAGAACTGGGTTTGCTCCTAAATATGCCAGTAGTCACCCCAGAGGTGAGCCCTAGACCAAAGAGGTAGCCAAAAAGGTACTTCTGTTTTGAGGCTGCTGTGATCTTCCATAAACATAGCAGGACCACTGCCACCAATGTATGTCAGGTAACCACCAATACAAGGAGGTTTCCAAATTTCATAGATGGCTTGATCTCTTGCGGCACCTCAAAATAAAATAGGTATATGATCACAGAATAATATAATGTGCTGAGTTGGAAGGAACCCAGAATCATGTGCAGGACAGCCCAAGAATCACGCCAGGTGCCAGAGGGCATTGTCTGATGTCACATACTATAGCAGCAGAGATTACCCAGTGCTTCATCATGAAAATAAAAGGTATTCCACCTATTGTCTGTGTATACTGCACTTACTTTAAATGTGGAACACTTGCCCAAAATTTTACCACAATACCTGTCTTGCTGGTTGTTGCATCCTCAGAGGTGGCTGCATCACTGTTCTTTTCCTCCATATGTTCTATGTAGAGGTATAGGTTTGTATTTGCTAGTAAAATATTTTCTATAAAAGAAGTATTCATATTCATACATTTTACTGAGAGAATAATCATTTACTTGGAACAGCTGGACAAAAATGAGCTTTGTTAGAATTATTCTTATTCCATCTTTCACGCTCTGCCAAAATCAAATATCCTAGAAGTACACTGCACATTGTCCAAAGCCTAAGTTCTCTAAACAGCATTTGATGTCCCTGAGAAACTGCTCAAAACATCACCAATGGATCATATTAAAAGGAGTAGTCCATGGAGAAAACATGTAAAGCAAGGGCACAGTTTCAGCAGAATAAAATTAGATGTGTGGTATTAGACTTGCATTGTTCTTCCTGCCTCTGCTCTGCTTCACTTCCAGGCATTCTACACAACCCTTCCTGTTTATTCAGATGAGGTGTGAAGGGTTTGGAAGAGTTATTTTGGGATACTGTCCCAGACTTTTGGAATACTGATGTAGAATTCAATTCCCTTCAGGCACTGGATTCTTCGTCGGCTTTTTTGTCAAATTCTAGCTACTCAGACTAATACCAGTGGAGTTAACCTGTGTCCGGATTTTAGTGAAACACTTCCCTCTTCAGTTCAATATGTTGTTTTCTGATGCACTGGGCAGTATTGCATCCCTTTGTGTTGTGGGAGGCTTGTCTGGAGTCCCCGCTCCAGTGGAAATCAGTAGATAATGGCAGATGATGTCCACCAGCAGGGCCCCACAGCATCTCTTCATGAACCTGCTGTATCTAGAACAGACTGGCCCAGAGCAGGAAAGCCCCTGCAACTCTGCAGTAAGGGAATACCCTGAGGGCAGAGAACTGGGAGACAGGAGCCAACAGCACAAGACATGTGATAGACAAGTCAAGCCATCTTCCTTTTAGGAATTATCAGCAATATCTTCCTAGATGTCCAAAATTTTTTTTTTTTTCACACAGGCTAATAGGGAAATCCCTTTGTTTGTTCAAGGCTATTGCTATATGAAGTGATGTTTTCTGTACACTTTTCAGGTATAAACAAAACAGCAAGAGACACTCAGTTGTCTGAACTGAGACACATATAGTTCTGTGAACATTCTCCTGAGGTATGAGGAGAAAGACTGAACAGCTCTGATGCTATTAGCCCAAATTAAAGTAATGAATATTAGTGCTAAACTCATTGCAAGGACAGCAAGACAGTTCAATGTTTGGAAAAAATGTGTGTGTCATGGAAGGGAAAGTTAAATGTCTCATAACTTGACTGTGAGGGCAGGGGTGTTGGTGGAAGGCAAATGGGCTACTCCACCTGACATTAGATTTACAAGTGTGTTTCCTTGTTGAAAGAAGAGCCAGAAGACCACAAGACTTTCCCCCTCTTTTCAGTCTAGGCCCTGAGAGTGACAGCAGGAAATAGACTGTGTGGCAATACTTATTTAGTTATGTGAACAGAGATCATCTCACAGCATGAGCCCATTAAAAAAGGTAAAGGAAAGTAGGGCAGACAGTGGAGGCTGTTGCATTTGGTTGTTTTCTGCCATTTGTCCTGTCAGTGTTATCTGCATTATTTTGCTGTGAATAAATTCTGTATTTTTGTGTACATATGGAACTAGGACTAAAACACCTTTTAGTGTTTAATAATCCATTTCTACTTTTACAGGAAAATGAGGAGAAGCTACAGCACTCTGTAAAGCAAATATTTTCTAATTCATGAGGTCTAAAACCCATCAATTTACCATTTGCAATATTCTAGGGCATTAGTTTTTCCTCCCTGCACATACGCACTACAATAAATACCCTAAATTTCCCTTTCAGCAAATTTGTTTTTAGTGTCTGCTAACATAACTGTCTGTAATTACTGTCTGACACTGAGTTATATGAATATAGATGGGTTTGATTAGAGTTGGTGAACTGTTTCTAGACAAGCACTTTATTTGAAAAATACAGCCACTATTTTTCCTTAACAAATATCTAGAGATTGAACCTGCTTTATGTGTTTCAAATGCTCATTATTTGGAATTATGCAGTAGGTGGTATATATTACAGCATATTGAAGAATGATTAACTCTTTAACCTTGCTGCTGGCAGCTTCAGATGCTGATTTTTGGTGTGGACAACCATCCAAAGCACCTACTTTCCCCTCTCTTCTATCAGCCAGGATATTTTCAGGCCCACTAAGTAGAGCCTCTTTTGACAGGAGCACTCTTCCACAGGGACAGCCAAGTCACTTTGTTCAGACTTGCGTGTGACAGAAATGCTGGGGAAGTGGGGAAAGGAATTTGTGAATATGGGAAAGAAGAAAAGGTAGGTCTTTCGTTTTGCTGGATTCACATCAGCCCCTAAAACTGCTCTGCCTCTCTGGTTCATCTGGACATTCCTGCTGGAACCTATCTGGGTTTCTTCCATCTGACCTCTTTGAAGCAATTGCTGAGTCTCCACTCAGTCTACATACATGGAAATTAATTTAGAGTTTAAGTCTGTTTTTGCAGCAGCACTTACCAAGCTGGAGGAGACCTCCCCAACAGACCAGCAATAAACAGTGGCAAGCTGCACACACAGAGCTGTGTTGTGTCCTAAAGGACCTAAAGCATAGTTTTACCTGCAGCTGTTAGCCTCAGCTATTGAAATATTGACAGGTATTAGGGGCTTTTGTTAAAATGCATCTCTTCAGTCTCAAGAAAAGGCCGTGTTGCACATTCTGCTTGCTGCTCTATACAGCTTACTGTGCTGCCTGCCAATGTGTCTCTGAAAGACTAATGATATTTACAGTGCTTTATCCACATTTGAACACAATATTCTCATGATAATCTCATCTAGAATTCAGACCACCCCATGAGATGACCTTCTCTGAGAAAAAAAAAGAAAAAAAAAAAGAACTGTCTCCTAGTGAATATGATTGGTAAAGCAATATACAGCTTCATGAATGCCTAATTTCTCTAAACCTTTTAAAATTGCAGTTGTAACTTATACAAATTTACAACTGCAATTTATAACACATGGACAGAATTTCAAAAGCTATCACAGCAGGTCTCTTGTGCTGCAGCCTAGACCACTGCTTCAGAACTCTGTGCAAGGAGCGTTGATCCATATCAATTTTTGCCCTGTGTGAACTGACAAGCTAGAAACCCACTCTGTGCCCTGGCATCATGGGCATGCTCTTACTGGAAGTCTCTGTGAGCTGTGTCATGCCTCTCACTCCTGCCCAGTGCTCCCAAACACTAGCACTACCCAGCACAGCCTGTATCACTAAATTAAAGGGTGCAGCAATGCTGACATGGCCTCCTTGTTCAATCCAAATTCTTCTGTACATCTTCACATCAATCACAGAACACACAGGAGGTCACTGCAGCAACTCTGCCAGCTTGGATTAGATGCTACCAGTATGAAATATGACAATGCCACAGGGCAAGAAAGGTCCCCAGCTATGTCCACCCTAATGGAACCATGATTAGAACTGCCTATTTCAGCAGTGAAATCACCAATAGATTATATATAGAATATGCTATGAGAGTTAATACACCTGAAACAACAATGAAGGGGAATTGCACTTAAACAACAAAGTAGAGGGACCAGAAATGTGATTCAGGAGCAGTCAGATGAAGTTGGATCTCCCTGATCCATTCCAACCCTTAAATTGCTTTGCTCACTTTGATGGCCTGTATTAGAGGAAAACACTGGAGCTTCAGGCAGCTCTCAGTGTCACTTGCTTTGTTAGATGGTCCTTGTCTTAAAGGTCCTCTGGCCTGCTTGCTCACCCTTCTCTTATTTGCATCAGAGGAGGATGAAGGACAAGGTAAAGAAGCTTTCCTGAAAATGAGTTAAAGTGCAGAGGCAGTTGCTGGGGATGGGTATAGGCATGTTGAGAAAGTACAACATATTTTCTTTAAGATTAGATGAAAACGCCTACTTCTCTTCTCAGCTGTTTCAAATCCCTTTCTAATTATAATCTATTTTGAGCTGATGTGATTGTTCTGAAGGACTTGACCCTATAGTCAGGCCAAATTAACCAGGCAGGAAACACCTGCACTCCATCTCTGTCCTCTGAAGAACATCTGTATTCTCCTTCTCTGTCTCTCTCTCTCTGCTGCCTGAGAAACTTCGGGCATTATTACTTAGGCCCAGAAATGGAGAGCAGAGCTCTGTTAAAACACAAAAAACTAAAATGGAAAGCAGAAACTTGTGATTCAAAGCAAGGTGTGCTCACTGAACAGGCACACACTGAACAACTCCTGCTCTTTTCAAAGGCATGAGAGACCTACATATCATATACTGTCTGTAAACAACCTCCTAAAACCTGGGAATTTTAGGAGATCCTCAGGATGCCCATTTCTTTCCACCAATGCAGCACTCAATTATATTGCTCCGTGCCACTGAATTCTTGTGCCATATGGTGCTGAAATTCGAACAACTGGTACAAGATGACTTAAGTGGATGCCAAGTAACTTGAGGATATTATTGCTTTCCCAGGGGTGAAGTGACAATGTTGTCAACTCCTCAGAAAACAGGAATACATGTCATTCATCAGCCATGTTTGAGCTGCTTCAGTGAACCACAGTGAAATCCTTGTCTTTTACAGGAGATGTGTACCTGAGTCCTCAAGAAATGGGACAGAGAGAAGCAGAAAGACTGTGTGCATGAGCATGCATGAGGGAGGAGCTGGAGGACTGAAAACTTCTAATGATGTATGCTTAGCTCACATAGTAACAGGTAACAGTTAATGTCCTTCCTGCAGAAACACAGTCAGAAATACTGTTGGCAAAAAAGAGAGATGGGAAGGCCTCCAAAAAACTGAAGAAGCCTGAAGAAGCTCCTAAGGATATTTATGCAAAATTTCATGGTAATCTCAATTGTTTTGCATTACTTTTGCTAAATGCATGTTTTGTACAAAGCAAATTCTTAAAATTGTTTAGTTTAAATATTTTAAAGTATTTTTCCCCCATTCACAAATAAAAGATGAAGAAAGAACACTGCCAAATGTAATGTTAGTAATCTCCTGAGATTTCAGCATCCTGCTTTATAAATATTCTGTAACCATAGACAGATTGCTTCCAAGGAATGTGCACCTAGGAATAAAGTTCACATTATGAAATCACAGAACCATTTATGTTGGAGGGGATCTCCTGACATCACCTAGTTTAGGTTTCCAGTCTCAGCTGAAGGAGAAGACATGAACATTTGCCACACCTAACCCAAGAGCTAGCAGGAAGAAGAGCCCTTTCTGTGGGCTCTGAACACACACCATGCTGGGTGGGCTCCTGACCTCCTGCACGGGTTGGAAAGTCCTGTCCTGAGGCTCCCAGCAGAATTCAGGATCAAGATATCCATCCAAAAGTTAGGCTCTGCCAAGGGTTGTGTGACTCTGTGAGTCCACTGACAAGACTCACCAATTCCCATGGGATTTTTAGGAGCAGATTTTAAAGACTTGTACAATTAGTCAGCAAAGCATTATCAGTGACTGTGGTGAATGTACACTGATGTAACAAACCTAAAGGCTAAATTATCACCGTGGATGGTCTGCTCTCTCACCAATACAATTGCTTTAATCTTGTTTGCCTTTTTCCTCTCAGCTGTAAATAATGCACAGCAAATTTAAGAAAACTAGAACAGACCTCAGGTGATGGCAAACAGCTTGTTTAAGTCACTTTACTGGAATGTGGTTTGCACCCTTGCTCAGTTCTAGAAGACCCTGGGGCAGAATGCCATGGCATGTTTAAAGTTCTTTCGGCAGAAAGACAGGTTCCCCAGGCAACAGTGAGATATTGCAAAAACACTTTTTCCAAAGCACTGCTGCCCATTAACTGCCTTCTCCAAGGGATGATCTTTTCCAGACTCATCTCTAACTAAAGGCAGTGGCAGGTATGAGCACGGAAAACTTGAGGCTGAAGAGGAAGTCTCCAACAGCACACATCCTTTGTCTACAACAAGGCCAGTCTGGTTTACACATCTGTGAGGACACAGAGAATGAATCATGTAACTTAGAAGTTAGTTAAAAAATTCTTGCTGCCTTGTGCTTTTGTGTACTACATTTTTAATGCATATTACCTGTGTTGCTTGGTTACACTCAAACATTCCAATGCAGCTTTTAAAAATACGTTTATTGCCTTGCCATGCACTCTCTACTCAAAAAGAAGCATTCAAGGAAGCAGTGCTTGGCAACACAGAGCTGGACGCTGATGGTTTCCAATAACATGCAGAGCTCACTGACCTGCTTCTGAAGACCTTAGCTGCCATATCTCCGGTGGAAGAACAGCAGCAGAGACTGCTCTGTCCTGACTGAACTGCCCCAGAACATTCCAGAGCATGTCTGATGAGAAAAGAGCTATTATAAACTCAGAATTGCCAGTGTCTATATAAATGGACAAATAAACTATGAAGTAAGAGCTCTGGAATCAAACACCATGAAATATTATCAGAACACTAATGACTGCATTTTCACTCTTGCCAACAAGTCCTCCTAATGTAAATGAATATGGAAATACATGCAAAGGATTCTAAAATAATCAGCGCAAAACTCAGAGCTGCAAATGGACACTAAACATGAGTTTACATGGTGTGAAACAGCCTGTGGAGAGCACATCTCTGTGAGGTGGAGGATGATGGTAGCTATTTGACTGGTTTTCATGTGAAAACCAAGTGTGCTCAAGTGTGCTCAGGAGATGTTTCTGGACCAGCATCCAGCCTGATTTTCACATCCACACAACACTGTATGGATTGCAAACCCTGAACTGAGTACTTGGATGGACGGTAACTGAGAAAACTAGACACCCATTTAAAGAAAGCTGGAAGCTTTTGTAGGTGGTTTGGAGTTTAAGGTAGCATTTGGAATTGAAAAAGAAAGCTGTCATGTAGACAGCCTTCACCTCACCTTTGCAGCTGAAGGGTAATAGAAGAGGTCTTGGGCAGGTGAAGATGGTCATCTTTAACACATATACAAAGTGTGAGTTCAAAACGAAAACATTGATATTCTGTGAGAAACATCTGAGAATAATAAAATTGAAGCTTAGACTTCTGTATCTTGTGCTTAGTCTTGATTCAAGTGGGAGTGATCATGGAGGGCAGTAAACCAAAGTCTTACAGACAAAGAGCAGGGTGTCCTGGGAAAAAAGGTGTCTGAGGCCAAAAAAACCCCTTAAACAACAAAACCCACACATAAGAGAGGCTGTAGCTAAAAATGGGAATAAAAAGGATTGAAAACTACATCATTTTTCTATGCAGCCAGAGAGTAACACACACTTTTTGCTCAGAAGTTTTGAAGCCAGTTAGGCTCAGATCCCTGGTGACACAAAGAGAATTTCTTTCACTTCTGTGTTTTAGTTCACATTAATTAAAAACAGTGAATGAATGAACAGAACTGTCCCATTTAATACTCATGACATGTGAAAACATAAGATTTCTTTATCTTATATGCTTTGACAGTGTAAATCACAGTCATCTCCTCTCAAGAATATGTTCATAAGTTTAATACCTTGGCCAGACAAATTCCTTCCTGTTGTGTGTGGACAAACAGCAACCACTAAAGCTGCACATACACAGAGCTTTGGGGTATTACAATTATCCTTTTTTATAGCACCTTTAGCACCTCTGACTCAGTCAAGCAGGAACCAAATCCCTGCTCAGTCACAAATCTCATCTACAGCTTTGGCAAGAGGGTAGTCCTCAAAGCTGTCTGTCATCACTGTCCCTGGACCAGTCTGCTCACAGAGGGACGCTGCCCCAGAGTCTGGGCACAGACACTCCCCACAGGCTCCTGTCACTGACACTTGAAGGGTCTCCCCCAGTGTCCCCATGGGCCCAGAACAAGTCCACAGACCCAAGAGTCCTCCAAGAATGTGGCAGAGGCAAGTGAGACCGAGGAGTGGTTTGTGTTGGGTATAGCTGCAGCAGGGTAGGACAAACTGGGGAGAGCTACTGTCCCCTTCTGTGCCACAAGGGAGAACACAGGTCACCGGGTGACACAGGCTGTGTTCAGAAGGTGCCAAAAGTCACCACTGACCTACCTCCCCTCCTGCCTAGCTCTCCCACAAAAGCGCATCCACAAAATTTCATTATCTCTCTCTTCTATTTGCCCCATTCTCGATTAGAGACCAGACACCCATGTCCTGCAGGCACAGCTTTCCCAGTCTCCATTCTCCTCTAGAAGATGGGTGTCTTACTCCAACTCCCAGACACATCACAGGGAGCCACCGTGGCTGCCCAGGGCCCTACAGCCAAGACAAGAAGACACTGTCAAAGACAATTCTGCAAGAATAACAAATGTATTCTGTCTTGAAGAGCACAGTTAGAAATCCTTTACCAGAGAAGTTCTCAGACAGAGATGATGCATAACTCCACCATATGTGAGGGTATCTGCTCCTGGATGATGAGGAAATGTGCCTGCCTTGCCAGGAGCTGGCTGCAGTCATGATCAACAGCTTTGAAGGGCAAGTGGCCATGCAGGGAGCCTGGCTGGTCCAGGCTGGCAGATGAGGAGGCTCAGGTTGCTTTGGAGCACAACCAAAAATATCAGAGCAGACTTTGTCAGCAAGTCTAAGAAAGCCAATTAATCTGACAACATTTCAAAGACCACTGTTATAGATGTCTAAGGCAGCTTTGCCTTCAGTGTTTCAAGAGTAAGGTCAGCTCTGGTACATGGGTAGGGCAAGTGAAGAAAGAATAGAATGGGATTTTTTTGAAGTATTGCAATGCTTTGAATTCTCACTTCCTCTTCTCTGCCAAAACAGTAAATCAGTGTAATATAAAGAGCCTTAATGGTATGAAAAGAGGTTTGTAAAAATATTTTTATTAAAATAATACTTCAAAACATTAGTTAATTATTGAGATTTATTAATATTTAGATTAATGAAAGCTGAGGCAAAGAGACATGAAGACCCAAATCAGAGTCATTGCTGCTACTGAGTGAAAGACTCTGCCCTATGACTGAAGTTTCAGCACGTCATACGAGGCTCGATGAGAGAATGCATTTGCACAGACACACACAGGAAGGAACCTTTCCTACAAGCTGCCTGAAATTTGGGAAGCACATGTGAGCATCTGACACACAGATCTGGAGCCCAGCTAGGCTTTTTTTTCTTGGACTCATTTTGCAACCAAGGAACAGCTGCTGAGCAGCCTCTCCTGGTGGAAATGAATTACTGCTTTTCCAGAAGAATTTGGATTCAAGGTGTTTAATTCCAGCTACAGTCACTGCAACTAAGCTGTTCTCTAACACTTTACCATGCTGTCAGTGAAAATCTGAAGGGATTTAAAAACACACTTGAGAAAATCTTCTGTTAAGCTGAATTGTGGTGAAGATCCAAAAGTGCCACTTCATAAAATCAGGTATCTGAGAAGAAGAATCATCCATTGCTTTAAACAGTTCATGACCTTCAGTGTGTCATACTCCACACACTGCTGTGTGTTTCAGTTATTTGTACAGAAATTGAAATTGAAATCTGTTTGCAAGCAAACACTTAAGGACATTTTCCTTTGTTACGAAAACCACTTACATGCTTACATGTATTACTAACTTTGGTTGACTTCTGTTTAACTGTTCTGCTAAATCTAAACATTAGGCAAGATTACTCACAGTCAGGCTTTGCAGACACACATTTGAGGATTTAACCATGTAGAAACAATAATAGCACATAAAACACAGTTTCTAAGTTACCTGTGGTGTAATGGAAAGCAAGTTACATATTTTAATGTTATTGAGTCTTTACCAGTCTCCACACACACCCTGAGCTATTGGCAGAATCTGACATTTAGACCAATTAGGCTACTATCACAACTGGCATAAAAAACTGCACTAGTGTCATCTCACCAAGATAGCAGAGTATCATTTATCTCAGCACACATGGAGATACAGGCAGAATAAAAAGTATTGTTGCAAGATGCTAAATATCAAGGCTTTTTCTACTAAATTAATGTAGCAAAAGAAATACAAAGAAAAGAGATCATATCATGCAAGGTTTTTTGTCAAGGCCAATTCACATACTTTAATACAAATAAAGACATGCATATCAGTGTTGACTGGTAAACCTCACAATCAGAGAACAGCAAGATAATGAGAGCTCTTATGTTTCAAAAAAAGAGAAGAAAAGGAGTAAAAGAGATTTTTTAAATTGAACTTTTGTTAACAGAAAGAATGAATTTGATAAACAAATGTCAGACTGTATTACCAAAAGCAGTAGTAAGTCATATCTAGCTATGACAGATAGCAATAGATACAAGTGCTCACAGGCAGTCAGCTTACAAGTTGTTAAATTCTCTTTAATTTTTCCCAGAGAGCAAATTAAGACATAAAGGTAACTGGTCTTTGCTGAGGCCACAATTTCCCATGTATTTTTTTCAAGGAATCTGTTGGTTTATCCTACCCCAGATGAAATTTTTCTCCACTCATTTGTTTTTTCTCATTTAGCTGAGGCAGGACAGAGGGATCTGTAGATGTGTAATGAACTGAATCAGAAAAGTGATCCAGATTAAAACCCATTAATTATCCAGTTGCAATTCTAATGCACCATGTAAGCACAAAACCAGGTATTTGGGCACAGCTTAGGAGGCAAAGTGGGACATGGATGGAGTAACTACTGGAAAGAGGGGTGAAGGACCGCTTAAGCCACTCTGTGACCTAAATGTAATGCATAAAAAAAAGACACAGTACAACATCACAGAAATTACATAGATATAACTTGTTCTTTTTCTCAGGTAGAATCATGGCTCCTGCTTCTTTCTTAGAGATGGTATTTTTCTGGAAATAATTGTTTTATCATGAATTCAGGGTATTTCTATGCATCATTATTAACATGGTTTTGCCAATTATAGACATGGACATTAACATTTATTTCTAATAGAACAGCATCTCAACAAAAACATATTTGTAAAACAACCTCCCATTTCTTTAGTTGGTGGGTAAAAGTGAACTGCAATATCATTACAAATTAAGAACTGAAAAGTATCCAGAGAAAGCACAAACTTACTGGAATATTGTCTTTCCAGGGTAGGAACTTCAGTGCAGGACTCAACTCTGATATCAAGGCCACAGAACAAGGTGGTTCTTTGACTAGACCAAAAGCTGATGAGCAGGAGAAATATTTTTCCCACACTTGTTCATATTTCCCATTTTCACCATCTTCCCCCTTTGACTGAGTGTCCTCTGATGGAAAATGAATTTACTAAGGGAAACCATGTCCTGAACTGTCCAAATGGCACAAAAGCTTTTTAGCAGTATCACACCATATGAGTGGGAGTCAGGCCACTAAACTGCAACGTGATGATGTTCCATTACTGGAGAGAGTAACATCTCCCAAAGTTAATGTGGCACTGCACCATCATGATTCAAGTTATTTGACTGTAATAGAATTTTCAGCCCTCAAATACTCTTAATGCAGTTTCCAGATTCTCTTTATTCTAAAGAATGCATTTAACTATTTTTAACATTGCAATTATTATTTTAACAAAGCAATTATCACTGTTGTTTGAGAGGTCATGTAGGTATATACATATTTTCTAACTAAGCCTTTAGTCATTTTCTCTGTTGAAAGAGGAGCTAATTTATTGTTGGTAATTAATGCAGCTTTGTTTATATTAAGATAAATCACTTAGCTGTGAATGGCTTGGGAGACAGCACTATTTAATTTGCTGTGACTTTCCCTGTCTCTGTGAATGACTATGACTAAGATACTTAATTTTCTTCTGTAGCAGCCACTTTCTTGTTAGTATTTTCTGTCACTATGATCAGTTTCTTCTGAAGCCTCAGCATTTCATTATGAACAAGTAAAACTTCCCCTCTGAAAATAAGAAAAATTGGGGAAATTATTGATAAGCCAAAAGATTTCCCTAGTCATTACATAAAGTGCAATGTCTATTGCTTTTTTACACATATCTTGACTTCCTGGAATATTATTATCATAATCACAATTATAATCCATATAAGGATGTGAATTGTCCCAGCTAGAGGTACATATAATACACCTAAAACTGACCTCAGCATCAACCATAGATCTCAGTGGTAGTTATCCAGCACTCTGTGTCCTGAGTGACTAGAGCTCATATGCTGTCCTCTACACAAGTAGTTTCTGTCCTACAGTAGATACATCAGAGGAAGTTTCATGTACAAAAGACAACATTATTCGCTGATTTTTACTTTAACAAGAACTATTCTGAAAATAAGTTTCAGTTTTTTGGGGTTTTTTTGGTTTTTTTTTTTTTTTGTGTGATGGGGTTTTTTGTGGGTTTTTTTTTGTTTGTTTTTTGGTTTTGTACCATAAAGACCTGTTATTTATGGAAACACTCTGTAGACAAATTCAGGATTTTTGTATGTCAGAGGAATGTAAATTCTTGCTGCTTGGAACCTAACACAGTGTTGTGAAGAAGGAAACAGCTTTCAGCAAAGCAGACTCAGTCATGTGGAAGCTCCGCTGGAGACTAACTAAACCCTGTCAAAAAGCTCCCAGTTCTTTGCCTTACTCTAAGCAGGTCCTTCAATTTTCAAACAGTAAAGAATTTGAAAGAGTCTTCTCTTTCAGTTCTCCTCAAGTTCTCACTTTAGCTTTGCTAAAAATACGCAGGGACACAGTTTCAGTTTTTCAGTTTTGCTATAGGTTTCTAAAAGATTTTTTAGTAGCTGAGAACACAGGAGTAGGTAGGAGCAGCCTGACACCTGCCTCCATGGACACTAGTGTAAAATCAGAGTCCTAGCATCACCACATTTATTTACTTGTGCAAATGTAAGATCTGGACAGAACTACATATATTTTTAAACAAAAATAGGGTAAAAACAATTAGGATTTTGCAGTAAAAACAATGTGTACTGAGAAACTGGTTTTGCTTAGCATTCTCTGACAGTTTAGACTTTCCCTGACATACACCACAGATTGGCTGAAACAGAAGCTGCTTGGAAAAAGGAAGGGGGTGATATCAGTATGTTATGGAGAGGAAGGAGAAAGCTGTGTGCCTGTCGCTCCCTGCACCTGAAGGCCCTGCCCCAGGACCCACTGCAAAGCACTCAGGGCTGGTTCCCTAAAACACAGGGGAAGCTCAGAAAGGCTCTGTTTTCCTACCAACAGAAAAGGACCCTGACTGTACTTTGGAAACAAACAACTCTCTCCTTCGTCAGGACGGCTGGTTGCTTACATCCAGCTTCCTCCTCAGCTAGCAGGCTGTGTTCGGGCAGGTGAACTCAGCTCACTGTCCTGTCTCTGCATTTTGCTGCAGAGATGAGTTTTGCAAAAGCAACAAGTACCAAGAGCTGTTACTCAGCAACACAAAGAGGATTCCAGTGAACCTGTTTGTATAGCTACCCCTAAAACATGTAGTGAGAAATAAACAATCCCCAAATACTTTTCAGATATTCAGTGTTACTCTGAAAAATCTGTTGTCTCTTTATCCTGTCTGCATGGCAAGCTTAAATTCAAGTGATTGCCTCTGGAGTAGCCGGATTGATCAAGAAATTCAGACACAAGAGTACTTACCAGCAAATCTCAGGGGTGGCAGAAATAATAACACTGTTCAACTTACCCATCAACCTTCCTTGCTTTTTCCGCATCTTCACAAATATCTGTTAAAACTATTCTTGGGGCTTCACGCTTAATAGGAAGCAGCATCAGTAAAAATTCAGGTCGAGGACAACAAGGCAAGATGGTTATGATGAAAATTGCATCTGAAAACCTTCTCTCTTAACGTCAGTGTGGATCTCCACATTAAATTATATGAGAGGCTTAGGGCAATGATGTAGAGGCATTAATGGTGAATGTAGTGGGACACACACTCCTGTAATTGCCTCCTGTCATAGCCGCAGAGCCTGTGAGATATTGTGAAGAGACAGAGCCCAGTTTTCAATCCCACATCAATGGATCTTCTCAAACTCAGAGGTAATTTTTCTTCTTGAATGAATTGTCAAACTCCATTGTATTAACAAAATTACCTGAAGGGGCATCACCTCTGATTGAGAAAAGAAAAAAGGGCCTTCTTGTCAATAAGATAAAATTCTTAGGAAAGAACAGTAACAAAACCAGAAAACCATGACCTGGGACAATATTTTTGGCTGGTGTAAACAGAATTCAACTATCAAATAAGAAGGTTTTCCTCTAATGGAATTGGTATAATTACTCCCCCTCATTTACATTTGTTGCATTTGGACTGTCAGCTGGTCTGAGGAAAATAAGCACTCAGAGATGGAAAGGACATGGAAAAGAAGAAAAGGAGCAAACACTATTACAACAAAGTAATTGAAAGGCCAAGAGAAAATGGAACTCGAGCAACAACAGAAGCCTCATGTCCAAAATAAATACTTTTAGGGCTCTAAAAAACAGTTCTGGCACTGAGTGCACGGAGACAGGCCATAATGAAGGTGAAGCATTTTATTTTATTGAATAATTCCAGGAAATGTTTCAGATCTGTTAAATATTACTAGAGACAAATGATACCAGGAATTGTAACCAGGAATTGTAACTTAAAATCTTCTATCAATATAAATAACCTGATTAATAAAACTGAGCACTACTTTTGCCATCCTCTCATGGCATACTCTGCTTTTCTATCACTTTTCAATCCAGAGTACCAAGTGTTATGCACGTCTCTATTGATCACTGCCAGGTCCCTGTGCTATCTTTCCATCAGCTGCAATGAATCCAGATCTTTACAATACTCAGCATAAGAAATCCTATACCCATGCTGTGGTCTTATCAGCACTCTCAGAGCACACCCTGTGCCAATTCATCTCCTGTGGTTCAGCCCACCGTGCCTGTGCCTGCCATTTGGCCAAGGACTGCCAGTGTTGTGATGACACTGCAGAACTGTCAAACATCCTCAAACTCACCACCTGAAGTCTCCCTGAGACTGTTGTACACACAGTACACACATGAAGCATTTTCAAACTCATCAGGGAGAAGGGAAAGAAAGAATCTTGGGAGATTAATGGAGTTGTTAGGGCCACCGACATATCTTCAGTACCAAACAACAACAAGTGCTAAAGCCTAAAGGTGCAAGTTAAAGGTTTCTAATGGAAACAGCTCTTACTTATTTTATCTTTGTGCTCATGAGCTACAGTGGACCAAGCTCCATCTCAGTGAGTTCTGTGCTGTATCTCCAAAACTGAAGTAACATTCCTCCTGCTCTAATGGTTTCACATCTCTTTTCCTCCTTGGAGGCTTCCCTCCTCAATCTTCAACCTGCAAGAGCCAAATTTAACATTCTTGCTCTTGATAAAGAAAGAAATCAACAAAAGAGCAAGTAATTAGATACACAAATAAAAGCCTGAAAACACTACACTACAGATAGCTCACAAATCCTCATGACAAACACCTAAGAAGCTTGAACTGCTTCCTCCATTGTGGGGCCATGGGTATTTCATTGTTGCTCTTCACTAAGTTCTGCTTTCATCTAATCACTCTGTTTCAGGATGAAATAGCTCTGAAACTTCAGTTATCTGTCATAAAAAAACAGCTTTACTACTTTCATAATCTCTGATAATAGAGATGGTTTAAGACACTATTTCCTAGAACTATGAATTGGCAGAAAATACCCCACTATTTAACATCACATTTCAAACATTGCTAACAAAACTCACTAACGGGAAAAAAAAAAAAAAAAAGGAACACGTGAGCCTGGGTCATCCTCAATTAGGAACAGAGATCAAGGACACCAGTTCATGTTCCTCTGGGTTGGCATGACTTCCTGGTAGCTTTGCATAAATTCTCAGGTAGCTGGAGTGTCATTACTCTCCTCTGCTCATCTGGGGGTTAATGGGGGTTAACCTGCAGAAGTTTGGATTACCCCTGGTATACCCTAGTGTTGCAAAGAGATACAGAAATCTGATACCTTCCTTTAATACACCATGAGGTCNTTTAAAAAAAAAAAAAAAAAAAAAAAAAAAAAGTTGGGGGAAGAGAAGCTACACAGGGTGGGAGTCAGCTCCCATCTTAAATGAAAGGTCACTCTTTGCCAGAATAGTTATCCAACCTTACAGAGTGACCACCCCTCACCCTCCAAATTATAACATCATTACAAAACACAGCAGAAAATTTGTTTCCACATTAGTCAGGGATCTAGCACTGGCAACAGCATTCAGCATTGAGCAGTACTCAGAATTTGAAAATCTCTTTTCAGATGCTTGTAACTGGAAACACTTGAAGTGGGCATGAGAGAAGAATCCTGAAGAGAATTAATTATTTTGCATTCTTCGCAGGATTTGGAAGCTGATGAAACTTCAAAAGCCGCCACTAAATGCAGAGATAAAAAATACATTCTTAATAACTAAATGGAGCAACAGGTCTATGGGGAACAAAATCTGATCATTCAGGTAAAGAGAGCTTTGCTGATGCACAACAAAAGTGATTTCAGGTTATATCAGCCGGCTTAATTAATTTCCTATCTTTTGACTTCCATGCAATTTTAAAACTTTCTATTTTTGAGTCAGTGAAATGTTTTTTTTAGGTACAACTCTTAGCTTCAAGTTAATTCTGCTCCTTTGGGAGACTGCTTTCTGTGTCAGTTATATTCACAGGTAGAGAAAACCAACTCAAGGAATAAATTAAGATATTTATTTTTTCATTGTTACAAATTTATGGGGGGGGGATTTTCCATTAAATTTATTTGACAGACAACTTATTTGTACTCAGGCCTTTCAGCATTTTAATACACTAAAATATATACTTCTGGTGCCATACAAATTATGGTTAAAAATAATTCTCAAGGACATACTGAGGGGACAAGAACTTTAAGCATAATAACTAAAGTTGAAATAGTCAATTCCCTTCAACAGTTGTTTCTATTTCAGGAGACTATATTCTTTACACTAGCAAACTATATACAAACAATACCACAAAACTACCGTAAGTGCAAAAATGTAAAAAATATACACAAACATATACACAAATGGCCTTGTTTCTGTCTGAGCTACCTTACAGTTACGAAATCCAGTACAAATGCATGATTTGTATTTATGTATTTGACTTGTAAGTATCTAATATTTAATTGTAAACAAGATTCAGCATGTAGAGCAACTTAAAACAGTTGTCAGAAGCTTAAATCATGAGGCCTGGAGATTGAAGAACTGTGCACACTAGGATCCAAACTGACATACATACCCACACATTTTCCGACTTATCTTGCAGAAGCATTTAGGGTATTTAAAAGGTTTAGAGTATTCGTCTACTCTAAACAGCGTCTTGGATTTCACTGTTTTACAAAATGCATACATTTCAAAATTTAAAGGAAAATCAGTATCACATTTGCAGGTGTATGGTTCATGTTTGGTAAGAGCGTCTTGTTCATAACCACTGAACAGCTTTTTGATTTATTAAGAAACCTTTCTTGGCAACTCAATTAAGGAACAGTAAATGGATGCAAGCAGTGGACGTTCACAAATCACCCACTTAGCAAATAGAAGCAGACACATCCCTTAAGCACAGAACTCACGGGGGATTCTCCAGTGAGTCACTGACAATGCTGATCATTAGGCAAGTACACACAGGATACACTGCACTGCTAAAAACCTGCAGGATTCAGAAGAGATAGTGGAAAGAAAATGGAAGCTGCCTTTGTAACGATGTGATTTGCTGCTCTCAGTCACTGCTAAGGTTCTTAGCAAGAATGGTTTGTTTGTTTTACAAAAGATGGCTGTCTTTTTTTTCAGGTTTTTCTGAGGCACTCATCAATGGATTATTTGAAACACCTGGATATTTAAGAAAACCCAGGATGACAGTTCTGTCTATTAGGACGGTGCTGGGTTAAGTAACAGCAATACCACTAGTAGTGTTAGGGTACTTGGAGAGAATTAAAACATTGTCTACTCCAGTTTACAGCCTCTACAAATACGAAAACTGCCCAGATCTATAGCAACTGATTTCAGTGGAAAATTCAAGTACTACAGTATTTTTGCCAGTCTCCTTGTGCTAACAGAAAATACAGCAATGTTATACATAAGCTTCCCTTTCCAGGAAACATGTCCAGAGTCAAATCTCATTCTGTGTATTTTTTCAAATGTCTGAAAATTCTTACAGCACTGAGCAGAGCGTTTGGTGAATCCCTTCTCATACACGATACTTTTTGATTTAAAACACAAGCCAAGCCCTACAAGACACATTCTGCAAAGACCAGTTTGATAAGTTTTGTGATTTTTTTTTAGTTTTTTTTAAACATTTCAAGCACTGCAACAATTCAGAATATACACCCCAAAATTAAATAACCATTTCCAAAATAAAATGTTGAAAAAAAGTTAGTCAATTTCACTGAAAAGGTTCAATAAAGTGCAAGCAATAAATGAGAGGGTTTACATAGTGAAAAGTGAAGTTTAATGAATTTGTACAATCTCTATTGCTGACAATGAGAGACACGCTATAAAAATGTTTTACCTTGACATCATGCCCTCATAGAAAAATATATTCTAATTGCCTTGCAGTATAATCAGACCCCGACAGAGTTAAAAAAGTAAAGAACACTGAAATGCTACTTTTCAGCAGTGTCTGAAAGACAGAAGACATGTAGATTTATGCTACTGCAGTGTACTCTAAGTGGATGAACTGGATCAGCTATTTACTAGTACTAGCTAATTACCAGTATAGTAATTGCCAATGAAAAAGGTGCATTGCTACTTACTTGCATTGATTCACCACCACTTCTTGAGAAGGCATTCAGGAGGTGCCACATTGCAAACGTGGAACTCATTCCCGTGCAAAATGCTCATGCTTTGAGCTCTCACTAAAGCAGAGCTCCCTAATTACTGAACAGAACTATGCACTACAGCAAGTATTTTTACATCAGAAAATATTTTATGTTATTAAATCTGCATGTATTTTTCCTCTCAAAAGATTCTCCTCCCACCTGCAACAAGTCATGTAGCTAAAATAACCAGGTCTTCAAAGTGTACCACAACTTCAATGATTCCAGTGAATTGAAAGAAAACTTTATATCACCTGTCACAGCCTATGAAGGAATTTGTTTTTACCTGGAGCTTTGTTTTCTGAAAAAAAATAAAGCAGACTGCAGAATTCTTCCCAACAGATGGGACATTTTCAGATCATTTACTGTCCAGGCAGATTCTTTGGTGCTCAGGAATAGTTAGTATAGTATCAGCATGCACAAGCAGCAATTTTTTTCCTTCATACATTCCTGCTTTTCCCTTAAGGCCCATCAGCAAAGTTTCTGCTAGAGGCAGGTTAATTGAACAAAGAGAGTGAAAATACTTCCTCATCACCCTTTGAAACTGAGTCTGATCAATAGCATTTGATGCCCCCCTTTCAGTGGGGATTTTCCACATGGCATTTGGACAGGATTTCCACTTACGACTAGCACAGAACTATGACAAACTTACATACTGGCTAGTCACTTGAAGCTTAATTTACTGAAATTCAAAATGAGTATTCCTTTGTTCAAAAATCTTTACTTTTTATTCTCCAGTTTTTGCTAATACAAGACAAAAAAAAGTTCGTTATTGCACATCTATCGCCAAAACTTTTAACTGCCCCAAAATGGTGCAATGTCAGGTGCTTAATAAAGCTCTGTGGAGATGCATGTCACCTACTAAATGGTAAATCATGTCAGCTCCAACTTCGATTTTTGAAGTTTTGCTGTTCTTTTTCAAAAACTTCTCACCCATTCCCAGTTTCAATTAAAGGATCCCAAATACTCACCGTCAAATAACTGATGACACAATCTAAATTAAGAATACCTTGTGAGAGCAGCAACTTTGCAACAGTATGAACATTAAATAAAAGATGATTACTAAAATAAAGTCTGTATAGCCTTTTAACTCTGAAATGATGAAATAATTTGTTTTTACTTATGATTTTTCATTCTTACAAAGAATTATTGTTGACAATTATAATTAATTGTTTTCCTGAAGAGTAGGTACTTTTAGCATTGTAATTAGTGTAACCGTAGACAAAAAAAGTTTTTACATATAATGAGTTTAAATAAATTTAAGACACTTTTCTGTAGGATCATCATCAAATTATGCTCTTTTCAACAATTTGTGTAAGCTTCTAAACCACATAAAGGATAATGCACATTACATTTTAATCACACTATAAAAAAAGCACAATATACAGGCCATATCCTTTAAAGTGCAATACAACAACAGAACATTTCTGCAACATTCAGGTTCTTCAAAAGCCCACAAATGTAGGTATTTAATATTTTGGAACAAATTCTGTTCATAGGTGTACTGACACTGAATCTAAACTCTGAATGGTTATCAAGCTTGTCCTTGCTGTAAGTGCCACGCTAAAAGCGATGCTTATGACCACTAAACAGTATTATCTTATCTGCTTCCATATTAGACAGCCTCATGTCTCATGTCAACAATGAAAGCTTTTATCCTTTAGTCAGTGAAGAGCATCTGCAAAGCCCCTTATTGAAGACAGTTCTTTGACTATGCTCAGAAAACCTCTTTAAAGTCCACTTAGCTTCACCATACAGGCTACTGCTTCAGACGTCAAATCTACCACGAAAAATATGGTAAATGGAACAGAGCAAGCATGTCTCTGAGTTGGCAGCGGATGCTTCACTATGTTTGGCACTATCAACCAAATGTATTGGTAACACACAGTATAAGCACATACCAATTTGCTTTTCACTTCATAAATATTTTTGGTTGTCTGTTTTGCTAGAACAGTTGGAAAACCTCATTTGTTCCTGAGATGAGCATGACAAAACAAAGTGAGCTCCATCTAAAGCTGCCAACAGGACATTCTGCATTTCCAGCCTTGCTACCTGCCTGCTGAGCCAGATTTACAACCTCAGTCCTCCCCAAGGCGCCACTTCTGAGACTCTTCTTGACGCACATCTGGCCTGATCTGGTTTCTCATTCCACCCAGAACATTTGAGGTCGCCTCTGTTGCAACAATGAAAGGTTTCACCACAGTTGGTGGGATTTGGCGGAGGACTCCTCCTACAGCTCCAGTGACTCCTCTGTTCTCATGCTCACGAGCAGCGGTCTCATAGATGGTTTGGGCTGTGTCCGTAATCCCCTGCAAGAAAACAAAGGAAATCACTTACACTGAGAAAGAAAAAGCAACCTCTTCTAATTTTAAGGGAAATTTTAAATTGCTCAGCATTTTTCTTCTTAGTGATTTGTATTATAACTATAGTAAAACAACACTGATCTAAATATGACTTAGTTCTCCTAATGAGGCTAAAATAACACTCCTATGGACTTAGAGATGTACATATTTCATGCAACTTCTGGTGGCATATCTCATGCATAAGGGAAAAAGCTTTGGGGTACTGTGAACTATTGAAAAAATGACAAAATTCACTGGGAACTCAGCTGACACCTCACTTCATAGACACTGCATAAGGTGCAACTAACAAAGTATAATACAAAATATAATTAAAACAGGTCGGCATTCTATTTTATAATACACTGTCATAGTAGAGAAAATGCTTTTAAATCCTGCATTATGCTTAAAATCTATCTCCCTCAGAATTAACAGTAACCGCAAAGGTGGTTGAACAGAAAGGGAAGGATGGATGACAAAGCACAGGAAATCAAGTTTATGTGGCTCAGAATAATTCTAAACCATCCCAACCGCAGAGCACTCAAGTCCTATTCACATTCATCTGTGTGGCATCTTAGTTTTTTTCCTGCTTTTTCCATTCAAGATTCCTGTTGGTTTAAGATAATTGATGAAGACAGTCTTGCTCAAAGCTGAAATCTCCTTCTCCATTTGGTCAGCCTAAACTAACAACTGTTATTTTGTTCACCATTTTAGGAAGGAATTCTTAACTTTTGGTTCCCAACAATTGTTTCTGCACCCACCTCTTTCACGACACTGTACGCTTTGGCCACGCCCTCCCGCAGGTCGACCGGCTGGTGAGCCAGGCGATGCCGATGGAACCGTTTGCTCTTTTTGGCTTCTATGAAGGCAGGCCCTGGTGATACCATGTCATAAGCAGTTTCTGCAGCTGCCTGCACATCAGGAGCAAATGCAAGACACGTAAGTGTTACAGCTCCTAATCACAAATTTAAACTACTAATGATGCCATTGAAATAAAAATTCTTATCCCATAATAATACTCATTTGCATTAGATTACAGTTTTGTACAAGAACTTCAATATTGTAGGTTTGGGTGGGGTTTCCTCTCCTAATTGTTGTCTCCTCAAAGGCATCATCTGAACTGCATAAAATGCTCGAGACAGAATCTGAACATTTGATCAATGGTATTTCTTACAAACAGACAAACATATATAATCCCAATTCTGATTAATAGCACTGGTTTTCTGACTATGTGTGTTCAATCTTAGGCACACACACTATTTTTGCAAGATTAGCTGGTAAAAGTGTATTTTCATTGTATTTCTGTATGTTTTATATTGAGAAACATAAATTTATTAACCTTTTAATCCAAGATTGCCTCAGGGTGAAGTCCAGGAAGCTTTACAGACTTCGTGTAGATCCACAGAAATAGTATTGGTTTGGGTTTTTTTTTTTTGGTTGGTTTTATGAGCTTGTTTTTTTTAAAATAAGCACAGATAAGCTGATGTTTTAAAAAAAGCTAAGAATCTACTGTTGGATAACACACATGAACAAAGAACTCTTTTTTTTCAGCATCAGTGATTTTTTTTAGCAAAGCTGAACATTTTCATATTAAATTGTACATTGCAATACATTAAAGACATTAAGAAACAAGCAGTGGCTGGAGTGTTCAGCAGTATTTTAACACAATTTTCTAACCACTGCATTTGATGCCATAGTTCTCACCTCACAGACTGCTTCAATCTTTCCCCAGTCTCTGCTCTCCTATTTATATAGCTGCCTTTTCTTTTTTAATAGATGCTGCCAGCCTTAAATCTATAGCATCAAGATATTAGCTTAATACAGAGCACTTACTAGCCACTCCTCTCATTTTATATCTAACTTCAGGAACAATACACTCTACCTGTATCGTCTGAACCATTCTGTTTGTTAGTTCCAGTGCTGCCATTGCAGTGGAAGTACCAAAAGAAGCTGCTCCTCTTTGAAAGCCTCTAACAATACGACCATCCTTGCGGTACTGCTCTATTGGCAACCACACCAGGTCTTTCAGACCTTGCACTGAAAATGAAAACACAACACCAGAGTCAGACAGTTCTCTTAGATATACAGAATGCCTTGAAAGGAAGCGAAAACAAGAGTCAACATGGTCTGTGTTGGTTTTTGAGAGGGGAGACGTGTTATTTGTTTTTTAAACAAACAAACACATTCATATGTAGCTGAATAGAAGTAAGAATTAACTTACCTAACTGCACAAGCGAATGCATAGGCCCTACTCCTCCCAAAATTCCGGGTAGCTGGTTTTTCTTTATATCGTTAAGCCATTCACTGATGGCATAGGAGAACAATTTATCCACCCCTAATAAACTAAAGTAAACACAATTATTAATTTTTTTTAAACAAAAATTTCCTAATAAGATAAATGCATTCATTATCCACTGAAGGAAAAGATGTAATTTAAACAAAAGGAAAACTTCTTCAAATATCGTCTTTTGTTGCTGTTGGCTAAGCCAAGTATTTCAAATGTATATGCTTCATAAAAGAAACTCAAAACTGTGTAATTATATCCAGTTCCATAGGAAGTGAACATGAAACTAAAATGAAGAGTTTATCACCCAGAATAGCACATATATTAAATTCTGTACTGAATTAGAAGTTGCTCTTTAATTACATCATTTGAAAAAAACCTAGAATCAAGAAACATTTGTAAAGTCAAAAAGCATTTCGGATTTTAGAAGGGCATCTTAAGAGAAAATTTGCTTTGCATTTGTAATAATTATTTATCTCCCATAAACTTGTCCAATTTGCAATAGCAGTGTTGATCTACATTTTAAGAAACTTACCCGTGTCTGTAACAAAGCCTCTTCAGCTTTAATTCTGAGCAGTTCAACTGAGCAAGCCCAATAAGAATCCCAGCTAATGTTCCCTGTAAGTGAAATATTTTGTTATCACACACATTTACTAAACCCATACAACATCTGAGAAATAATTTCTTCCTCTCTACTCTTACTTACATGTATTCTGCCTAAACATTCTCCTCCAGTCTCCCAAATGCAACTCATTAGAGTGCTATGAACCACGTCACATGGAAACTTGCAAAAAAGGAAACTTGGCTTAACCTGCTACTCAAAGAAAACACCTGGATACAAGAGGGCTTCTTCAGAACTAATAAGCTATAATAAATTATGTAAACATAGGTCTGGATTTAGTGTGTTTCCAGGCATTCTAAAGCTACCATATTTATGTTTCCATTTCTGATAGCCAGGCAAATTCAAGAAGTTGCAGCTTTCCATATTTTCTTACTAATTTGCCATGACAAAGTACAAGTCTTGCTGTACAAACAGGATTTTTTGATGTTAGCTTCTAAACTCTGTGTGATAAAGAATGCACATTTAAACAAAAACCATGCGCATTTTTTTTCATGTGTAATAGATTCTACCATGCCACTGAGGCCCATATGTTACTAGACTGCAAGGAAAGGAAACAAGGAGGACAAACAACAATATTCTGTTCTGGGATTAATGAGGAAAAAACAAAATAAAATGCATGATTCTGGCATCAGACAGTGATACCATACTTTGAGGGGCACTGCAGCTATACACTAGGACTTCAAGCCAATCATTGAGCTCATAAATGTGACAGTCAAGTTCCATCCCCTAGTTTTCCATTTAAGAGTGAAACAAGGTTAAGCTTCACTAAAACTAAGGGGCGGGGGAAAGTGTCACGATCATTTGTCATGATCACATCATTAGTAAGTACTGAGCATAAAAATACACCCCCATTCATGGGGAGCAAGGAGGGGAAAGCAAAACAACCAACATCAAGTTTTTGTTCTACAGCATCAGCATTATACACAAACCTGATCCATTGATACATGCTTGCCGTGGTAATCTAGCCGTATTGGAACTTCTGATGTAAAGCGAAATTCTCTGAGACATACAAAGAAAGTATTAGAGTGAGAAACATGAAAAGAAAATAAAATTACCCTTCTGAAAGGAAACTCATAGTTTCCCATTCTCCTGGAATAGGATGTCATACCCTCTTCTGTAAACTATAAATCTTTCAGTTACTATGCTAGTACTTCAGAATAAATGTACAAAATACACGTCAAATTCAGCTTTTCTCAGTTTATTCACATGTATTTCAGGTTACCATTTGTAACAAATTCAGAAGTCCTGCAAATGTGCTACTAATCCTGCAAGTGAGTATCTTCATTCTAAAAAAAAAAACCCCAAAAAAAANAAATTATGGTTCTGTGGGCAAAATTTATTTCTTCAAGTGGAACTTGACAAAAATTCTGTTGGTAGTGTATGTGGTGAAATGGAACCACAGCCATGCTATTACAATTTAACTCTACACTGCTTACCACAGCACACGTCTATTGTCAGAGGCACTTATGATCTGAATGCACATGAAAAAACTTCTGCATAACAAGCTACAATTTTCACAGTCAATTTCCAGTCAAGGCTACATTAGAGTTTCTCTTGTGATTTTTTTTGATTTCATAGCTCTTTTCCATTATATCCTTATATCCTCTTCCTTTATATACTCAGATCTCTAATTATATTAGATAATTTATAGTTAGACATAAGAGTACAAACATTGCTCTTTTTTTTGCATTTGTAAAACATCTCATTACTGGTTCTGTATGGGGCAGAGATTTAATTTTTATTTCTCTGTGCACAGTAGCGTGCAAAAGTAATAAAAATCATTGGCAACGTTCCAGTGATAGAAACAAACATATTTGCTTTATACAACCAGCTAATAAACAAACAAAAACCACACCTTGCCTGAAGGTCTGAATAGTTTATCACCACACTTTCTTAAAATATTCAGCTATTTGTCATGGGAAATTTTGTAGCAAAGGTGTACCTGAAAAATACTGGCTGATCACTGTATGATGTCGTTTCCTGTGAGAAATTATCATCATCTCCATTAACTACATCCATAGAATCAATGCTGCCATTTTCATTTGCTTGCTTGTGTGATGCAAAAGAAATGACTGGACCTGGTTCCTTAAGGCTGCTGACGTGCCTGGGCAAACTACACGTAACTTCAGCACCAGGAGACTTTTTAACTAAGAAAAGAAGTTCCATACAGTAAGGTGACTCATATTTTTCACAGAGACTACAGAGAAATTGCATTTACACAATACTGTGTTCTTAGTAATGCTAACCGTAAGTTCTAACACTTATCAGTAGGAATTACTAGCAAGGTAATTTTTAGATTCTCTTAGTTTTTGATAGAAGTTATTACATGCAGCTGAAGATGAGGTTAGTGCATCAGCATAAATAACGGATCTGGTTCTAATGGCAGCACTGCAGAGTGCTTCATCACCTATGCTTTTCAGCATGACAGCTCAACAAAAATAGATAAAGTACAGCTGCTAAGAAATATCCAAATACAGTTAATAGTGGAAATATGCTTTCAATATATACTGATTTTGCATCAGATAATGTAATTGATAAGAAGTACTGATTCAACTGCATATATACATTATTTAGCACCACTTGCACAAAATATTATGTTTGTCTAATAGCTTGAAGTTGTCTAACATAGAATTCAATTTTATTAATAAGCAGCACAAGGTATTAGTTCTATATAATAATAACTCCCAATAGTATATACACAGCCCTCAGTTCTTCCAGAAACTCTTATTAAATAAGATACTCCAATTTTGGTTAAACCTTTTATATAATTAAGACTCCAGGTGAAGATCCTTGTTCCTATTTCTAAAACAAAAAGCTTAAATATCTGGTGCTTTTGTGTTCTGAAAAAATCGGTCATCAGTGTTAGTGCTCAAACCCCAAAACAAGTTTTTATACACATAAGATTCATCTGTGAATTTATAGACACATACACAAATTAAAGGATAAAGAAACAGCACTTTCATGTTAGATTTTTTTTTAGAAATATACCTTCAGGATCTGGAGTAACTAAGAGTTCTACTTCTGTAGAAAGGCTAGTGAAAAAGTCCTTCAGGAAAAACAAGGCATCCTGACGGCAAAAAGAAAAACACAATCAGGTTAAAATAAAGATCTAATTCTCTAAAAACATTATCTACTATTCCAGATCTATTTCTACACAGATATTAATTTTTTTTTCCTTTTTGATCCTTTAACATACGCACAAACCACACAGAAATCTAGGATAGAAACCAGGAAATCCTTAACCACTGCTCCCTATAACAGGATGTCATGATCTATCTAGCTCTGTCTTAAAAATTCCAGGTTATTTTCATCATTTCTACTCTCATTTTGGAGATTGATCCAAAAATCAGATGTTTCAATGCTTATAAACTTTTCTCTGACTTGCAGTAGAAGGTATTTGAATATAGTTTATATTTTTGACTAGTATTGTCAAAGTAAGTTAAATCATTACAAATTGGTGCACATACAGCTTCATTAAGTCATTAATACCTATGGTATTCATGTCTTGATAATGCCATAAAGCTATTACATCCCAGCTTCCTTTTCAGACAGATGCGTTATGAATGGTGCCTTATTCATCCTATCATTAAAGACAACTGGACTTTATTTTCCATTTTTACTTCCAGCTTGTAATAATCTCAGCTTAAGTAGGAATAACAAGTATTTCTAATGATTGCATGCAGCCCTGTGCCTCCAAAAAAGCTGTGGTTAATTCCATAGAAGTTGTAAATTTTGTTTATGGTACAAAACATAAAAGACTTTTAAAAGTAACCAAGAGGGAACACATTTCCTCCCTAGATGGCAGTATTTCCAGGCCACTTTTTTCTAGATGAAATAATTGCAAACTCAAGAGAGCTCAGTTTTGCTAAGAGCAAAACGGAATCCTGGTCTCTAATGTGTGTTGAAAGAAAGAAAAGGTATGGAAATCCTAATTATGCTCCTAAAAAAACCAAACTTCACATAGCTCTCTGAAGATGACAATTTAAGGAAGAAATGCCTCAACAAAGAGTAATAACTGCACACTTGACAGCACAAATATATATATACCTCTTACTGGTTTAGAAAAAACCCAAATGTTTCTTGAATAGATCAAAAACACCTTGCACAAAGGCCTGCTAAAGAAAGTAAAACTATTTCTACTCTTCCTGCCACTGCAGTTGATAGTAAGACAAAGCCTTCAGGTTACAGAAGCATTTCTTGAGTGTCACATGCCCTTGACCAAGATGTTATGAACCACTTCTGGATTAATGATTAAGCTTTTTCAATTAAAAACAATAAAGTCACTTCATGAACAAACAAAACCAGATTGTTCAAGAATTAAGAAGTTATTTTTAAAAGCCGTGATTCCAAACCCTTGGAGATTATCAGAAGTCTCACGAAGAAAACTTAGTGAGAAAACAGTTTTGCCTAAAGACATTCTTATTTCTTAAATAAAAAAAATCTAGTCCTTGTAATAACTGGAGCAGAAGGCAAGTTCTTGCATGGATATAAATGAAATAACAGAGATCCAAAGATGAAATAAAAAAGGTATCACACCAAGAAAACGTAACATAAAATATGCAAGATGGCTAAAAGTATCTGGTTAAAAGAAACCCCAGGTATCTTCAATAAAGAAAAAAATTATTTTATTTTTTGCACTCGAACAACCAACCTGGTCAATATTGAGGCGAAGCGGCATTAGTGAAACACGTAAACAACATTCCTGGGGGGATCTGCCAGACTCTGGACGGACATGTAACGCTTTAACTGTCAACTGAAAAAACCCAACAAGATAAATAAAAGCACTAACATCCACAATTTTTAGATCTCAGAACACCAGCTAGGAAAAATAATTACTACAAAATCTCTGTACTAGTAGAATTCCACTTAGCAATTACAGCATTGGATGAAAACTTACTCTGAATGTTATAAAAATATAAAAGAAACCCCCTGAAAAGTTATTAAATCCTTTATAGAACCAGTAAGACTACTGAATACCATAAAAATACAAATCTGCATGTGTAGTGAAAAGTCTCATCACTGATATAAGCAGACATTTGCTCAAAACCAAACTGTGAAAGCTACCAAAGTAGTCCTGCACGTGTGTTTTTTTTAACTAACTAACGTATTAATACCGGACATGTTGACATTCAAAGTAACCTTTGAGTTAGTCTTAATACCCACAAAGTGTCAAGCAAATTACATTACTTCAGTGTTCCACAAACTCATGTTTCTGCTTCTGCAAGATTAAGAAGTGCACATAGTCCCCACAATGATAATTCAACTACTGTAATTGTAAGAAATTAACATTTCATAGCTCTACCATGTTTGAATGTGCTTTTCTGGGCATCTCCTTACTGCAGTAGAGATAGAGAAATTTATTCATTTGTGATGTAGCTAAGCGATCTCTGATCTCCAGGTCTTGAACAATAAAAACTTGTCGTGACACCGGCTGCTCCAACAGACAGGATTCACCTTCTGCACCACCTGGAGGATACACCTCATGCTGGAATTTCACCTTTTAAAAACAAAAGAAAACCAGCATAATTAATTTCACTGAAAAACACTACTTAACAGCAGAACAGCTCTTTAAAAAATTAAGAAAAATCACGGAAGTAAGACTACATATAAGAACTTTTAAACTGTCTACTGTTTTAAATTTACAGAAATACTGTTACGATTTCTGAACATGATTTGGGTTTTTACATATCTAGCAGTAGAAATCTTCCATTTTCTAGTCGTGTACGTGTTTGTATTTTAGCATGCAAATTCAAGCCAAAACAAAGAGTCAAAATAAGATAAGGAGTAAGTTTCACTTCTTTAACATTGAATCAGCTTTTTCCTCTCAATCCTGACATCGTTTTCACTTCATTTTGAAGTCTGTACCAGACAACCTTGCAGTTCTTGAATCTTGCATCCTCTAATACTTCATAAAAAAATAGTTTCTTCTCTACCAACTACTTCAAGTGTCTTCTTGCGGTCTTGTTTCCTTTTTCTTATTCATTTCACTCCATGTAAATCTAATTCAGCATTTTTCGGAAATTCTAAGTTATCTTGGTGTGGTCACCCCTTGATGCGGCTCTCATTTCCAGCTGTGGTGACCTACAAGCCATGCCCGGCTCCCCAGACCGCGCCGCGTCCCCGCCGGCAGCGCAGCGCCGCTGAACGCAAGAGCGAGCGCGGCAGCGGCCCCTGCCGGCCCGCGCCAGCTCCAGCGCAACACCAAACAAACAAATCGTTTGTGACACCTTTTATTCCCCTGCATTTCTTTAAACGTTACTACTCAGCCTCGTACCAAGCTAGGAGTCCAAGCAGGCGAAAACAACCTTTATACCGCTTCAGTGCTAACACCAACTCTGATTAAATATCTGCAAATTGAGAGATGGCTATAATTCTTACATATAAAGTTTTCCCAGGTGGAATATTAAATGCTTCCTTTTCTCTTTTTTATTGCAATGTCATGTTTTTTCTAAAAAAGGCTACCTTAAGTATCACATATTTCTGGCAAGCTTGATGTGCTAACAGGATGATTTTTAAGTTTTAGAAATGCACATAGACTATAAAAAGGCCTTTATTTTTATGTTTATGGAAAGGTTTGAAAACATCTTATTTTAAACAGATTCTGTTATTGATCCATTTAACATGAAATATGTTTAACTCCTTGCCAGTATTATTCACAGCACCAGAAAAAAAACATTTAGTTCCCATGTTAGAGCTAAGCATAGCCTTAAAAACAACAGTAAGATACTTATGCATCAAGGGTTCTAAATATATTAGGAGAAACACAAAAACAATACTCTGAGATGTTACTAGATGTTACTTCATATCCAGTTATCAAATTGATACACTGAATATTCTCAACAGATCTATGTCTTGCATATTAGAATACCTAATTTCATAACAGGTGTACCTATTCAGAATGGAACTGAGGAGAGAAAAACAAAACAGCAGTTGCAAAATTTCCTTATAATAAACAAAAACTTTTAAGAATACTGTAATGGAAATCCTCCACTTTTAGAAACAAGCTTATTCAGCAAGTAAATACTATGCTAATACTAACAGTTTTTGTTGAACAAATTCTACATTCATCACCATCAAAATGATTGCTTAGATGTAGATATTGTTGAAAGAAATAGTACTGAACTGTAATGGAAAAGTGATATCAAAGGAGTATAATGTGTAAAGATATCCACACACAGAGTCATGGCTGAAGCTGCTTCTGTTACTCACCTTACTTAATTGTATTTCCATTAGGAAGTCTGGGTTTCTTCCTCTTCCTCCACATGCTGTACTCCGTCCATGCCTTGTTGGTGTATGAGAAGGAGAACTATGGGGACTTCTGGGGAAATAAAAAGGAAAAATATGCTTTTGCAGATTAAGGTTATCTCCCCGTTATTCTAAAACTAAATGCACTGGATGTAACTTCTTACTATTTTAATGATATTCGAAAGATCATTGAAATTATGTTACTCTTAACCAAATAATTTCTTTTTGTTCAAGTAATACACATCTAAGGAGAATGCCTGGTGCATGTGTCCCACCAAACTAACATTCATAAAATATTTCCTTAATTTTGGCTGAAATAATTTTATTCTCTCACTCACATGACATTGTGTAAATACGATTCTTATGCTCTTCAAGTCCTGATCTCTTTAGGAAAATTTGACTATTAATATTACCCCAAAACAAAATCCATCCCTCCACTCCCCTCCAAAAATCAGCAAAATGAAACCCAGCTTGTCCAGGTTATAACACAGGAAAAATACGCTCTGATGTGTGCAGTTAAACTGAATAAGAATTGACATGATCTTTAAAGATCCTTTCCAACCCAAACCATTCTGTGACTGATTCCTTGTGGGAAGGGAGCCAAGAAGCAAACAAGGGAGACTTGAGATTGACCAATACGATTACTCCAAATCAGAAGAAAACAGAGTATTTCTAAGTTTTCTAATCCACATAATTAGATCAAACACTTACATGAAACTTTTAGCTGGAGAAGTTGGTGGTGCAGTCCCAAAATCCCTTCCACCATAAAGATGCCAAATAAGAGATATTTCCTTCACAACATAGCGTACCAGAGGAATAGGAAAATGAAGGGGAGCTTTGCTAGTATCCGTTTTCTTTATAGGTTGACTGAAATGATTTTCCTTTATGATAATTGCATCATCAACCATTATTTTTATAACTGGCTCTTCCTCTTTTTCCTAATTAAAAAAACCCAAACATATAGCATTGAGAAGGTGAAAACTGCTTTCTTTACTGAGATGTCTAATCCTATCCCTATGAAAAGGAAAACTTTTCTATATTGTCTTCAAAAGCTTATACAATACATGATCAGTTTAAAAATGTTTCTTACAAAGCACAAACAAAAGCGTAAGAACAAAAAGTAGAAGCTGCGAAGTAGTTAAAAACAACAGCAAAACCAAAACAAAAAACTTCCCCACCCAAACTATAAACAAAACTAAGTACTCGCTGAAAGCAAACAGAAAACCACGGGAAGAGCCCAGGCTACCCTATTAGCACTTTTGGAAACAAACAAGCCCAACTATAACTGGGAAAATACAGCTTCTAATTGGGGATCCAGGAACTGCTTCTATTAAGAGGAATGCCACCAGGCAACATGCAGAGGACAGACATTGGTGTAAAGTGACACCTAAGCTTTTCTCTGAAGGTTGGCAAGAAACGTAGGTCCTTAGAAACATTGAGATCTTAGATTAAGAAAGAAATTAACAAAAGATTAGAAGACATGCAAAGCTGCTGCTTTGATAAATGCTGGTTTTTGCTTAACAATTTCCTGACTATGCCATTATTTTAAGTCAATATATCAATGATTAAACATGACTAAAATGTAGGAAAACTGCCAGTACAGTTTAATGTAACAATCAGATGAGAAAACAATTGCACAGTGCTGAGATACAGAAAATCCATATCTATTTGAAAATACTTGCACTCATTCTTAACAATAACAACACATGAATTCCTTTCAAACAGAAAAGCATCACTATGCATCACAGAAAATCTATGGAATCTTATTTGTCTAGGTTTTACATACACTTTTCTCTAATTCAGTTTACATATGGGAATTTTTTTTAGTAATTTTCAAAGGAGCTTACAGCAACAGCAACTTTAGGAGCAAAAAGAATGCAGAAATCATCACTTTCTGCTGGAACATCTCCCATGGCTTCACTTATCAGGTGATGAGTAAACGAAGCATAAGTGGGACTTGGCTCTTGTGAGACATTTCCACTTTCATCTGGAAACAGGAAGAGATCTGAGCAAGATGGCTCCTGAGTTTGAGATCTGTCATCCAAAACTCCTGGGGGTTAAAGGAGGGTAGAGAAAAAAACATGTTTCAGTGTAAAATTACAAAATATGAAAATTAAGGAAACTAATGTTTGTTACTTCAATTATATCAAGGAAATTTGCTTATTATATCTTTAATCAATTCCTACTATAAATAATATATAATTCTCAATTTTGTCATTCTGGTAGTAAGACGACAGCACCAAAAATTTTCACTACTAGAGTGACTGTTCACCTTCCACCAGAGAAAAGAAGACCAGACATCATGGAAATAGTAATGGAATAGAAGTCTACTTGCAGTACAAAATCCTTACAAAGTTTAAACATGAATTACACTCTAGCCATGATACAGAAGCCATAATACTGTGATAAAATCAACTATCTTGTTCTATCTGCTAATTTAAAAAATTCTTTATAGCTGAACGTTCTTCCTATGACTCAGAACTGTACCATCTTCCTGGACCTCCCTCGTACACAGAAGAGAGGTCTTTGATTTCTCCACACTAACTTATACTCCTACAGAATTTGGGGTCTTGACAGAGTCCCAGAGACAGATTCTTCCCTGCTGCTTTCAGTACCTCAGTAATGTGTATTTGACTAGAAACTCCAAGTACTTCTGCATTACTATTGTGAAAAGCAATTATCTGTTTCAGTTTAAAGACTTCAGACATCCTAAGTACCTGCTCCCATTCTTACTGCAGCATCTCTACATACACAAAACTTTCAATCCCACTTTCCTTCCAGAAAAATTGTACTTTATACGTAGTTAGGCCTTCCGAGGATTCTTACCATTAGACTCTTGCTTCATGGCAGAAGCAGTCTGTTGAGTCTCTATTTCTTCCATTGCATCACTCATCAAATCCCGTAAAATCTGCTGCTCTGATTCAGCAAGGCCTGCTCCATGGGGAGATGGCTGGCTAAAGGTCTCTACCTGTAGGAGAGGAACTATACATAGTTACATCTCAAAAACAACAAATGACAAAAAAGATTTTGCTAGAACAGCTTGTTCACAGCTCTTAAGCTGTGAGAAAAAAATACCTTAACTTGTTAAATAGTCAAGTGATCTGAAACACCAAGCTGGATGATTCATAAAGTAGGTTAGAACATTATGGTTCAGGGTATCTAGATCGTCAGAGTACTGTGACAGCTCATATATGTCCTGGAATTTTCTTCTTTAGATAAGAATAAAGTACAAGAGGTGAACAGCGTAATGTTTTAAAATATTTAATGACCAAAGCAGAAAAAATATATTATTTTAACTCTGAAATATATTTTAAATCAGATATATTTTGTTATTTTCTTTTCAAAAAACCTCATATTATTTGTAAATAGAATGGGGATTAAAATTAAAATATATTACCAAGAAGCAGAAAGTTAAGTTGCTATCATTTTGCCATTCTTTACCTTCATTTTTGGCTTGCTAACTCCACGTTTAACCTCTGTCTTAGCAGGTGGATGTAAATCACCATAACTTGCAATATATTGTATGAGATTCATTAGTGCAGCACACGAATCAGAGCAGGTGCGAATATGGATTACATCACTGGAACAGTGCAGCTCAAAACGTGGTTTAGTCTAGACAGCAACAATGAAAAAACAAGAATAAACTTCAAATTATCCTAAAGTTCCATAACAATGGCATAAACACAATTGTTTTTGAATTATTTTACTTTAGTCAAAAAAGGAGTTAAAAATCCAAATAAACCGAAAAACCTTCTTTGATTTTAAGTACAAAAAATTTTCAAATCACAATTTCCCACAAAGATTTTACATTTCATTTTGTTTGTGATTAAATACTTACTCTTTCTCCCTCAGAATCAGATTTTACTGCTGTAATGGTTAGTTCCAGCAGTCCCATATCCATAACACGAACATAATCTGAAATATGATATTTAAAAAATTACTAAGAAAATAACAAAAACAATACCTATAGTTATAAAACCATTAAAACCAGCATGAGCTCTAAAGGAATCTTTACATCTCTGCATTTTCTTCTTTTATAAGGATTACTTTCAGAATTCAAGTTTCAGTTACCCGAATCAAGAACTTCAATGTATCACCCCACCACCAATCTTTTAAGATATTTATTTTCATCCCATTTGTGTAAGTTATGGAAACTAAGGCACAGAGAAGCTGAATGACTAAATATCCTATCAGCTTTCTAAGTGAGAGCGAACACACGTTCATACTGTACTAAACTTTCAGTGCCATGAATCACTTATTTGTCTCTTCTGTTGTTTAAACAAAACAGGCATAGCTTCATTATGCTCTCTACCAGAGATCTCTTACCTAAGCTAAACACATATTTATGGGCACAAGGTTTCGTTATTTCTCCAAATAATTTGTTAAATATTGATTCAAGTTCATCAGTCCTTAAAGGTTCTTACTATTTCAATTAGAGCAACTCAGCTGCTATGATTCTTTCCAGAACCTACAACTCTGTGCCATACAGCACCTCTGAAGTTCAACTATTTAGAATATATATCTCATGAGATCTCTCTTCTAAGGGAATTTCTTTCTGAAACTCCGGATTTTTAAATACGTTTTTTCAAATATATATTATTACACTGTAACAAGATGCTAGAGGAATTGCAAGATGATTTTCTCTGACATACTTCTGGATCCACAAATCCAAACCAGAGCATTCAGATTTTTATCAACATGGTACTATTCCCTCATACACGACTTGCTGCTCCTTATCTCCTCAGTCCTCTTCTTCAATAATCTTTACATATACTGAATATACCTGTAATTTTGGGTTTTCTTAGGTTCTGCAATTGATTAATCACATCTAAACCATCCTTACCTCTATGGAGGTTCACCATGACAGTGTTGCACTTGTCAGACAAATGCAAAGCAGCTTCATCTAAAATTATCCTATGAGACAAGAAGAGAACGAAATAAAAATGCTAGAGAAATGCTGTGCAATTAGTAATTCAAAAGAAATTAGTGTATCAAAATTATTTTAAAACACAAATATACCTTGCATATCTTAAATCCAAACTCTTCACTTTAACCTTTCATAATTTTCAAATCTATTGACAATTAACCACTGTAAGATATTTTCCCCATCACTAATTATATATCTCTTATATTTCAATTTATATATTTGATCCTTCCTAGAATAGGAAGTAATGCCTTAATCCTTAACACTTATTTCTATTTTTGTCTTTTTCTCTTCTTAATAAAGTTAACAAAACATTTGTTTCAAAAGTCACTTAAAAGGTTTTATCAATAAAACCAATAAATTTGGTACAGAACAGGTAAAACGGAATGAATATTCAATCAAAGTTGCAAGAAAATTATTAGAAGTTACAGATATTTTTATTAGTCATTAAATATTCAATTAATTAATACACTGTCTCCAAGTCACAAACTATAAGCAATCTTAAGGTCTTACTAATTCATAAAATAGACATAACATGATTTTGGGATATTCCAATCTTATTAAAAATGCAGAAATGCTTCTTGTTAAAGGAAGCAATCCAACTAAAAAGTACAAATAAACTAAATTACTTAACCTAATAAAACAGAAGGATTACAGGTGAGCAAAATGTATTTCCAAAGATGGAAACCAGTGCGATCATTTACACAACATGAAAGCTTCTGAGGTCAAAAAAGCAGACAGGCATTACAAGTTTTACAGGAGCTCACATGATTCACAATCATTTAAAGCATACCTGAGAGTAGAAGAGGATTTATCTACTGCAACACTGCTGGAAATGCTGAAAGTTTCAACAGTAAGTAGAGATCTGACTGGCAAAAACAAGGGCCTAATAACAAATAGGAAAAACAAATCAGTGCTCTGTACCTATTTGGAAGTTCACTCAAAGCCTTCTAGATTACCTAACTCCATCTTCCCAGACCTAGGCAAGTCATATCCTACATTAAATTACTTCCAGTTAAGGGATCTCTGTTAAGTACTTTTCCCAAAATTGTCTAAATAAGTATTATTTATAATATGCAAACCCGAACATTCCTGAAGAGTATTCCTGATACAGCTGCAGTGTCAAGCGACACACTTGCATTTTACTTACCTGTAATCAAGAGCACAACTCCACAGATGTACATGAAAAGTTGTAATTGTAGCTGGAGGATTATATCCCAGAACAGGCTCATCAGAAATATTCAGAAAATATAAAATCTAAAAATCACAAACATATTAATACTTCAATATCTCTTAAATCAACAAACGACTACACATCACAAAAGAGCAGAAAAGAAAACCTGTAATAGGTATGACAATAAAATGTTAGATTAGTAGAAGGAAAGGGTGTGAACAGCCTCAGGTATTTAAAGATGCTTACTTAATATCTTTATAGAGAGAAGCATGGAATGTAAACAACACAAAAAACCCAAAACAAAACAAAAACACCATAAAAACTACAGCTTCAAAGGTATGGAAAAGACCAATCGCCATAAACTCAAGTGGCTCCTTGTACCAAAGCTTCACAATGCATTTTTAAAACACTGCCCAAATGTAGTGTTATTCATCCCTCTTAGTAGCTGTTATTACAGTGTTTGCATTTTTCTTGCTCTCTCTCTGAAAAGTTAACTTTTCTTGTACTCTATACTGTTCAAGTTATGTTCAAGTCTTTCTTGAGGGTTGTGTGTGGGAAATACACTCAGAACCATGGGCACATTCATTGTATAAACAGCTTTTTCATGTCCTACCACAAAACCAGCTGTTATCCTCCTCTATAAGATCTGTCATAGTTCCCTCTCAAATATGTTACACTAAAAGTTCTTCAAATATTCCAAGCCTGGCGCATGCCATCACTGCTAGTCTTTTAATTTTTTCTTGTATCTCTTTAAACAATTTTTAATTTGATCCCTCCCCCCTCCAAAAAAGATTGCCTTTGATGGACTTGGGAATGCTACTTTTTTGAGAAAAAGTTCATAGAGCAAAGAAGCAACATGGCATAAAGCAGGCTACACAAACCCACAGGAACATTACGCTGAGGAGAAAATAATGGTACAGTAGAGTCCAAAACTCCAAGTTCAACTCCACGAAGTTATACAGTAATGATGCATGTAAAAATCAGCATATTATACAGACTTGGAGGATAAACAGGAGAGGCTTGAGTGTCAAGGGTGACTATCTGTAATCCAGTATGGAGCAGGTACAGCAACAACAATGTTCCTGTGCTAATGGCATGTCTTGTCTCATGTGCACACACACAGATCAAGGGGCTTCAGTCCTGTCTGCTGTGCTCTACCTCTGCATCTACACCTATAACTGCAACCCTTTTCATTCAGAAGTGTTTGTGCAAACTGCTGCTCACTGCCTCCCCAAAGTCCTGCAGTTCTGCTATTCCAGCAATACAAAACAGGAAGCGTACAACAGAGAAAGAAGACTTGAGAGATAAAGTGAGCAGAAGGGAAAAATATAGAAATGCTTTCAGTACTGCAAATAACATGTTTTCTTGTTTGCGGGTATTTTTAACTTAAGGATTATTTATGTACTTGAACAGTATTGCACTGCTGAGATTTTTTTCATATGACTTTCAAACAAAACCCAAAACCCCAACAGAATGAAGTAAACCACCCAAGAGTCTCCCTAACATGTTATGCGCAGAAAGTTAGGATGGTGAGAGGAACAGTACCAAGTGAATAGACAAGAAATAATATAAAATAAGATTATCATCTGTCAATGGTCTCAAAAGAGAAACAGGAAAGAAAGAATCACTTTCAAGAGCAGAGTATGATAATACAGCACAGTCTAACATCAAGGTTTTCAATCAAGATTTAGTTTGATAGTTAAGGCAATGAGACTTAAAAATTGACTAAACTGAGAGTAAAATTGAAGATGTAATCAAGAAAACTGTAGCAACCTGACCTGTTCATGCCAGCTTAAACCTGACGGCAGCACACGGTGCTGAAGGGTTGCTCCTCGTAGTCCAACAGCAACAAGAAATTCCTGCACAACAAAGGTGCGTGACTTGGCTTACATGAAACACATGCAACTATTTCACATCTGGATTATGAAACAGTGTCATCCTTCTGCTCCCAAAAATCTGGTGTCTAGAAAAACCCTGCTTCCTAGTACAGAAACCCTGGAAAACACAGTATCATACTTTTTGCAACAAGACACTATAGAAATGGCAGCTTTGTGGTGGTGGCTAGAAAGGACGGCTGCTGTACATTCACTCTGGTATTCAGCAGAAATTTCCAGAAGTACCAACCCAAAGTAGTTCACACGTGAGACAACTGAACCCCCACAACATTTTGCTGGTCTGCAGAACCCTTCTTTAAATAACTCAACCATCCTGTTTGTCATCACTCTGCCAGTTAAGAATGCTACTGTCATTTCCCAGCCCCACTCCAAATAGGTAAGCAAAGGCTGCTTGTTAGATGACGCTGCTGCTAGTTAACTGCAGTGCAACTCTATTTGTTCTTGCCTGTTTTGACACCAGAAAAACTCAACAAAAACAAACAAAAAAGGTCAACTGTTCACAAAATGCATTCAGTAAAGAAAGAATGAGATCAGCAAAGTGAAGCATTGGAAGAATTAGTAAATTAAGCTGCTGCTTAAATTTTATAATACATTCGAAAGATTCTAACAAAAAAATCATAGTTAGAAACTGAATATCTTAGATCTATACGGCTTCTTCATCTATAACCCTTCCCACTCCATGTCTAGATCAGTCCATATAAACTGAAATAACTCAATTTATAGAAGTATAAATAACACAAACCTTTGTATTGCTCTCTATTTTATCCGATTGGATTTTGACTGCAACAGTCAGCATACTTGGACTATCCACTCCTACACCATCTGAAGTAGTCCTACTAAGACCATCTTCTTCAGAAAAACAAATAGTAGGCTCTAACCAATGTGGACGTATTGTGCTGGGCAGTCGTACATCAGAGGAAGGGACAACTCCATCTACCAAACCTGCAGATAGATTTTGGAATGAATTACCAAAGCTGTTACTGATTAAGTGTTAAGGGAAAACCTTTTTATGCTTAATGCCCATAAAATTATTTTAATTACCAAAGCTAGTCATGCACAACCAAGAAATGCGAAGGGAAGGTTATGGGTGATCCAATATTTAAAACCACAGTTCTAGCTATAACCTTCAATGTAGCTATTAGAGATTAAGTTTTTTATTTGTCCAACAAAACAGCAAAGTTGAAATAAAGGACAAATCTCCTACAGGTTACATGGAGAAACATGTGTCTCCTCTTCATTTTATGAGATTAGCGCTAGGCTAATATCTAAACACACAATAACTAAGCCTCGCACTGAAACATGAGTACTACTGATTCAGAGGCACCTCAGGAGTAAACCTTAAAAGGTTTAACTACATGGGGGTTACCCAGTACACAGTCAAACTTCTTCACCTGTGGACCACAAATAGCTAGTCAGGAAAAACACAGCAGCCACTGGTAAGCTGTAGCTTTTTCTAATTAACAACCAATAACATGTAGGAAGAGTGTATTTTCATAGTAAAGAATAGGCTGTACAGCTACTTTGCCAGAGGATTACAATATCTCTGAAGACCAGCAGTTGTCTAGAAAGCTGGAGCTAAACTGTAACTAAATATAGCTATAATGAAGTTGCATTACTATAGCATTTAGAAGCATTAGCCATAAATTGTATTCATTGTGCCAAATAATGCACTATGAGAGAAAAGAGAAAAAAACACAGCCTTCTCCCTAAAAAGCAACAAGCTCAGTTAATTTCAAATTTAGTCCCAAAGCCACCTCAATCCCACCCCTACCTTGATGATATAAATTGAGGCTGCTAGAATGGAGACAAACATAGTGTCTATCCTCAAAGCCTTCATATTTAGTCACACTGAAAAGGGATCCACTGTTGAACTCAAACCAAAATTCCCCATATTTTCCTTCCAGTGTATTTCCATCATCCTGCTGAAAGAACAGAAATGATACAATTATTGTTTGCTGAGAGTTAGCTGCATTTAAGCAGTCAAAACTAACACAACACTAGCTACAAAAACATGTTTTCCTGCTTGCATTTCAGTTATTCTCATGTGAAGCAAAGTAAACAGAATTTGCAAAATACTGTGTTGCATTGCTGCCTAGTTGTAGTATTATAAAGATTACGTAATTACTGTTAAAAACACTACCTCCAGACATCAGTACATACAGCATAAAGGGGATCCATGGTCAAAACAACAAAAAACTTGCTCCAGCCCCAGTGCCTCACCTTTACATCAGTGAATATTGACACTAATCCATGCGTCACATTTAGCAAAACAGACAGAAAGCTTTGTGCATTCTTATTCTGTGAGTCAAGCTTTTTCCTTCTGCGTGAACGATAGTTTGGATCAACAGTGGAATAATACTGCAGTGTTTCTTCCTCAGATCCACTTTCATCATCTAACAGATAAAATGAAGAATAACTCATTCTCTAGCTAGTACACATATTATGCCAATAACTAAGTTTCTACACTGGTAATGCAATTCAATTTCACACTTATTTTACCTATATTGAATCTACCTTTTTTTTTCTTGGTTTATGTTTTCCCATAAGTATACAAAATCCTTCCACTAACACCTTAATCACTTCAGCCAATTATGCTTCTAAAGCACTACAGTTCTAGATGATTTATTAAGTGTCTTACCATAATGAACTGCAGATTTAAATTGACTAAAGCTGTCTTTACTAAAAGTGTTGATTAGCTGGCTGGCCACAGATAGTCCAACACCATAAGAAAGGTTTTCAAATGTTTCTACAGGAGATGGAGCTGTGGGTTCCCACAACAATAAATCATTGCTGATCCTAGGAAGAAATACATTATCGTTACAGAAAATATGACTATATTCCCATTTTGTATTAAGTCAGTCCTACAATTGCTTTGCAGACTTCATATAAAAGATTCAGGATACAAATAGAGAAAGATTCACGAGCATAAGAAACAAGAATATATTCATGAGCAAAAACAATAAAAAATTGAAGTAACTTTTATTCTGCAATTATGGTACGCACATATCAAAGTCTAACACATGATAGTGACCTCTATAACTAGGTATCTATTAGCTCAGTCGGTTGGAGAGGGAGTTGAGAAACCCCTACTTGGATCACATCAATTTTTAACTAAGTTGCAGGAAACATTCATTCTTTTGATTTCAAGTGAGTGTGTCTGTCAGGGTAAAGATATAAGTGACATTCAGTACAGAAGTATTCCAATAGAATATTCAATGGAAGGGTCTGCTTTGTCAATTTAAAAGGGAAAAATACTCCAAGTAAAGTAGTATCTATTAGAGACTAAAATAGATCAGCATCTCTCTTGCATATAGCACAGTAACAATCTAGTAGTATTTGGTTGTTTTTAAGACAGCCAACTAACAGAAATAAATTGTGAACATCCATCTGTAAATTTGGTTCACTTTCTCTACATTTTTATAAACCTTTGTGAGCCTTACAAAACTGGATTAGGGTATTTTTTTCTGACTGCCTTGCAAACTCTAGATTTTTAGATGGAAAGAATGAAATTGAGCACAAGTTTCTGAAGTATTATCTGTTTTCTGAAGTATTATCTCTTTAAAGAAGAAATTAGGACTAGAACAAAATGAAACATTGCACAGAGATCTGAACAAAGTAGACACTGAGAGCCAAAGGCTATTTAGCTTCACTCTTTGTTCACAAAATCTGTCAAACACTTTTTAGCCGACCACTGCCATGGCACCAATCAGATGCATGATACAATGCTACCATATTACCTTGGAAAAATATATATACAGCACTTTGTGTTTTTAACTGAACTATACAACTGAGTTCCTGCTATACCTGCTTAGACAATTGCTTTTATCAAAAGTGACACAAAACTGAGAGTACAGGTCATGACAACCAAGCAGAACAATTATACTTGCCTGTTGTAAAGTTTTTCATAAAAGCTTTTGTTTGGTAGTGTTAAGTGAATGTTTGGTAACATGAGTTCCAGTACATAGTGAGAATTGCTAATTGTTTTATCCTGAAACTCAGTCATTTCAACTACATCTCCTGGCATCACCATCTGAAAGAAAATAAAATAAATTCTTAAGTTAAAAAACAAAGCAAATCAAAACAAATCAAAAACAACCCAAAATAGAAGCTAGAACTTGCAAATAAAGTAGTGAGAAAGTATTCACTTTTTCTGTCATAAGCACAAAGCAATAACAAAATTTTGTAATACCTCTTCATTTTCAAACATGACCCTACGAGAAGAAAATGGAGAAGGCTCTGGTCTTCTAATATCACAGACATCCTTCAAAGAATGAGACCCTCCTTCTTCTTCCTCTTGAAAGTTATTATCACCTTCTTCCTCCTCAGCTGCTATCCTTTCCAGAATAGAGTGCACAGCCAGAGGGTTTATTTTCAATACAATCCTGACATTGGAGAAATTATGCAGAATAAGCCATTAGAGATGCTTATAATGTTTATATTTATGGTCTGTCACATGTCCACTAGCTCTACTGGCTTGCCATTAAATACACATAGACTAAATAGCTCAGAAGTCCAGGAACTTATTTATTAGATAATAATATATTTTATTGCACAAAGCAATGCTGCTAAGAAGAAAACTAACTTATACACACAAAGGGAGATGGAAAAGGTACCATCAGGTGAAAGAAAATGTTAAATGTCTGCTTTTTTCAACTACATCAGGTGACCATATAGGTAACCTAAGAAAAATCTAGCACTCTCCCAAAATAAAGCTTTTTTCACTAAACCATTAACAGCTATTAAAAATGCTCTACTGCATGGTGTACCTTCTTACATGTAAACACTGTTATAGAAAAATTTATTTGTGCTATTGTAAAAGAAAAAATGTCGATATAAACTTGCTGTCAGAAAGCCATTGAATTTTGTGACAAAAAATGTACACAGCAAATTCTGTAGCAAATCTAAAATTGCCTCTTTAAACACCTTATTACATGCTTCATCTGCCAGGTCCTTCTCTTCAGTAAGTCTGAAGTACTGTATTGTCTTGCATGTGATAAAAGCCATGAATTACTTACTATATTATTATATCACACTGCCTTGCATGTGATATAATATAATAATTCAGTCACAATATAATTACTCTTACTATTCTTATGGGTTATAATATTTTGAGGCAAAATTCAGCTAGGATGGGTTGTTTGTATTCAGTCATGAAGGCAAAGATTAAAAAAATGGGAAAAAGTCTCAAGTCTCTAATAATTTACCTAACTTTCACTGAAATTTACTCAAGTCCATGCAGAAGCCATTATACATTAAAAGCTATATTACATTATTATAAACATAGACGTTCCAGGGTTTTTTTTATAAATTCTTAGGGTGTTTTCACTAGTTACATGCTCTTTCTTTGCAAATTATTTTCAGTCATTTACCATACAGGCATTCTGGATTAAAATTAGAAAAACAACAGTGCTTCATAAAAATTTAATCAATCCACATTAAAAACATGAAAATTTATTTTACCGAGGCCAGTCAAAATTGTCTGATGATGATGTTATATCTCCATCTGTGCCACCTGACACCTGAAAAAATTTTACTGGTGCTTCTGCATTATCTTCTTCAAATGAACCTGAATAGAAAGATAATTTTTAGAAATGAACGGATGGATGACAACTGCTAACTTCAGGTCAGCCACTCCTCAAGTAGGAGTCTAACAAGATTAACTAGTCAATGCTACTCACTAAGCTACTTAGGCAAATTTTGTCATCTCTTATTCCAAAAAATTAACAGAAACTTTTAGAAACAAAAATAATTTCACTTTATTTTCTAGCTAGCAGTAGTTAGAAACTCAGATGCTTCTAATGCATAGATATCTGCTTTTACATTTATAGCATCACTTTATTTTGTCACAGCCTTGATTAAGTACACAAAATGAGACAGCTGAGAAGATTCTAAATATGAACCAGTCTCACAGATTTATTACTTTGAAAGATATTAGAGGCATGGAATTATTATTTAAGTTTTTCAATTATAGTTATTTAGGGAATAAATCTCAGCATCACAATACTTTTATGGCTGAAAAGGACCTCTGCATATTATATAGCCCAGCCCCTCTGCAAAGGCAGGGTCTCCTTGAGCAGGTTACACAGGAACATGCCCAGGTGGCTTCTGAATGTCTCCAGACAGGGAGACTCCACAACCTCCCTGGGCACCTGTTCCAGTGCCCAACCTTAACATTTAGGAGGTCTTCCTCACGTTAATGTGACACTTCCTGTGTTTCAGTTCATGGCCATTGTTCCTTGTCCTCTCTCTGGGCACCACTGAATAGAGTCTGGCACCACCATCCTCTTGGCACCTTTGAGATACTTATATGAGATTCCCTCTCAGTCTTCTCCAGACTGCACAGGCCCAGCTCCCACAGCCTCTCATGGTATGAAAGATGCTACAGAGCCCTCATTATCTTTGTGGCCTCCACTGAACTCCCTCCAGAAGCTCCTTGTCTTTCTTTTACTGAGGAGCCCAGAACTGGACACACAGACTCTCGTCCTAGTAATTTAGACTTACATTGGTATTTAGTACAGAACACAAAACTACAACAGAGATATCATATCTACTCCAAAATTCAGGTGGAAAGACACTCCCTGAGTTGCTCCATATGAGAGGACCTTTCTCTCAACTACATTGTACGTAAGAAAAGAAAAAAGGATTTTTGAATAAAACATTACATTCTTACCAGTTAGCTCTTTAAAGGTAAGCTCCAATTTAACTTCTTCTGGAGTTGACCCTCCTATAAACTCAGTTTTAAATTCCATATCTGTAAATTCAAGATGAAGAATCTCCTTCTGAAGTGATTTCTTAAACCATGGTCCTCTTTCCTGATCTGACCGTAGATCAGGTATTGGGAAGCGAACAGAGAGTTTCAATGCTGGGGCAGTAACTTGAACTGAAACTCTACAGTTCGCAGGAGTATGTGAATCATCCAGAAAAACTTCAGTAAATGCTTTATGCTAAAAAAACAAACAACAAAAAAAAAAAAAAAAAAAAAAAAAAAAAAAAAAAAAACCACAAACCAGAATGAATAAAAAAAACCTCTGAATTAGAGAAAATAGCATTAAAAGTGACTATGGGGAAAGCCTTTGATGATGTAATATCTGAAATTGAAAAATATTATATATATATCACAGAAAAAACACATTGAGACCAACTGCTACTGTTCTTAGGATATTTTTCTATTATTGGTGTCATAAAGATTCTACTTAGAAGTCAAGTTTTTGCTGGAATTAGCAATCTTTAAAAAAGCCAGCTAGTTTAGCAATTTTTTTCCTCTTAAATTAGATAGTGAGAGTACTGAACAATACTCAGCCGCAGTTAGGAAATGCCATGTCTCAGACACTTGTTTAAAAACTGCTACTGTTGAAGAAGTAGGAATTACTATCATGTGCATTTAAATAAGGATTCTCTTAAATAGTTTGGAAAGCTGATTCTTCCATAATCAGTAAATGCAGCAATAAAATTACATGAAGATTTTTGTTGCTGTGCAGAACATCAGTTAATTGCGTTAATCATTCCTCAAGTATTTTAAGAGAAGTCTTTAAATTTAATGCTATTGTGACAATCCAAACCAAGGCAAATAAGCTTCAACTTCTTTCTGTTGGTCCCAGATCACTAGAATGCAGTGCATATGCCCTCCATTCTCTGTGTCACCAACCCCAAAAGCAGGTAATGCACAGCAGAGGTAACTGGGCTGATTGTGACAGCTAAACATTTCAACACAGAAGAGGAATTGCTAGCTGCTGGAGAGCATGGTGGGACAGATTAGGGATAAGAAGTCAGTCAAGATGAGTCTTTTTTGCCCAGTTCTCTTTGCTTCAAGAAGCTGAGAACTTAAGCAGTTTGTGAAGCATCTACCACTGTCTTTCAGTCCGTTTTCAAGCACAAAATCTGAATGAAAAATGAGACTGGGTCAGATGGCTACTGCTCTGTGTCAGAATCTGGAAAAAGCCAAACAAACCCCAGTCATCCAGCCAACCAACCAACCAACCAAACCTCTCACACTAAAAAAAAGCACCTCTGCCACCACAAATCAATCAGAACTAGCAATCTCATGCTTATTGTCACCCTGACTTCCTCCTGCAAAAGGACCCAGAAAGTTTACTAACCAATTTCACTTTAAACTTACCAGACTTATGTGCTTATTGTAAGAAGCATACATGTGAGACGCCATCATCTCCACTGTAGTTAGTTTCTGGGGTTGAAGTAAGGAATTTAATCTGTCTACAATACTAATATCCAGCTCACAAAACACTGGACTTAACTTTATTTGTAACTCCGCTTTCTGCGGAACAGAACTGAGTCTCCCTTGACTACCCTGAAAAGAAAGAGAAAAAGCACTAGAATCTTCAACACAACACAGTGAAACAAATCATAACAAGTAGGAATTAAGAACTCTCTGTTTTACAGTAAATTTTCCTGTTCAAATGAATCAAATTAGACAAAGGGTATTGTACAGAAACTCAGTCTTTTTAATCTCCCACCTTACCTGAGGTCCTCTATTATCTAAATGCTTGTAATGCAGCTGAAGGCATGGCATAGAACGAGAATCATTTCTTTCTTCAGAATGAAATGTCAGCAGCTTCAAAAAAAAATTAATTAAAAATCCTTAATAAATAAGAGAGAAAGAGTTGCCACAGGAAGATACATTTATGACATTTTACCTAGAACAGACAGGTAACCCCACAGTGAAGTCAATGAAGAGAGCCCCAGCTCAACTGTTTACTCAATCCACATACTCAGCCACCTTATTGGATGTCTTTGACCATTAAAAGAGCCAGAAGAATAATGACCACCACAAGAAACCTTTGCACTGCTCAACTCCATTGCTTAGTGTTTGGAAAACATTTACTCTAATACCCAAACCATGTTATGCATATTAAGAAGAAGTAACTAACAAAGTTTGGCTACTTGGTGTGTTCCTGCCAGGTATGACAAAAGTTGGGTTCACCACTTGAGCTCAGAATTAAAATGGAAATTTTATCTTAAAAATGTAATATATTAAAAAAATAAAAATAAATATTAAGAAACATTTAAATTACATCAATTTTAAAATCTAGCATTCTCAGTTATACAAGTATTGTTTCTTTTTTATGGAACTCCCTTTATTTTTAACATACCTCTGTATAGTGAGGCTGCATGGAATGAGAGTCAGTAGAAAAAAGGCATTCCAGGAATTCCATATCTCCAATAGATAAGTCAGTACTAAAACTTCGAGAGGCAGTTCTTTGTCTTTGTTCATAAGACACTTTGATGCCAGTACCTATAAACCTGGATTATTAAAATTATGAATTATTAAAAGTAGCATAAATCAGTAAGAATGATGAAAAGTAAAGACTTAAATATGCATAAAAAAAGCATCACTACAATCCTTTTAAAATCATTAAAACACCATAATTTCTCCAGATACATGAAAATATCTAATTATAACAGATTTAGCAACAAACACAATGAAGGTCATATTACATAATCAACCATGGCCAGCATAGAGAAACTTGTAACAAACATTTTAGGCACCTAACCTGAGGTGCAATTAATAAAAAAATTAACACCCTTACATAGGCAATGAAGGAGTCAAATGTTGCACAAAGTCTAAATTACATACATAAGGTAAGAAAAGGTATATACATCCTTAAATATTTTACTTCATACACTGTACTGGGATGGTAAAAATTTCTGTTGCCTGACTTTATCATCATGTTCTCACTTAGGCTTTATCCCTACTGATACCATATTTTGCATTACGTAAAACTCTGAAGTCCTTCAAGCAGTAATCACTAAATTGGAATAACAGTACTTCTGTAAAACACAGCTATTTCTAAAGAAATAATTTACTTAATGATTCTTGACTCTCTAGGCTTCTGTCGTAGAAACTGTACCTAATTTAATTTATCTATTAAAAACCTAGGTGACTTTACTGTTTACTCTCCTATCTTCTTCTGTTTTAATTTTTATAAAAAGATGTTTTGGACAACAGATGTCAAAAGTCAAGACTACTCTGAAATTAATAGAAAAGTCTAATGCAACTCAAATATTATGTGACACAACTCCTATGGAAATAAACTTACTTCATTCAAATTTACTTAATATATATATTTGTTAATGATATTTATTAATAAGCAAAGTTATACCTAAGGTGATCATGAGAACAAGCTTCTGCAAATACTTCTCGGAAGGACAAAAAATCTTCTGTTGAAAACTTAACTGGCTCAATCTTTTCTATTCGGGCAAAGAAATCCCGAGCCATTGGTGTCAATGGGTTAAGGTTCAGTGAACTTTCAGGTGGGGGTAAAGGGTCAATATGAAGTACAGACACTGAGAAAGTTCCAACTGCCAGTCTAAAAAGTAGCTCAGGTCTGGATTCATCCACAGAAACAGATCTGGATGGAATAGCTGAAATACAAAATTAAGTTCACATAATTTTTCAGCAATAACACATTTAAAAAATCATCTTTCTTTTGATTTTCATTTCTTTTTACCAAGTTGCTGCATAACAATTCATTTCCATAATTATCTAGGGAGAATTATCTATCTGTTGTTACTTACATGTCCTTCGTAAGGAAGTCTGGTGAACCATATTGGCTGTTAGCGAGGAACCTCTTGGAGGCTGCAATTCTTGTTTGTTACGATCAAGAAAATCACCCCAAGTTGGTTGCAGCTAAAACAAAAATATATATATGACATTAAATTTGCAAAGAGTTGTTAGACATTGGCTCAATCACAAATGATAAGGTAAATGAACAAAAAACTCCAACATGCATAAATAAACAACAGCATGTCACTTCATGGAGAACTAGTGCTCAACTTATCAATGCAAGAATGCTTTATTTTGAGATACGCTTTTTAATTCCACAGGTTTTTAAGGCTGAAGTTGCACTCCCTATGCGCATATATTTTCTATTTCCACAACTACTCTCCATGGATTTCATTAAGGAAAACATTAGGTACACAACAGATTTGGGAAACATGGTGATAACAACAGCATAGTTCTTATATTGTTTGAGGAAAAATTCAATATGACGATTTAATACAACATTGCCTTTGTAGTCTATTTTAAAAGAAAACCAGGTGGTACACATGCAGTAATTAAAAAGAAAATCATAAAGTATCCTACATAAGCTTCGAGGCTTTAGAAAACATATTTCCTAGCTTAGTAGCCAAATAAATAAGAATAATTCCAATATAATTTCCATAGCAGAAAAGGAATACTGTCAACTCTAAACATTTCAATTGTTCTAAAATTTTGCAACAGTTCCTAACACTGTAAAGAATGCAGCAATTATGCAACAGCTTCAGACGGAAGTGTTAATTTCTAGAAGATTCCAAACGCAATTAATACTATACCACCGTAGTGCTCAGTGGAGATCCTGCTGGTGTTGCTGTGTATGTACTGGTTAAAGACAAGTCTAGATCCATGGTTGGAGGATCTCCAAGAGGTGGAAGGGAGGAAAGGCTGTGGGACATGTCCATTTCAGCCATTGAGAAGAAAACTTCTTCCTCTAGTAGAGAATCACAGAGAGTAAAGAGTTATTATTTACTAATGAAAAAAACCAACTTTATTTCTAATAGAAATGTATTCTTAAGTTCAAAAATCTAACTGCTAAACAAAATAACCAGCTAAATATATCATTTACAGTAGTTCCAAGTTTTTTTTTACATGAGACTAGTAGTGTCTGTGGAGAGAGATTTAAATAAAAATCGAAAGACAAAAAAATCTCATTAATTTTAAAACAGTTAAATATCTTATTTTCATATTCAAGTTGGTATAATTTCTATAAATTGATTATTCTCCTTTTGACAAATCAAAGTACTTCACATTAAAAACAATTAACAAAAATATATTCATATAAAATCAGATAAACACAACTATTATTCTAGATGTAATTTCCTCAACCATACATCTCAAAAGATGTCATGCTGCATGTGTTTTCAGCACATTGCACATTAACATAAACTGAACAGTTTTAAGGAAATACTGAATCAAGTCTAGCCTGATACCTAAAGCAGTTAATTTTTACTGAACTTTACAATTAATGGCATCTAATTACTTTAAGTCAAAGTTATTTTAATGCATAAATTGGTAAGATTAAAAGACGATCAATTTAAATAGTCTTAAATACACGTTATTCGCTATTTTGCATTATCTTTTATACTTGCCACGACTAGAAGGCGTTCTGGCACTCTCTGTCTCATAGAAGCTTTGCTCAGATGATGCTCCTGCAGATAGAGACTCTTTCCTTAAATAACGTTTCAACTCCATCTGAATCCGATACTCATCCTCCTGTTGCATTGGCCGGTTCTTCCTATCTTTATTTGACAATTCCATCCTGCTTAGACTCTCTGAATTCAAAAAAGGACAGAAATCCTACTGTCATTTCCTTAATGATATCCCTATGAAAATTCAAAAATTAATCTGAAAATGAATCATTGGTGTATATATTTGCATGTGTAGTTATATACATGTCTGTTATATACCAGATGTGTATATTTGTGGATTTTGTTGGTTTTAAGGTTCTACTTGTCCAGAACAGATTACTCTCTCCTAGCATTTATTAATTTCATGTATAATGAAAATATTTCAAGGTTATATATGCAGTGTGCTGGTATGTAATATGCATGCATTTCTCTTTTCATTCAGCTTTAGGGACTAAGACCACAATCTCTTAAAAGTTTTACTATTAAGGAATTTAAATAAAGTTTCAAGTTTGAAGATTACACATATGGGAAACTGTATGTAATATGTCTGCAGTTGTCCAAAAACAATGAACATGTCCAATAAAACAAGTATATCAGTATTAGAATATTAAGCACCTACCTAGGATATGACAGATTTTTCAAAAATATTATCTACCCTAACAAGTGTTGTTACATAAAATAGATGAGGAGAAACCAAAACACTCCCATACTTTTACTGCACTAGTTGAAACACTGCTCTTAATTCTTCACAAATATAGACAAACTCAATTACAGTCTGTTCTATGTTTTCTATGTCTGTCACTAAAACACAGGACAGAGAAGCTAAGTTCCTCTTGTGAAACAAAAGATACAAGAACCAAAACCTGTTCGGTCTCCTGGTTTTCTCCATCTAGAATTTCCTCATTTCTTGTATTATTATACACTCATGTGTCAAGCCTTATTTGTTGGTTTTTCTCATTACTAGATGTACAATTTGCAACTGAAGACAATAAATTAATCAGTCCTAACTCATAGCAGCTACAAAGCATTTTACTAATATCAGATAAGAACTCTTAATAATGTACCACCACAATTTTTTTTCAACTGAGGACACTTTTTCTTTGTTGCAAAAATTATTATAGTACATACTTTATATTTACAGAATGTTCACTTGCCTGGTCCAGCAATAGCTGCTACCATGTCCAACAGAAGATGAACCTGCCTCGGTGACAGAAACAGATGTACAGAATCTATTTGTCCATCTATATCCAACTAAAAAGAAAAGGAAAGAATGCTGTCAAGAACACTCAAGGAATTTTTATTTACACAATTTAAATCAAATATTTGGATAATAGATTTTTATTCTGGAAAGAATACAGACATTCCACCACTATCTTCATCTTCTACACAAGAACTAGAAACTTAATCTTTTGTTGCTTCCAAACTGTAGTTTGGCAGGATAAATGCAGATGTGTCACTGACTATTTGCTTAAAATAAACACAATCTCATAACAAAAAAATCAAGAATTCCATTAATCTGCTGATTTTTCTCTTTAATAATTCCCAAAATAATAAAAAATAAAGTTAGTTTCACTTATTTATTATAAGATAGTCAAGTAAACACCTTTTGCAATAGACCTTAAAAACCATGAAGATCTTCTGTTTTGTATATTTATACTTCTGAAACTAGCAGTACTTCTCTATTTCACACCAAGGAAAATGTTATTTTACTTTTCAAGGACTCCTCTTAACTGAATAAACACGAAAAACTGAAGACTGACTAGAAATTTCTGGATGTAAAAAAAAACCTTCTCTACTGCAGTAGAAACTTTATGCTTTCTATAAAATATGGTACACTGTACAAAACAGGTCAACAGCCAATTTAAAAACTGGAGAGAAGGTGAATATATTATACTTTAAGCTTTACTTATACAGTGACTTGTCTACTTGTTTTTTGAACACTTAAATTCAGTCTCTCTAACATATAGGAATTCTCATTTAACAGATTTCAGTGTGCCCTCACTCAACTGGCTACTATGAAGATGTCTTTTTACACACATTTATTAGAATGTAAAGAAACAACATGAAAACTGTGGCAATTCTGTTCCCCTGAGAAAATTACACCATATTCATATGTACTAGAATAAAAATCCTACAGAACTATTAATTTAGTTAAAGATCAGGAAAGCATGACTAACCTTAGCTCCAGGAAGTACTTCATTTTGCTTTAATGTTAGGCTTAACTCCATTCTACCAACCAGCTTACAGATCTGTACAGGGTCAGACGGAGTAATTTCTGGCAAGTTTCTTGTTAATTGTGGATGTGGCTCATAAATGATTTTTGGATTCCAGCTAGGTGAAAGCTTTGGTTCTGTTGCCTTTAAAAGTTACAGATAAAGAAGTAAGAATGCATCTCACTTCTTAAGAAAAAAATGCAAAACAAAGGCATTTCAAATAAGCCTATCACACAAATAATCACTGTACAAACTATAAATTTGACAAAAAACACATATTGATAACTGTGAAAAAATAAGGCACATAGAATGTGAAGCATTAGGCCTTTGAAAAAGGAAGAAAGTTTCCACAGAACAGTGAATTGCAGGGTTCCTAAATTTCTAGTTCTTAAAATTGTACCAGATTCCAGTACAATATATCCTAATTTCTACTTAGTCCTCAAGTCCATTTCTTTGCCTCTCCTCAAAATCAACAGGAACTGATTATAAAACTTCCAAGCACACATTTAAGTCTAAGTTCAACTCATGTGTCCTTCAGAAATAAGCTATTGGTATGACAATATATTCTTTAATCAATTTACATCCTTATATAACGTATTTATTTTTACCAGCTGTGTAGCTGAACACACTGGGGAGGACTTTGCTGATGCAGGAAACTCATCCCAGAAGAAAGAGACACCTGAGAGCTGCAGTAATTTGTGAGCAAAAGCTGTGGGCTGATGTACATTAATTCCAGAGCACTCATCTGCAGTTTCATCACAGTACATAGTTCTGGGAGGCAAGAGAAAGGAAACAGTGGGTGCATGCAAATTGTTACTGCTCTTGTGCATTTTAGCCTTTAAGTTTGTACATGGTCTCTCTCTTTGTACTTTTACAGTGCTGGTCATTGTCATGATGTGAAAACCCACCATTCTCTGGGAATGGGGGAAATGTTAACTTTTCTATGGGACACCACCAGAAAACCACGAGATGCTTCCAATGGGAACATACCCCAGAGAACACAATAAACCGAAGCTTATAAATGTTTAAAGCCAAATCCATTTAATTAGCAATTCTCAGTTGGCATCAGTTTTATTTGATGCTAATCTCAATACTTTGCAAGGAAGTATGATTACACTCCCCCATAGTTTGAAAATAATCTACATTAAGAACATCTACAGTATTCATGTTCAAAGTAATTACAGAATTCACATGGGCTCTTTTGAAAGCTCACATAGAAGCTAAATTCTTTCAGGGTTTTGGGGTTTTTTCAGGACTGTACCCTTTTTTCTAAAGAGATTTAAAGGGTCTTATTCCAAAGGGTTAGTTCCCTTTTCTAATTGCACACATGGCCTGACTGGCCAACAATACACACTGGCTATTGAATATCTGAGAAATGTTATTCATTAACTGTAAAAGTTGATGAAAACGTATATTGGGAAAAAACAGAACTCTTATAATTTGATGGTTAAATAACTTTAGCATAAACATGCTAAGTGGAATCTTGAGTGAAGACAATGCTCACTAGCATTATAAAAGAGGTGCTCAAGAGCAAGTGTCTAACTATATACTAAGAACGTGTGTATGAGTAAAATGCATTTTACAGGAAATGGCAAAAGGTGCCTTAGGAAAAAAAATCCACATATTTTAAACAAAAAATTACCTTTCAACTCTGATTTCAAGTGCAGTTCCACTTTTAGAGTTTTCTGGCACATGTTCTATTCGTAAAACAGTATTTAAAAAGGTAACTTTCACTCTTCTTAGAACTTAAAAGAGAAAGCAAAAACATACAGTATAGACTATTAAGTCAAGTTAGTGAATTATTTCTTTTTAACCATATTAAATGATCTTTGATTTTTAAGCTCTCAATATTTATTTCAGTGGAAATTATGAATTGAGTTTAATAACGTAACAAGACTTCAAGAAACTATATGAACTCCTATTAAACAACCAATACATAAATCCATTGCATACAATTCCTCTCTATGGCTCAGACATTTGAGCAAGTGACAGTTCAAACCATTTTCCTGTGGATGAACCTCAAGGAAAGTAACACCTGCATTGTGCATCATGTCTGAACTATTAAACATCACTGTAGCAGCACTGCCCGGACTGAGTTATTCCATCTCTAGATAGGACTTGAAACATTTCCCTTAGCTCAGACATTTCTGCACAAGGTTCTCCACTACATAATCCCTTCATAAGCCCTTAGTTTTGTCCACTTAGAAAAACCGCCTCCAACAAAAAAGTTTCTGAAGCACTTCTCTCAACATGGTGTGATTATGGAGATGCATACAACATAAGAGATTTGCATAAACACAGCTGAAAAAACACTCTCCATTTCTCCTTCAACAACATTACTATTAGCAATTGATGAATTACACAGCCATCTCCAAAATTAAGACATGTCATCAACCCCTCAGGAACAGATTTAGCTGGATTTATTCTAGTGAAAACAAACAACTTGCTCTGAAACAGAGTTCAATCTGTCCACTGAGGGACGTACACAAATATTTTAGGAAATAAATTTGGGGCTTTTTTCTCCACTTCAAAATCAAGATCACTTGTCCTGCCTTCCTCTTTAGATTTTTCAAGCAATGTTAACAAGTGAAAAATTAGTCACATAAGTTAGGGCAGTTGAGATGCCATTTTGTAAAACTGAGACAACACAAACCAATGAAATCTCAGATGTTAAGTCAGATCTCAATAGTTGATTCATACCTGTTTCAATAGTTTCTGCAAACTTCTCAAGTCCTTCAAAAGGCTGGGACCCTTCTCCTTGTTCATCTGTCAATTTTTGGCTAAGACACTCTTTTGCAAGTTGCATACTACTGGTCATAAAACTTGACCAATACATAGGCTCAGAACCAGATGCTGCAGAGTAAAATAAGTCTTAATAAATTAAACATGAACTTAATGAAATTATAAAGACAAAACAGAGCAATACATTTGGCACATCCAGAAAAGAGTTTCAACAGCTTAGTAAGAAGTTACACATAAAAACAAATTTAGTTATAAGCTCTCATTATAGACTTTACTACTTTAAAATTAATGTAATCTATTTAGACTGCGCTGGTAAGATTCTGGTATCTGAAAATTCAGTATAAACAGTATCAAATCAGGTAATCAACAGTGTAATCAATTTTCAGCAGAGGTTCAAGTAATTTAAGCAATTAAACAATTTCTCAAGTTCTTTTACTATATTGGTATGTTTTTACAGGCATAATTGGCAAAATGAAGTAAGTCCAATTTTTAAGAATTATTTCAAAGTTTCTTATTCCTCTTGAAACATATCCTGCATGAAGAAACACTAAGCAAGAGTTAAAATGTTATCTTAGCATATTTTAATATGTTTTAAATGCCTAACACAGACCTGACATAGTAAGTAAAACATAATAAAATCCAAGAGCACAGCAGGTATTAAGCTGAACAAGTTTTTCATCAGCCAGATTAACTTAATTGACAATCCATTCCTATCAGCTAATGCCAAGGCCATTGTGAGCAAATACTGTAAAACTATGGATTAGAAAAGTTAGTAAAATTCAACTATCACACTCCAGTATGGGAAGAGAAAAATAAAACTTGCTCAAATACAAATGTGTTAAACAGACAAAAAATTTCACTTAAGCATTCAGGTCTGGAAACATCCACATGGCCATAGATGTGTCATAAAACCAGCACCATGGGGCTTTTTCTACACTTTTTGGTCTATTATAAAGCACTGCACATCGAAGAGAACTAACTGAACACAGGTGAAGAAATAAGTTTCTTCCTAATACTATCATTCCTTCAAAGCAATAATCTTACATCAGAAAGTAACATAGCTCAAAACTTAATTCCAGTTAAACAACTAAGGACGAAATGTAGAGCACATGTAAGCATGTAAGTCATTTATGGTAACTCACAAAAGATGAGAAACATATTTTACACAAATTTTTTCCCTCTATGTTTTAAAAAAAAAAAGTCTTCTTCCACCTTCTCTACACTACAAGAAGGAAACCAAATTAAAATCCTTCAGACGTTCAAACAATTTTCACAACTAAAAAGGCACTGTGTGTTCCAGAGAATTTATGGAAGTTTGATGACCAGTAAAAACTTATCACCAGGACAATCTAAACTGGATCAGTAACAAGCATCTGGATATAGACAAGCTAGAAGAACTCAGACAACCCTCTCAGCATTAAAATCAAAGTTAGCATGTATTTAAAGTACTTAAAAGTCATTGTTTCACACTGCAACAACAGTTAAAGTGCATTTGTTGTTCTCTAAACACACAACAAGATGCATCTTTTAGCCTAAAGTAGACAAAGCCAAAACCTCCCATAACCCACCCCCAGTCTTACACCATGGGGCTGTCCTGCTGCCACCAAACAGCAGCTACTAACACTGCCTCACAGCACTGCACAAACACCTAAAAACTGCAAAAACTCGTTCCTACACTTCCATTTCTACAGGTCTGAGACAGCTTGGAAGACATAGAACAGTAGGAACATTATAAGCATTTCAAGTTACTTAACAGAGCAACAACTAATTGATTTGGCAATCAATTGACAAACACCTGACAGTTTCTTTTTTTTATTAATTCTCAATCATTAATGTTTGGAAGCTAAATGACACTTTAAATAAGGCTAAAAACTGAGTAAAGCAAGGATAGACTCTTGCAACTGAAAAACTGTAAACAATCTCCTTTTCTAAAATCAAAAAATAAGCCTACCAAGCCTTGGTCTTGGCCTGAAGACCATCTCTAATCCTTTTACTTCTAATGCACAGTTATCTTGCAGCAATGACCCCCATGGGACAGATAAAGAAATTGATTGGATAAATCCATCTGTGACTTCCAGAGGTGCATCAGCAGACTCCAGGATCTCATTAAGACACTAGAAAACAGTAAAATAAAATGTAAAAATAAACTTTTTTTAAAAATCACAGCCATAATTTTGCATCTAATAAATAAAACATTTTGACGCTACTAGAAAATTTATTATACTCAGACAAAAAAAAAAAGACACTTTCAAGTATTTCAATTCCATTGCAAGTATTTAAATTCCATTGCAATTTCACACTACCTTCCTTTCAGAATTGCTCTGTGGTGGCTGCATAATCTGTATGTCTGCTAACTTACTCTTATAAATACTAGAATACCAACAAGAGTTCATCTGTTCCTTCTTTGGCAGTACTTAAAGAACACTGAAAACAGGCTGACAGTAAAAGCACAAAAAACACCTATTCTCTATGGTAGGAGTATTTCCTAGCATGCAATTTTAATGTAAAGTTCATTTTTGATATCTCTGTGACAGTGGAACAATGGACCCAAACAATCTTCTCTTGCTGTGTAACATGGTTGCCATTTCTAAATCATATCTTTATAGTGGCATTATAAACACTGCTACCATCAAGTTGGTCAAAGTATCATAGCAGCTCTAATATAGTAATTTAGGATTTTCAAGTTTTCCACAGTCCTCAGTTCCTCTTGTTACTCTATATAGGTTTCATTACATCCATACATGAAAAATATTCTTCACACTTAGGCTAATAAAGAAGTGAGTTCCTGCCTGTGCTTTTATTTAGAAATACAGTTAAACTTAAGTTCTTAGACAATAAGTACTTAGCCTGCTTTAATGAAAAAAAAAATTCCCAATCTTATTCACATACCAAATTTAGTGAGTGCAACTTTCCAATGTAAACAAGACCCTATTAAAGACTGTGGTTGTAATAATAGGATGTAATCTTCAACTGGCAAAAAAAAAGGGAGATTTTGACCTTCCTGAGTTTTGAACAAGGCCACTGATTTTATCTGAGAAAATGCTTAAATTCAACATCAGAATTTTTTTGGGGTTTGCCATCCTAACTGTATTTAAATTTATATTCCAATTATACAGAATAAATCAAAAATAAAGAAAATAATTTTTCAGAAAATTACATTTTTAATCCTTATGTCTCCAGGTGCAACTTTCCCATCATATTATTGTTACTCTCCTTATGCTCTTAATAATCTTGCTTTTAGAATTTTGTTTGCCTTGCATGTTCAGCTTTTCTAGTTTCTGTTCCAAAGTCCACTCAAGCAGCAGAGAAAAACACCAACTCTAAAGAAACAGAACCTGAACAGTCCTGTTGGGAATTTCTTAGGAATCAAATAATCACCTAAAACTCACTGACATTAAAATTTTATAAAACAAATAATAAAAAAGCTCAAACATATTTGAACTTAAATTTAAGAATTGTACATGCAGCAATAGCATAAGATAAGGTAAAAATAATTATTAGAAATGAAAACTGTATTTTAAAATACCACAGGTTCATTTAAATTACTTGAATGAATTAATTTTCTATAGCAGGAAGTCAGCTTGCTACTATATTTTGAATAAGTCTGACTCAGATGTCTTTTTGCTACCCATGTGCAAGATGATAAATATATTTTAGTACACTGTTTACTATTTTAAAATAGAAATTTACTATTTAAAAGCACAAAAACTGAAGCACTCTTGAGCTAAATTGCTCCATAAATGGGCCAGCTGCTCCTAGAAGGAAGTTATTAGAGCATTCCAAGTGAAATTCTAAAACTGTAGCACAGCCTTCACATCAGGACTTGTTTCCACATTATCGAGCAACAGTCCACAAAAGTACTATTTAATCCATACTAAAATTCAACCACTAACATTATGCATTAGGTTTTCATTCTTCTGAGCAGCCCAGGTCCCAAAAGGCAAAGGCATTACACGAATAGCCCCAGGAATTCCTACATATTTTTACAGCCTATAAACACATACAATGTTGGCTAAACTATCTACAGTGCTGAGATGAACAGAAATATCTGCAGAAATGGACGCCATGTAAAAACGCAGTCATCCTGGTGATTCATTAGGAACAAAGTTACAATGACTAGGGGGAAAAAAAGAGCTGTAGTACTTCCGTGACATCTGCTTTTGCAATCCGTCAGACATGAGAGTCACGTGCAGAGAACCTCAAACATGTAATTGTTTACAAGTGGAACAGAAAAATGCTGATCCTCAAATGGGGAAGATCACCTATGCATTACAAAATACTAATTTAATCACTGTGTATACGTTATGCTCACTTCATTTAATACTAGCCCGTAACCACTTTGTTACTAAGTATTTTACATTTTAAATAATATCACTTTGACTCGCACAGAGTGCTCGACACCCACTAGAGGGCCTAACAATTCAATTAAAGCGGGGCAGCCGCACTGCAAGCCTGCCACAGAAAACAAGCTGCAGACACAGCCAGAAAAGAAAAGAAGGAAACAAACAAGCATACAACAAAAAAAAAAGTCCACATTCAAACACTGGAAGCATTTTTGCAAGCGTCTGTCCCCTACCACTTTCAAAAGTATTTTCACACAAACAACATTAAAAAGCATTACTTGAAAACATTATATATTCACAAGTATTTTAAAATGTACCCTGCGTAGTCTAATACCAGTACATAGTCTAGCAGAAATGTGGTTTGGAAAACATTGAAGCAAAGGTCCTAGCTCATCATCTACGCTACCCTGGAAGTCAGTGACTAATTCACTGCAGTGTTTAAGTCTCCTCATGAGAGACACTCGAGTGACAGGTAGAATTCACTAAAGTTGGCAATCAAACGAGGAACCTTCAGAAAATATTACAAACACAGTAATCCAAAGGTCTGTCTCTACAGTAGGCTAGAAGTATACATATCTGTGCATAAACACATACATATTAAAAAACATACATGCCAGGACTGGAGTCTGACAAGCCACCTACTGAGCAAACTCCAGCTAAAATCAGCTTTCTTTTTGTCAACAAGTACTTTAACCACTACAAGATGGGGAGACAATGTTTATAGATCCACATAGACTAAGCCCAGCATAACACTATCATTAGGAACCAAGATGACTCCAAGACAAAGACAAAGCATAGATACAGCTTCGTTTTCATCATCCCTAGTAGTCAGTAAACATACTCCGCATTAACTACAGGGATTTCTAGCAGTTTGGGCTACAGTAGCTCGTTCTCCCTGAAATAGCAGCAGCTATTGACTTCTTTCAGTTTTTGTTTCCTTTCTCATAATTAAAAAATATGCAATCGAAGTGAGGGTAGAAAAACGTATTGTAATAAATTATAATTTTTTTAAGTGCTAGCATATCCAATAGTTTCCTGGATTAAATGCTAATTATGGCTACAAGTTTTTTGCAAAAAAAGAGGTTATGTTTTGAAAATAAAGTGGGTGTCAGCCTGGGGCAGATAATCAGCTGGTCCTTCAGAAGCAGCAGGAGCCGAGGGGCTGAAGCGCCAGCATTTCTTACCCACTTATCCAGAGGGACCTGCGTCAAGGAGCCGGTGCCCTGGTAGAGATCCAGGCTGAGCTGTTCCAGGCTGAGCTTCTCCTGCAAGAAGTGGCCCAGGTACCTCTGCAGCAGGTTCCTGCAGGCTCTCTTCTTGATGGACTCCGAGAAAGGCCACGGCATGGTGGCTGCACGCCGGGGGCCGCGAAGCCGGCCGGCGGGATAGGGCGGGGGCCGGCGGAGAGCAGAGGCGAGGGACCTGAGTGGGGGCCGCCAGGCCAAGCCTCGCCCCTCGGCGCGGGCTACGGCGGGGGATCTCCGCTGCCGAGCGGCACCGCCGCCGCCCCTCACGCCCCGGCGGGGCGGCACTGCCCGCCCTAGGGCGAAGAAACGCTGACAGCCAGCTCCATCCTCACTCGGACACCGCCGCCATCTTCTCGGTGGCAGCGGAGGGG
>VXBU01013962.1:447478-468941 GCA_013400315.1 Bombycilla garrulus
TAATGTAGCTGTTAGTCCGTGACTCGCCTAAGCAGCCCCATAGCCTGCCTGCTGTCAGAGAGGGCGGCTGATAACCTAATTTAAATCTATTTTAGTATCGGCAGTACAGCACACGCGTGGCGCGGCTCGGAACAAAGTCCCAGACTGAGGGGCCGAGCGGCGCCAAATGTCCCGGGCCGGGCGGGGGGCCGACGGCGGCTGCGCGCGGCGCGCCCTCAGCGGCGGCCGCGGNTGCCGGGCCCCCGCGTCTTCCTCAACCACCTCGACTCCTACTGCGGCCGCAGCATCGGCGAGGTGACCGCGGGGCGGACCTGCCGCTGCTCCGGGCCGCGGCTTCTTTCTGCCTCAGGCACCTCCGCCCGCCGAGGAACCGCCGCTGGTCCCTGGGGAGCTCGGCCGGGCGGGCCGGAGGGTCAGGTGGAATAGGTGCTGAGGAGAGGCACCGGAGCATTTAAAGGGATAAGATGGAGTAAAAATTAGGAGTAAAAATAAAGCATTAGAAGCAGGAAGCCGGGATAAAGCCGGTCGGGAGAGTTCAGGCAGTAGCTGATCGCTGTGGGGGGTGATAACCAACTTCCCTGAGAGGTAACTCCTGCCCGAGAGGAGCCAGGCGCGGAGCGGAGGCGTCCAGCGACTCGCCAGCACCTTCCGCTTTGAGGCGTGGGACACAAGTCGAGACAAAACATTCCAGCTGAGGCTGAGCAGTCCCTAAGGTTTTCCCTTCAATGGGAAGCTGTTTCTGAAGGGCATTACCAGCAACAGGAGCAGGGCTGGTCAGACGGTGGTGGTGCCTTCTGGAGAGCACGAGAAGCTGCGTAGGCCTCAATAGATATTTGTATACAAATTATGTTCTTGTATATTGCAGTATTTATCCACCCGTTTTGTTGGGGCGACGCTTGAAAGTCCAGATGAAGAAGACGAGGGAGATGAAAATGATTCAATTGAGCCCACGGGCTCAAAGGAAGTCTATGGAATAGTGGGTACTCTTTCTAAACCAGAGAGTACTCATCCACGTTTTGCAAAGGAAACGTATGAGGTAAGTATGAGTCTGATTTCAGATTGCCTTTAGACAACATTAGAAATGTAGCAGGTCATGTAAAATGACCTGCACTAGTGAAATGGTCTTTTGTTCCTGCTGGAATCTGTATATATCTATTTTATTCCTTCTGTTTCCTGCATGCGCCCTCGCTTCCTCTCTTCTAGGTCTGACACAGCAAATAGTAAAAGGAAGAAACTCAGACAGAAAATAGATTATGTCCTCTTCATAACTTTTTTTAAAAAAAATCTGTCTTGATGATCTACAGATCTGCTTTCTTTTTCTCTCAAAGCTTCCACTTCAAGTATCTCTCATCTTCTTTATGTCTTTTGTCACCATTTTGAGGGTAGTGGTGCTGGAACTGTCCCCCTTAGCTGTTAACTGAAATCATAGCTTTCACTTGCAGCTAGTTGTTCTGAATATCTCCGTCTTTGTATAAAGATGTGTATGTCCAGAATTTGTTTAACTAAAGGAGGCTTGCTCTTATGAATGTGATTGCTTATTGCTCGATTTAGTTTTCTGAAACTAGAATTGCCTCTATCTCAAACTGCTTGTTATAAACTGATTATTATTCTTCTTATTGGAGAATCTCTTTCAACATTTGAAAATTTTGATTCAGATGTCTATGCAGCTGAACTGTTCAATTAGGAAATTATGGCTAGCAGTGTTTAGTTTTAGCTGCTGCTTTTGCCCTAAATGTTCGCTGAATTTGTTCAAGTGATACAGACTTAATGAAAATGACAGGATGCTATCTTTCGAAGAAATGGACATTTTTTTTTATGTCTTCTCCATTCTGCCAGTGGATAGTTGTTTAAAATACCTGGATAAATAGCAGATATTTTTTGGTACTCAGAATTGCACTAAAAATATGGATCCTAAAATACCATTAAAAGTCCATATTTTTGATCTATGTTAATGTGTACTCTAAATTAGAAATGTCAGCATTTAATTTCCATTTCATCAGCTTTCTTGTATCTGACAGATAAAAGTTTGATAGCTATCTTATGAACAATTCCAACATTCTAGGGTTAGAAATCCACGTTTTATCCAGAAACTGAACTTGAAAAGGATTTTTTTTTTTCTAATAACAGAATCTAACTCTTTTTCCCTCAGGTTTCTTCTCGAGAAACACTCTTAAGCCACTTGCTTAAGTGTGAAATTATTTTATATAATATTACTGAGGATCCAAACCAAATTGAGGAAGCAACGTGGGCTGCTTCTGGTTAGTATAGCTATACTGAACAGAAATTTGGTTTCTGTATAGGCATCAAAACTTGCCATAAATATATAATGAAATTATCAGACATTCATGGTTCACTTTAATATAAAATTGGGTTCCTTGATGGAGAAATGCTGCACAAATTGTTAAATGGCAAGGAACTATGGAATGCACTGTCACATTCAGAAGGGAGAGAAGCTGACAAGCAATGGTCCAACTCTTTAAATGACACATCTGTGTAGCCAGTAATTTCCCTAAATAACTGTCAACCATTGTCTCATCTATTTGCATTGGGAGGTGGGTAGAAAAATTGCTCCTGTGATATTCAAAGAAGGTTTCAATATTTTATATAATTATTTTAAGTTTCTTTTTCTTACAAGTCCAATAAAAAATATTGCTAACTGTCTTTTGGAAACTTTCTCCTTATTGTTGTACCCAAATTCTAATAGGCAGCTGGAATCCTTTTATGGTGAGAGTACAATATCATTCTTTATATGACAGCTAAACTAAATTATGCTTTCCTCTTTATAGTATGAATGCTTGGACAACAGAATAATTTGCATAACAAAAAATTCATTATCTTGCTTGATATTTAAATAAATTTGTTTGCATTCAGTAGCTTTCTTTTCCTATCAGGAAATATCCACACATTTTTATTTTCATTCAGTATTTCAGCAGTCAATAGAGATGAATGATTTCCTAGTATAGATTGTTTTGTCGGGGATTTTTTTCCCCCCATATTGTGTAGCTCTTTGGCAATTATGTTAGTTCCCGATAATTTGATTCTTTATTACTATTATTTCTCCATTGGTTCTCTTCCCTGATTTTTTATCTTTATCTTATATTAACTCAAAAAGCATTTGCTTAAAAAGACATCACATAGAACATTGATATGAGTGTCTGTACAGGATCTTTATATAAGAGCAAAAGTACAGTTTGAATAACACAGTTTCAAATAAAATCTTTGCTTTCATTTAACAGCCCTACATAAGGAAATGGAGAATTTTGCAAAACAAAAGTTATTCATCCTCATTTCAACAATAATGACCTGGGGCAATACCAAACCCTCTCACCCTGTAAGTAATATCAAAACATTGTTTTTATTTTGACAAAATGTTGCCATTTAATGGAAAATATTCATTACATTCAGTTACAAAATATATTTCAGTACTTCAACGATAGCTTCAAGTGAGCAGGTGTTTAGGATTCTTTGACCCTTACTCACTGCTTACTTCCAAAATTGCTAGATGTAATTCACTGACAGAAAAGTTTAGGCATTGGGCTATAATGATACAGAAAGACATAAGGAGTTGCTTGGTCAAGAGGCAAGACAAAAGCTAACCACACTATGCACTGTCTTTCAGTCATTAAAAAATCCCATGCTAACTAAATATATAATGAAATTCATAATTAAAATATATATACATGTAATATATAAAANTAAGTTATTGTATTTTGCAATTCTCAAATTCAGTGTTACAGAAATAGATTTTTTTCAACCTTATGTAATGCTATATATAATAAAACTAATTTTTTAAAAATATAAAAATTGGTTAAAAATCTTTTTTTGTTAAATTTGAAATTGAACTAGTGACATTTTCAAAATTTTGAACCTCAAGCATCAAATTCAGAATTTTGAAGAATTCCACATGAAGACAAAGTTAAAACAGATTTTAGAATACTTTTAAAAAACTTCCTTTAACCCTCTAGACCTTTAAAAATTGTTCTGTTTTAAGAAATATATATAAGTTACATTTTTTCTTCATAGGACAATCCTAAGAATCCTTTTATTGATGATGAGTATCGCAAAAGAAAATCTCATCCTAGCTTTATGGATCACATAAATGCTGAAAAACACATTGTAAAACTTGGGAAAACTGTATGTATAGAACTTATTTTTATAAAAGTTGATTTGTCTTCTTATTTAGACCTTTATCATAGTAACAGAAATTATCAACCATTTGAATAAGTTGTAAGAATATATTTTTGTCTTTATAAATATGAATGATACAAATTATCAAGAAAATATAGTAGCATAGAGAATACTATAATGTCTTTTGAAACCCAAGTGTATGCATAATAAAAATCCCAATTTCTTTTTTTTTTCTTTAGGTAGGTAGTAAATCATGCTTATCTTAAAAAAATACTCTTTCTTTGGTTGTACCAGAGACAATCAAAGCTGGGGTCTATGTGGAAAGATTTGAGGAAGAAAGATTGTAGAGGAATGGGATATTAGTACAGCTCTAAAGAAAAATGGCAGCTTTAAATATTAGCAAGCTATGAGTATTACATCTCATTTAAATTACTTAGATGTTCTGGCCACACCTAGTATTTCCCTGGATAGTTTGTGCTCTTGAAGCAGAGGCCTTGTTTGTTGACTTTTGTTCCACCCTATAATTCACTTTAAAATCACGGCCATAGAGCTGACACAGAATAGCTAAAATATGTTATCACGTTATACGTTTTAAAATCTCCTCCTTCAGCTTTGCTTATTTTGGTCTGATTAGACTATTAATCTTACCAGAGAACAGACTATGCCTCTATTTGTATTAAGAACTATTATTAAATAAATACCAACAGTGGTTCATCTTACAATTCAGGAAAATAGAAGCTGTTGTCATTAGTGGTGGAATAGTGAGGAGAAGTTCTCAGAAAAAATAATTTTATGGGTGCCTTCTTTACTTCTCAACAAATGCCAATGAATGCAAAACCAACACAGGAGGTTAAGAAGACAACAAAATACTCTGGATGATGAAGGTGTCATGTGATCATTCTTTTTCTGTGTTAGGAATTTCCCATAATCAGTATAATTCAATGTCCATTGGAGAAATGTATCCAGCTAATAACAGAGTTTATTGTGAAAAAAACTTTTCTCTGATTTGAGCATACATTTGCCATTTTATGCCCTGCTGAGAAAATAGCACTAGAAATTATATTCTGTTCTACTGTGGACCTAATAGTGCAGAATGCAAGTAAGAATTTGGTTTATAGCTTGCAAAAGCACTGTTAAATAGGTTTTTCTTTTACTGTGCTAACATGGATTTATAAGACTATGAGATAAGTTTCACACCTAGGATGTTAAAAACAGGAAAATTTTAGACAACATCCATTAAACCTTGTGTTAACTTGTGCCACAACTTAATACCCAGATGAATTATTAACTATTTTTCTGATTAGTCCAAAGCACTGATTCACTGCATATCAAAAGTATTCATATAATTAGCTTCTAAGTGTTTGTTGGACTGAGCATCTGTTGAGAAGACAGATATGTAGCAGCACATGACAAAGAAGCTTGAATATTTTCAACACCTACCTGCTGTAACCCTTTGAAAAGGAGCCCTTTTCCTTCAGAACTCCAGTGTTAGCACCAATGGGTATCACTGCCCCTGGATGGTTTCTGTCAGCACTTTGGAACAGGAAGGCTCCAAAGCATCTGTTCTCTTGAAATCAGCTTTGGCTTCCTGTGACAGCTGGAGACTTTTGGATTACAGTCTTTACTCATTTCTGAATTCAGTGATATCTAGAGAACATGTCATCAGTGAAAGAAATTAGTGTTATTTTTCCCTGCAAAGAACTCAGACACTAGGATTCATCAGTCTTGTCAGCCAGGTAGAAAAGCTCTTGCACTAAGAATAGAAGGTTTTCTAAGCCTTGTTGCCTGTTCAGAGCACAATTTAATGGAAGTTGTTTCTTAAAGCGAGATTTCACCTCTCTGCATTAGTATACCTCTCACCTATTTTTTGATTAAAATTTAGTAACAGTCTGAGAGTTTAGGAGTCTTTGTTTTTTATCACTAGCAATTTTTTACCTTTGTGGCATTCAGGCTGTGTCACTTTTCTCAAAAGCTGCAATCTCTGGGGTCCTGCCAAATTCAGAGTCCTTGGAGAAATATCTGCCTACCAAAGGCAGAAAAGTTCTTCATCCCCCCAGCTCCATTCTCAGTGACATCACAGTTCCCGAATCCATTTAGAGCTGTTTCTCACTTCAAGCAATTTATTAGAACAGAGCAAGCAAACAAGAGGAAAACAACCACAGCCTGGAACTGAGGATCACAGCTAGAAAGTGACACCTAGTGGCTTTAATGAACAATTCACGGGAACGTGACGTCCCTTACTGGGACTAAACATGCCGTGAGGAACAGCAACTTGCCTAAGAATTGCCTTATTTTTAAAATTACCTATAGCCAAGTAACGTCAAGTAGTACCTTGGCAATAGGTGGCTTGTGACACTAAGTAACTATTCTCAGAGGAATTGATTTGAATCTGTTTTAGAGACATGTATTTCAGCGAAATGCAGCACTCAGTGCAAAGCCATGGTTTGTCTTCACACGAGGCAGGAGTTAGCACAAGGTACATGGAAGAAAATCCTGTGTTACATTCTTTTTAAGGGAAATGAGAAATAGCACCTCCTGTACATTCTGAATAGGCAGGTTTTTCCTGCTAGGAGACAGAAATTACCACGTATCATCTGGGACGTGTCTGCAGTCTGTCTGGAGCATCCCTGGGGGCTCTTAGGTGCAAACAGTATCTATCATGGTATTGCCCAAGCAAACTCAGTGTGTGTTAAGATACGAATAGTAAGAGATACCTCCACCCAAATTAAGGTGCAAACGAGACCATAAACTGAATTCAATTATACAGATTTTATTTAACAATGAATGTGAGGTAGAGAGATAGAAAGAAATAGAAAACAGAGCAGAGAGATCAAGCAGAAGATAGTCACCACCGAAGGATCCAGGGCATCGTGTTGGTCCTTCTTCATACTGGGCTTCTCAGTGATGGGGGTCCCAAGATAGTTCAAAACTTTTTTCATATTTATAAATTTTAGCAAACAAAGCAATTAATATTCATTGTCTACACAGTTCTCTTAATCTATTGGTTAAATTTTCCCTCGCTTCTAATGCTTCCATGCTCAGTCTTTCTCCTCTTTTGAGTTGATGGGTTTTTTGGGTCAGAAGGCCATGAGTTGGTGGTCATGAGCTCCCTGCCAGAATTACCTTTTACCCAGCTGGAGCTGATTTCAGCACACTTGCTGAGCTGGCTTACCTTATGGCCTGTAAATTCTGCATTTTTTGTGATCACTATCAGTAGAACATTCTTCTCCCCAAGCTTTGTTAATATCCCCCTGGGATAATAGCCAGACAATAGTACCACCTTTATCATATCTCAAGTTGCCACTGTGGTGGCTTATTTTACAGTCCAAGTTCCAGGTATTCACAGAGGCATATTCAGGGGAGCTTCAGTGGTGGTTGGTGGTCACCATCTGACCCATAACTAGGGGTGATCTTTGTTCGATACACAGATGAGCAGTTGCTTCATTACGCTGTTGGCCACAGTGGGAATTTTTGTCCAGATGTGTCACCCAGGATGCAGTAACCAGATCACCTCTTGCCATGCCTGGAGTTAGTGCTATTTTGCTGTAGCTCCCTTCTGTGTTTATCCCATGGCAAAGTCCTTCTGTGGCCCTAGCAGTGTTTGAAACAGGCAGCTGTCCTCACGGTGTGGAAGCTCTTCTGCTATCTTCAATGCCTTCTAATTTTAGTGTTTTAGTGATTACTACCAAGCTGTTGAATTCAGTTGAGTTGTTTTTATAACAGAGTTTCACTTTGTGAGTAGATAAAACCACATAGATACAACACACTGACTTTGCAACTTGGCATTGAGTTATATGATGCTTTGCTTATATAATCAAAGATTGGCAAAGACCTGCCTTATTTTTCTGTTCCTAAAATATTATAAAGATGATAACAAAAGGTCCATTTCCCTCCCCGAAAAAGTAGTAGATCCCAAAAGTGCACATGTATTCCCACGGCTGATAAAGGCAGGTTCTTTTACATTGTATGATGAAGATAAATAATGCATAGGATATTTACAACATTAGACTTATTTAATAATTTTGTTTCATCTTAAATATTTCAAAGTGACTAATTCAAAAAACTTCTTTGAATGTTCTTTTTTTTCCTTTCAGATGATTTAATTTTTTTTTTCTGTCTAACCATCCTCACCATTCATACAGACAGTAACATGTATGTCCAAGAAAACAGGCAGATTTATGACATTACACAGTAATGATCAGCCAAAACATGAGGGCTAATCATGATAGTGTTAGGAAAACATTTAAATAGTTCAAAGATTTTGTTTTTAATTTTGCATCAAAGTGAAAGTAAAGAAATTGTTAAATCATTAATCCAGCATTTTCTGCTGCTTTAGACAGCCAAATGCAAATGGAATACAGTGAAAAAAATAGCTGCAATGAAATTCAGAGTTATTATTTTCTTGAAAATAGGAAGTAGAAGCATGAATTATCCTGTTCACTTATTTGATTTACATAACTCCCAAATTTTACCTCTTTATTTTATTTTAATCTTATAATTTTTGTTCAAATGTCAACAGACCTTTTTTTTTTGAAGATAGCTGTGAGTAGTTTTTTTTGAAGGAAGTGATAATAATATGACTCAGGAAGCTATAGGATGTGCCACAATTGATATAGTTACAACTTGGAAGTGAAATTGTTGGCACACTTGTATATTTAGCATATTCAAGAGTCAGTGTAAACCTGTATCCCAATTGCAGTACAAGATCTTAATAAAAACTTCCTTGCTGATTTCACTTTACAGAAGAAAAAAAAGTTTTCAACTTATGTTGTTGCCTCAGGACATCAATATGGAGCTGGGGAAGGAGTCTTTCACTACTTTTTTAAGGTAGGCATCCAACTGTGTTTGAAGGATCATCAAATTTCTAAGGGCAAACTGCACTGGAATTAAATCAATTTTTAGCAGCCTTGGTATTGTAAGCTCAATGCTTTCATGGGCAGCACAGTTTATTTGATCCTTCTGAAGTATTTTAGCTACAGTGGAAGTGTTTTTTCTCTTCTTGGTTCTATTTTTTCTTAGATATTTCTCTGGTTTTTGAACAGTATCTCCATATGTACTTTCCAGTAAGAATATGTCTGTCATGTAAATGGAACCTTGGGAAATGTCTTTGTCTTTCTTAACATTACAGTCTCTCTCTTTTCTTTTTTCTTTTTCCTTTTTCTTTTTTTCCAAATATTTGGTTTCTTTTGGTGATACAAAGTAATGTTTGCCAAGATTGCAGAATACTCTTTAAAAAACCCCAAAAAACCAATAAACTCTTCTTTTTAGTAAGCTAGCAATCAGTATTTCTCAAGAATGGTTTCCTTTACTGCAGTTCCTTTAATTATTCAATAAACTGAACTTTAAATCTTGAATATACAGATTTGCCTAGTAATCAAATGTTCCTTTTTTAGCTCTAGTTAAAAGTAACCTTTTTTTCTCACTTTATTTTCTATATTTTCAGTTGTGTTGGCTTGGTGAGACTCCTGCAATACCTGTTTTTGGAGATGGAAGCAACATTATTCCAACCATTCATATTCATGATTTAGCACTGTAAGTGGAAAAAAAATTCTCAGAGCAATAATTGATACCTAGCTAGATAAAAAAAAATCCAAATCCAAGAGGGAGTACTGAGGCTTTTAAATTGGGTGGGTTGGTTTAAGGTCACACTTGGGCCCTTTTAACTGAGTCAAACAGAGCCTTCAGTTTTTTTTAGAAGTAGATGTGCCTTCTGGAAACCTTAGCTGACTGTTCCACTGGTGCTTTGCTTTTGATAAATGACAAGTCATGCTCAGTCTGGAGTGTGATACCAGTTCACCGGCACAGAACTAGAAATGGATTGGGGACTCTGCAGCAGACTAAGATAGTGTCTTCCACAGATACAGCTTTTTATTCTTTTAACTTCTTTCCAAATAAAATGTGTAGCTCTGCTTCTTTATTAAGTAAAAGATATATGAAAATGTCATGCTCTGGAATGTTCTGCAAGAATTTGCGGACTTGATACTGTTTCATGAAATGCTTTTAACAAGGAAAGAAAGCCCCTGATGCTTCTCCAAGAACCAGCCTGGGCTGTACTTACTATGTTTCAGAGTGTTGCAAACTGTAGCAGAACACAAGCCAGACTTTCAGTATATACTTGCAGTAGATACATCGATGCACACGCTTAAGGAATTAGTAAAGGTAAGAGAGTTGATAAAAGAGATCTTAGTTTCTTTTTTTTTGTTTTGGTGGTTTTTGTTTGTTTTGTTTTTTGTGGGTTTTTTGGTTTTTTTTTTTGTTTGTTTGGTTTTTTTAAAATATATCTATATGTAAGGTTTTTGAACTATGCATTTTACTGAAGTAGAAGTTCCTAGGTCTTCCTGAATTACCTTGAGTAGTAAATTACATGGAAGATTACTTTGAAATACTCTAAGACTTCTGTCCTTTAAACAAAATAGTTTACTTGATCTTGTAGAACTAATTTTTGCAGTATTACCATGAACTTAAATAGAAATTTTACCTAAGAAAGTTATGGATAATTGTTGTGGGATTCACAGAACTGTGATTAGATACTCAGTCTTTGCCATATGTTTCCCTTTGTGTTGTGGAAGATATCTTGTTTTTCCAAGAGTTTTGAAATTAAGTCTAGAACTAGCCTGAATGACACTGGTAAACTATAAACTGTGATAGTGAAGGACAACTCACAGGACACTTGCTCATGTAGATTGAACAAATGTTGCATAAGGACCAAACATAAGAGCCGTTTGTTGTTGTTGTATCAAAGAGAGTTTAATGAAACAGGGAGCTCACTGGAAGATGAAACCTATGCTTTAGTTCAGGTAGGCACCCAAAGGAGAGTGGCTGGTGTCCTTTCATGGGTATGTGGCTGTTTAGAAATGCAAAAGAGAGGACGGGAGTAAGTGGACAGGCAGTTGCCAGTGGAGAGGGTGCTACAGAGAGTTGTCTTGTACCAGCCCAGGGGAAGACTGGAAGGGTGCATGGAAAAGAAAACTCTTGAGAGTTATAGTTGAAAATAGCTGAAGATTAGAAGAGTGTTTGGAAGGAGTATCACATATACCTTTTCCATGCTTACTTTCATTTGGATGTCCACTAACTGACATCATTGAAGCCAGAATGCCAGATTATTTGATGTTGTTACAGTCCAGTTTAAACCCATAAGATCAAAGAAAACTAAGTCTCTGTATATAAACAGAAAGTACTTTGAAGGTTCAAAATATACCCCAAAAACATTTTTGAAACCAAATCGGGTTAGATGTTGGTGCCAAAAAATTGATATATTCTATTTAATAGTAAAAGAGGCAAAGAGAAAGAAAGAAAGAAGGAAATGTGGGTGGGACAGGGAGAGCGCGATAAGGGTTGTGGAAGCATATCACGCATCCGAGGATCCCAATGACGTCTCGTTGCTCCCCTCCATCTGGACTTGTGGTGGTGAGGTAAAGCGGTTTCTGGGCTTGCCTTGCCCGGGTGGCCCGCCTGGCTGGTGGGCAGTCAGACCCCCTGCCGCCTTAGATAGCCCGGACAGCGAGGTCCCGGTCCGGGAACGGCTCTTGTCCTGGAGATCTCCGGCAGACGCCCTAGCCGCAGGGCTAACCTGGCAAGCTCAGCCTGAGGCTTTCAGGCGGTTCAGCTCTTTAGTGATTTCAGCTATTAGTGATTTCAGCTCTTAGCCTGCCAGGTAGCCACTCGCTAGCTCAGGGGTGAAGAGACGAGAAGAGCCGAGTAGAGCATTCCACGGAGTCTTTATTGGGAGCTCCGTGAAGGGGTCCAGGGACGGCGTCTTCTCCCGAACTGGGCAGAGGTAGGGGTTTTTATAGGGTTAGGTAGGATTGGGAGAACTAGCCAATAGTTTGGGGTCTGGGTGAGTTAACCTATAGCCTTGGGGCTTCTGGAATGTAGCCAATAGTGTTACAGGGAGATAACAGAGGGTCTTAGGAAGTAGAGCCTAGTCCATGACTATGCATTTTCTCTCCACGGAGGCCTTGCTAAAGGCTCAGAGACTGCAACAGTGAGGGTCCCCCCCACCGCCGCTACGCCGAGTATAGAATCTAGTGGGTTAATACACATCCTTGGGCAGGTGGGAACGCCCACGTGCCTCCCTTGCAGGTTCCAGTTTGACACTGTCCCTTGCAGCACTGGTGGTCTGTTGCATCATGCTGCAGTGCTCTGGTGCAGGGTTTGGGGACCTCTTTGATGGGCTGTGACATCCCTTCTGCTGTGGATAATCTTTCCCCCCGGGGTGAAGGGCTCCTCAGCTGACCTGGTGTGCACAGCGGAGAATGGGCGGTCACTGCCTCTGCCCAGAGGCTTTTTCTCTACACGCCCAAAACGTCTCCCCTCTCCTCTCCCCCCACCTTTTGGTAAGAGGGTCTGTGAGAAGGTTGGCAGCTGATAGCCCTGGGGCTGCAGTCACCACTCAGAAGATGTTAGCCTTGTGCTCTCGGAACATTCCCCTTTTCCCCAGCCCTGAGTTGTTACTTTATCTTATCTTCATCAGGGAGCAGTCAGTCAGAGCCCCATTCAGGGTGTGGTGGTCTTCTCTGCAGCCTTGGTATTACAGGTTTTGCCATAATAGGCAAAAGTCCTTCTTGAAAGTGTTTAAGTCATAAACTATAATATTTCAGTCTGTGACAATGGTTTATATAAATGTTCATGATTTAATGGAATGTAGTAGGATTTAAATATATTTTAAAGGGCTGTAGAAGTAATTAACAATTTCTGTCTAATGATGAAATGCAAATGATATATTGAGAGTTATCAGTGGCATCGATCTGAAAAGTCTTCCCAGTTGTTAATGGAATTAAATACCTCAGGAACCTGAAGTGAAAGTGCTGGGAAAATAAAGATCACCAAATAGATCTGAAGCACTAGAAATTTATTCATACATTTAAGGACTTTATAACATTTTCTGTGGTTTCTTTGGGGTTTTTTTTTATTTGTTTTTTTGGTTTTTTTTTAATTGCAGGTAGTAAGGAAGAAGTGTTACTTAGCAACCAAAAGCTAATTAATACTAACATTAAAGTTAATATATTGTTCTTAGATCTATTTCAAATCAGCATCCTGATTTTCAAGGCACAGTGTAACATAAATTTTAAAGCACATATTTTATCACAGAAATCCTGTTCAATTATTTTCTAGGAATCTGATTTGTTAAGTGCTTTTGATGTGGGTTTTTTGTTTATTTGTTTGTTTGTTTGTTTTCTGATAGTGTATCAGTAAAAATATGGGACCAGGAAAAACTGAGGAGATTCTTAAAGAAAATGCATTCCTGAGCAGAGAGCTAACAGTCAGTACTTTTCTTTCTTTTATTACTTCAGGAAAGTATTTAAACTTAAAAGTATAATATAATGGAATATATATTTTCTTTTTTCTTTATTTCAGTGGAGAAATTGAGCCCCAAAATATGCCTAAAAATATTTAAAGTGAGATTCAATTTGGAAAATAAACAAAGTAAAAGCCATCATAAAACACAGAATTTTTAAGAGTTACAGCCTCATTTAAAAGAATAAAACACTAAAGCTCTGATGTCACTGTTCCCTTTAGCATATGAGAGCACTCTAACAAAACCTACAAAAAATTATAAAAGTAACAAACAAACAAAAAAAAAAGTTAATAATGCAGTGCTGCTAAGGCTGATGAACGCAGACTACATAAATTATGCTGTATTCATCTATTTATCCAGAACAAACTGTTCATAGGAGAAATAAACAAAATACAATCCAGATACTTTTAAGATGGTATTTGATAAATTTATGAAAGAGGTGATTCCTTGCAATTACATGAAAACTTTTCATTGTATAGAATAATTGTTTAGTGTTGCATGTTGTAATAGATCATGAGAACACTCAAATACAAATATACATTGAAATTTATTATTTTTAAAAATAGCTTAAATAAAGCTTTTTTAAAAACAGCTTAAATAAAAAGCATAAAATATCTGTTTTGATTTTTATGCAAACCTTCTTTCCCAATGCTTTAAATCTTTCTATTTTCCCCATCCATTCTAGTCTTTTGTTCCAGCTGTTCTTTTAACAGGCATAGCTTAAGTCTGTAAATAAATGTAGCTTTGTTCCCTCAGCAAATGCAATTGGATATGTTGTTTGTGGACCTGCGAATGGAACCTTTTCTTCTGAAAGAAAATTTCAACGTTAAGTGGGTTGCTGAGACAGGGCTGATAGAGAACATTGCACAGGTCATTGTGGAATACAAGCAAACTCGAGGATTACTGGTAATGTTTTGGTATATGCTATTTTAAACTGCCTTTCTCTCTTTATCACCAACAGAAATGGTTATACAAACACAAGTCTTAAATTAATTAAGTAAAAATACACAGAAAATGGATATTGGTGCAAAATAAGTGAACATAAAAGCTTAAAATTAAATTGAAGAAGTTAAATAAGAGGCGATTTAAGTTAGAAAAAAAAGACTGAGTTTTATTTCCTTTATGCCTAAGACTGAAATTTTGTAAATGCAAATCAGCTTAATGATGGAAAGCTGCTATTCTGAAGCTAGTTTCTTTATGCAGTATATGGTACTCTTGGTATATTTTTCCTCAGGGATACAATAAGAGTATCTTTTATTTGAGCTTTATCTATAATAGTCAATAGGTGAGTATTTTGTGCCCTTTATATATTCAGTGAGTGTGGATATTCCAGTGCAATAGAGCCTTTATTTTACCCTGTTCTGTTGTGTAATTTACTGCGCAACTTCACTATTTCCTATGTTAGCTTGATATTTAGAACTTCTATTCAAAAGTATAGGTTACTGAAAGGAGAAAAAAATGCTGGTTTACATCAAGTATCGATAAAGCTGTTTTGCATGTCTATACCTGATTCAAACTTTGAATAAGAGTTCAGGGCATATAAAACGGGATGAAGCTACTATTGTTAAAAGTTATTTATTGAAAGTACCTTCATAGCTCTGAAAGGATTATCAAATCTACATTTGGATTAAATTATTTCATCTAAGTACATATGCATCTAACTTAAAAAGCCAGTACATACCAGGTAGCAAGGAGAAGGAAGGCTAGCTAGACTGTCACTACTCTATTGCAGAGTTTGTACTGTCATATTTAGTAAATTAAGATTGACACTTAATGATCTATGATTTTGAGTTTATTGCATAACATATTTAATAAGTGTGTACTGGAATCCTAATTGCACTTACTCATCCTCAGGCTAGGTAGGCTGAAATGAGACATCACTAGAGATTGTGATGGATCAGGAATTTTTGAGGCCAAAATAATCTTGATGACAGCAACTCTACCTCACCTGGGAAGGAGAACTATTTTATATTTATAGTAGAATATCTGCTACCACATTCCAAAATTCACTGCACCCTATCTGTGGGATTGTGTTTAATCTGTTTGGATTATTCAAATATTAACTAGCCACAACAAATTGGTCTGTAAGTCTACTAAATAGAAGCATGCTTTTTCTCCAACAGTAAATTTCTTCATGAAAGTAACTACAATACTTGAGACCTGTGAGTGATAGAGAAGACATTCAGAAAGAAAAAAATAAATTAATAAAATAAAAATATATTTTTAGTTCTAAGTACAATTGCTATCTCCTATTAGTCATATTAAAAATATTGTTGCTTTTACATAAAAGCATCTGTGCTGTTTGAATAATGTTACATCTTTATCCTTTTTTCCAGCCTCTCAAAGTTTGCATTCATGGTCCTCCTGGGTCTGGCAAATCTACCATTTCTAAGGAGCTCTGCAAACACTACAAGCTACATTACATCAATATAAATGATGTGATTTCTGAAAAAATTGCATATCTGGTGTGTTGCTGTTTTCTAATATTGCTATTATTTTAATTTCTCTGATTATAAATGTTTGGTAGCATTTCAAAATTACTTATAATCCCATTATTTTAGAATGGAAATATCTTTCAACATACTTATAATCTCTGGGGGTTGCACTGAAATCTTTTTAGAGAATGAAAGTTGCTCAGTATCTCACTGTTAGTGGCACACACAAAATTATTTATTTTTCTTTTATTACATCTGTGTATAAAATAAATTTGGTTGCACAAGTTCCGAGCCAATTAATATTTCTGTTCTTGTCATCAGGAGCAAATTGTGGCTAAAGGACCTGTCATGGTGGAAAAAGGAGAAGGAGAAGGAGATGGAGATGGAGAAGGAGAAGGAGAAGGAGAAGAAGGAGAAGGAGAAGATCATGTAGAGGAGGAGGGTGAAAATATAGAAGCAGCAAAGGAATTATTAGATGCAATAACAGAAAATATGAAGCAGAATAAAGGTAGGACATACAAAGTAGGATGGTGGGATTCAGGTATCTAGTGCAACCCTATGCAAATGGAAATCAGGAAATAAATTTTTGGTCTAGACTTTTACTTTCTATTAAAATCAAGAATCAACTGGACAAGGGAGAGGCAGTATAATGAAGAGTTTATGAGTTGAAATAGAGACAGGGAGAGATCACAAACCGAGTACTGTCATGGGCAAAACTGACCTGATGTGGGGAAATTACTTAAGTGTATTACCAATCAAAATCAGAGACCTCACCCCCCCTCCCTTCTCTCCTGAAGTTAACTTTATTCACAATTCTCTCCTTACCCCCCACCAGCAGCACAGGGCGACTGAGACTAGGGGTTATGGTCAGTTCAGCTGCTTCCTCCTCAGGGAGAGGTTCCTCACACAGGAGACAGTCCTCCACAAATTTCTCCAGTGTGAGTCCTTCCCATGGACTGCAGTTTTTATGAACTGCTCCAGCATGGTCCCCTCCACAGGATGTAGTCCTTCAGGCATAGGCTGCTCCTGCACAGGCCTCCCCAGGGGGTCAAAAATCCAGGCAGCAAACCAACTCTAGAATGGGCTCCTCTCCTTGGGTCTATGGGTCCTGCCAGGAATCTGCTTCAGTGTGGGCTTCCATGGGGTCACAACCTTCTTTTGGACATGCACCTGTTCCCGACGGAGCCTCCTTCATGGGCTGTAGTGGATCTCAGCTCTCCCCTGGACCTCCATGGGCTGCATGGTGAGGGCCTGCTCGCCATGGTCTGCACCACAGCCTGCAGGTGAATCCTTGCTTTGGTACATGAAGCACCTCCTTCCCTGCATCTTTGCTGACATGGGTGTCTGCAGAGAAGTTTCTCTCACAGATTCTCACTTCTGCCTTCCCTGTCCACATTTACTTCTGCACAATGACTTTTTCCCTACATAGATATTTTGTCACAGAGGCATTCCTACCATTAGTGATTGGTTTAAATTTGGCCAGCCAGATCCATCTTGTAGCCATCTGGCATTGGCTCTGTTGGACTTGGGGGAAGCTTCTATCACCTTCTCAGAGAAGCCACTTGTGTAGGTCCCCTGGCTAACAACACCTGTCCACACAAACCGAAAGCAACTATACACTTTGTATATTGAAAGTGATATATTTAAAAAATATTTTGGTGCTTCTTTAATTGTAGCACTTTCATCCTTCTACTTCAGACCTTTTTTTAATAATGTTGTGTTTTCTTCTCAGAGCAGAGAGCATATATTTATATAACATTAAGTGAAAAGCTGGTGAAATATACCTTTGTTGAACTTGCAAAAATAGAAGTATTCTAGTAAAAACAACTGCATGCTCACATGAAATTATGGGGGTTATTTAAGAACCTCAAACATAATTAGAAAATAAATACTGTTTATGGAAGCCTGGAAAGAATTTTAAAGTCTGCAGATAGAAAAAAACGTTCCTTGCTGAAAAGTTACCTTCTGTATATGAATAATGCCATGTAATTTTGGTCTTAGTGCTTAACATTTTCCATGTGGTATAAAGCGATCCCCCCTAAAAATGCAATCTATTGCTAAGGGTTTACCTGATTTGAATCTTGTGTATCTGCAAAGAAATGGACTTCTTACACACCTGGAAGCTTCAGTAATGAGATCTATGGCAGTATCTCTTCTGCATGCTTTGTGTTATTTAAAATAACAATGCCTTTTAAAATAGTTACATACTTTTATGATTAGAATGGTTTATAAATATCTAAGACTTTTATTGGCCATAGCAAAATAAAGTAGGAAACTGGAGTTAATGTTTGCAAAAGGACGAAAAGTCAGGTCAAACCTATTTCTTTACTGCTTCTATTAAAATCTGATTGTAGTATTCAAAATAAAACTAACTTGATATTTCATCAAGTACTACTGTTTATATCCTCGTAAACACACTGATAAGTTTATTTTATATCTACACCTCAATATTTCATAAATGGCTGACAATGCATAATATACAAATAGCAACTCAAAATATTTAACTTTTTAGAGTTTAAGTAGAAGAAAAATGTATTAAAATGTATTAAATGTTGGTAAGATTATTTCAGATCTCTTGTTTCTATAAACTAGGTACCTATTAACCTTCTTTGTCTTAGGCCATCTAGATGATGAGTATCTTATTAAAATTTTGAAGGACAAGCTCATGTCTATGCCTTGTAGGAATCAGGGATATGTTTTAGATGGGTTCCCAGAGACCTATGAACAGGCAGTGGATCTTTTTAAAGGTATGTACTGCTTGGTTTGGTTTTGTTGCTGCTTTTGTTTTTATTGCTGCTGATGTTGTCATCACCTTTGATCTCAGAGCGATACTACTTGAGTGCATCAGCACTGTAATGACTGCAGTACAAGATACAAAACAAAGTTTTGTGATGTGTGATTATTAGAACATAAGAAGGACTGTAATACACCTTATTTAATTTGTGCACAGGATAATTTTTAGACTATCTTTCCTGGTAAAGTAAAAAGTTAATGCCCAAACCTGGAGGATCCTTTTTGTCCAATGATGGTCTACTCCACTTAAGCAAACTCTACAGTAGAATTTCTTCATAATGCTTAAGGGCTACTGAATGAGGGAATCCAGCCAGTGCACCAGTACATATTTTGTGAGCCAAACTGGAGTGTATTTATTAGATGACCTATATCAGAAATTACTTCAGAGAAGCTCTGCAACACGCATTTCAAAGCAAGCACTGTCCATACATTAAGACCAAGAATCATCTTCATGTTTAAATTACAACTGAGATTTGAAGGTACAGAAAAAACATTCTTGTTCAGCTTAGTATGCTATTCTGCAAATGGTCATGCACAGCTGATACCCTACAGCCAGTTTTACTGGCTATTCATAACAGCACACCCTTAGTGGCAAAAACCTTTTTAACCATAGAGTTGTAGAATATCTCTACTCACTATTCTGAGCCTTGTCTCCATTTTTTTGCAGAATAATTGATTGGACAGAGGCCAAATGTAAGACAGCAGTTTTAAAATTGGACAAATTTAAAAATTGTATGTGCATGTACATACATCTGTGGTACAGGCAAACAATTACTAGTGTCCCAAACTATAATTCTGTGATGCCTGGCAACATGTATTACTTACTCAATTCTCTAAACTGGTGTTAGAATAATTTCCAGTTATTGGTATAATTTGGATATTGGCGAACGTGTGTTTTACTGGGCACATTTTTAGCAAATATAGTGATATTGTTGCTTCAAATGAAAATGTCAATGTCATGTCATGTGCATGTTTTAGTAGATGATGAAGCAGAAGAAGAAAAGGAAGAAGCAAAAGGCAAAATGCCTAAATTTAATAAAAAAATCATACCTGGTAAGTTTGATAGACTTCTTTTTAAAGAAACTGAGGAGTTTTATTTTCTAATTAAATAAGCTGAGGATATATTGCTTCCACCAACAAGAAGTCTAAAATATCACTCCATCTGTTCCTATTTAGCTTTAAAAAAATCTATTTCATGTAATGCTGCTGCCCTCATATTTAAAAGTGAACAATTAATTATAGAATAATTTAGGCTGGAAAAGACCACTAAGAGCATCAAGTCAAACTGTAAACCCAGTAGTTCCAAGTTCACTAAACCACGTCCTTAAGTGCCACATCTCCATATGTCTTAAATACCTCTAGGGATGGTGACTTAATCTCTTCTCCAGACAGCCTGTTCCAATGCTTGACCACCTTTTTGTTGAATTTTTCTTAATTAAAAGGAAGGGTTTGGTTCAGTTTCTGAGTTGTTTGTTTGTGGTTTTTTGTGAAAATGCCATCAGCTCTTGGCTGATAACAACAGTAGTTGCTGTCTTGTTATTACAGCAGCTTAATGGAATAAAAATGTAATGCATTGGTTGTGCTGGGAATTAAGAGTTGTTTTCATCTATGTAGAAATTGCTTTATCCTGCTTTTTTTGGAAATTTTGTATATATTCAAACAATATGTTCTTCTTCACAGAATTTATTTTTTCTCTGACTGCATCTGATGAATTCCTTATAAACAGAATAATAAATCTACCAGAGGCCAAAGTTGCTGGAACTCATTATACTGAGGACCAGTTCCTGCAAGGTCTGAAACGCTTCCGCAAGTTAAATACCGATGATGTGACAGTTCTCAACTATTTTGATGAACTTGAAATACATCCTCAGTTTATTGGTATGGAATAATAAAATTAGTAGATATAACACAAATAAAAATTTGTTCTTACATATTTAACACTTGCAAAAATCAAATAGTAAGTGTCCATATATAAATTATATTTTTATTAACATTGCAGAATACATATACAACAAGCATTTAATTACATACCTGCAAGAATGTTCTTTTACAGTTAACCTGTTCCTAAAATTTGAGGTGTCAGTTGTTCACTTTTGTAAGGTTAATTATTAGAACAGTTTTATGACTTAGGTTGCAGATCTTTGCACTGACATGCTTTCAGACAGGTGTAAAAGTACATTTTCATGGATATAAGTATTATGGTTCCTTATATTTTTTTTCTTTAGACCTATCCTCAGATACTATTGTTGTCCACAAAAATCGGTTTTGTTACCTGGTGGGTAACACACTGAAGAGAGAGGCGTTGATTGTTTATTTCAGAGCTGCGCTAACCTCTGTGCTTGGTGGTACTCCACAAATCAAACATGCCTACTATCAAAACTTTTCACTATTTATACATTTTACCAAACAAAGGGATTAGTGTTTATTCACTATATATTACATAGTTCTCTTATTAATTAGTATTCAATCTTCAACTGGATAATTATTCTCTTGCTTTCCATGCTGAGTGTTTCTCTTCTTNTGTCTAGGCCTAAACCTTAACAAGGTAATCCTAGCAACAAGTAATTTGTTTTTCTAACCCCTGGACATCATTTAGTTTGCTGTCTGTTTCATGGGTTAAATTTGTCTTCTTGTTGATCAAGCTTGAAAATATACAAAAATGAAACATCAAAGAACATAATTTCTTAAGAAAATTTTTACATTTTCAACGTTTTTCAACACCATGACAGTATGCGGGCAATCTGTAAATTAAGAAGCATTTAAGATAATTTTTAGAAATTAAAAGTGGAAAGCTGGGACTGAATCTGTT
>VXBU01013965.1:1472-12509 GCA_013400315.1 Bombycilla garrulus
TCTGTCATTGGTACAAAGCCACTAGAAAAAGAGAAAAAAAAAAGTCAGAAAGGAAAGGACTGAATTGCATAAGTTCTGTGCATATGTGTTATTTTACCATGCAGAAAACATCGTCCCTTGTACCAACGTGAAACTTTTATTTATATTATTTTCAGAAAATCTAAGGGAAAAAATCCTTTAACAGAAAAAAAGACTATAGTATATTTAAATAACTTTTCTCCTCTTGATTTTTTTTAAAAAAAGGACCAATTAACAAGTCAAATAACAACATGTAAGGGAATACATTTATGCATACCACTATTTAAATACCAGTATTCAAATAGTGTGTGTAAATCATTATTGTAGTTGCTCTGTATTTCTGATTGAAAGTGTTAAACAACTACAAATTTGTCAAAACTTGCAAGTAAGACTTCACTGTCTGATTTGCATAAACAAATATGGAGTACTTTTAGGATCTGTTTAGTCTACTGACCTTGTCTTCTCTTACAACTTGAGATGAGAGACTATACTTTTTCTTTTACTGTTGCTTACAGCCTTACAAGGCTCAAATGTAAGCTTAACTCCAAACAGCACCTTTTTTTCACACAACCTTCATCTAAAAAAAAAAAATATAAAAAACAAAGTAGAAAGCAATGTGCCACTGTGGTTCAAAAAGTAAAAGAAAATTACATTCTATTCTATGATCAGATGTACTCATACTTTATAGCTGCCTCAGTTCCATACTCTTAAGATAGCACTCAAGATGACTGACAGAAACATTTTTACATGATTGCCTGCACTAATGGCAAAAATTTTGCTCATTAAGAAGTGAATTACACATGGGGATGATGTTTCCCTTATCTGTGTAGTTTGATATATGAGTATCTAGGAAATTTGGAAATCTGGTGCAACATCCATCAATGATGAAAAAAAGTGAAAAAGCCATACTATGTTTTGCTTTATACCATTGAACTGTAAAACATGTCAGTAATCATGCTTATGGAAAGAGAATAGGCTAGTTTTTGTAAAAAAAGCTAAAGTTTGGGTTCAATCAACTTAATTTTGAAACCTTAACTGTACTTTGCAGCTTTCCTTCAGGTACCAATAAAGGCAAAGGAGGGAAACATACACCATTAACAGATGTCTTTGGGAATGCTTATCTCTTTCCATCATATTCAATGTGAATCTTGATCAACCATTGTCTAATTAATAAAACATTTAAATTCCTGAATTCATGTAAAGGAATCTGGGGTTTATATCTGTAACTTAATTCTACTGTTAATTTTTCTGTATTTTTAAAAGACATTCTCTGTTTCAGTGCTGGAAGGTACAATGAATGACAAGGTAAATTATGCTCAGCTTTTTAAAACTTATTTTGCTGCAAAGTCTCTCTGGGATTAATTTTCCCCATTTCTATTTATATGCATAAAGCAGATTATTAGCAGCATTAAGATTCTTTGGGGAAGAATAAGAACTATGCAAATACAGTGTATATGATGCAAGTTTATTTCAGATTATTTTCCTGAGATTAATGAGGAATTCTGTATATATTTAGTGTACAGAGGATGAGAAACCCAATATGTACCAATGTTTAATTTATGAGACAGAAATAACAGCATAAGAAAAAAAATGAACAAAAATTTTCCATTTCTTTTCTTGAGTTTGCCATCATCAATTCCATTCACTGCCCCATGTTCTAGTCCTAAAGATACAATGAAATAGTTGTTTCTAACTTTTCCACTGTCCAATGCAAATGATATAGGTTTCTATAGATTCTTATTCTAGAGATTACCTCCATGTTTATCACCTCAGTTATTGCTGACATGAGGCTGGAAATGCTGGTTTGTTAAATGAAACATTATGTGATATCCCTGACAAACTTGTTTGCTTTTCTTTCCATTTCTCAGCAATACTGGGAAACTACTGATTATTTTCTTGGTAGTTGAAGGATATCCATCAAGATGTTCGTCAACTTTTCTCAGTCTTCCTTAGTTCCTCCAGAACAGGCCTCATGATCTGCCTATGCATATCCACTCTGGATAATATCTTCTGAGTTTCTTTTGTAAATAACTACCAAATCCTTAAAGGTTACTGAAACTGCTTAATGTTAGAGATAATGAAGTGTTATGCATTATAGAGTTCAACACTACGCATTTTCATTTGATTTTTCACATAGAATATAGATACAATCAAATTGAATCTATTAAAGCCTAGTATACATAATAATTAAGCTAATGCATATTTCACATCTAGCACCATATAGTTAACAACATTAGCCATCTACTCTGCTTGGACTTTCATTAAATGTGTTTCAGGACATCATTATATGTCTTTCAGTAATAACTGTTCACAGCCATACTCCATCTGGAAATGGGAGACAGCAGTAAAGCTTCTGTGCTGTAACACTTCCAAATGATGCGATGAGATGTTAATTTTATGGTTACACAGCAGTGAAGCAAGTTCCCATGGGAATGCTTTTTCTAAAAGAGGCATTATTTTCAGCAAGCCTTCCAACTGTAAACATCTTTAACTCTTTACTGAGATATTCTGGTATTTTCTAAAATGTCCTTCTGGTAAAGACTCTATAATATTCCTCTATAGTAGTGAATTCAGAATTTGGGACCATTAATGTATATCACTATATTCTGCTACCTAATAACTAGCTGAATTTTGATAGAAATGTTTTTCGGATCTCTTCTATTACTACTGTTTTGTTTTTTTTTCAAAAGAGTGGTAGGAGACATTGTAAAACATACTTGAATATAAAATAGAAATTATTTTCCTAGGACTTCAGATTTCTTGTTTTAGATTTAAAAAAAAAAAATAAAAAGAAAAGCAAGCCTAATATGAATTTAAATATACCAGAGCATTAAATGGGTGTACTTAAAAAATTTCAGTGGGTATTCTTGTTATTAAAGACTTTATAAATTCATTATATTAACTATTGTGAAGTCAAGGAGTTAAAAGCCTCAGGAGACACATCTACAGGACCCCATTATCACTGAGGGGACTGTAGTAGATAGATTTAAGGAATAGTATTTTATACACTACTATAAGCAGCAGTCATGTGTCTTATCTTGCCAGTCATAGTATTTCAACAGAAATTGAACTGTCTCACCTTTTATGGCTACTTTTGAGCGGTAGTGTCATAGTACTAAATGGTGAGAATTCTCTCCATGTGTTCTATAAAAGAAAAAAGAAAAGAAAATCCTATATACCAGGTTACTTGGGTTAATGGGAGATGAGACCAAGCAACTAACTTCCTCTGGTCCCATAGTTATACTAGTGACATGAAAATGTTGCTCTCTTTAAAGACCTTAATAGCTTTACAGTCTACATATGTTATTTATGACAGCTGTATATATATCTGATGAACTGTGTTGGAGTATCCATATGTCATCTATATATGCATATATAAGAAATCATCTCAATTTCCTGAAACACAAAAATCTCAAGAAGCCTAAACATTTCATAAGAGATACAGCAGCTATAATATTATTTGAACTTTAAATATTACTCCATTGAAACAAGTGTATATACTTCTGTCTTGGTTTTGAAAGACAGGTGCCTGCCAAGGAAGTCAGGAGCTTCTCTTGGAATAGAAAATGTAAACCCCCTCCCTCCTAACTATTAAAAGGGGCTCTCAGGCAAAGANCTGGTCCTTCCTCTAGGAATCCAGTGGGAGAGAAGGCTGCTCCTCTGGGAATCCAGTAGAAGGCAGATGCCTGTTCTGTCCAAATGCCCAGATTATATCCAGGTGGGAATGCTTGGCTCCTCCCCCTGGGCAGAGGGGCTGATGTCATTCTCTGAGTCATGGGGTGGGTCCTTAATTGCCCATTAAACAGGAAATGGTTCCCAGAGGGAGTTATCTATGACTCATGGGGCAAGGTGTTAATGGCCCATTAACAGGAGATGGTCTGGGGGAAGAGGCAAGGAAAACACTGCCCCTCCTGGTTTCAACAGTTCATGAAGATGGAGATAGAATACAGACCTTCTGGAATATTTTACATTGTAACCTAGGATAACTTCTGTGGCAAGACTACATATATACGTATCTCCTATACATTTTTCTCTTTTAATTTACTTTAAAATAGACAGATAAACTACGTATTTGTTTTGTACCTATAACAGTTAATTCCATAAATTGTTTTTTTTAATTGTAAGCCACATACATTTGTTGAAAAATATTTTTGTACTTACATAACATTAAAATTTTCATTAGTTCGTTTTCATACCTGGCTGCAGTATCCTAGAGATTCCTGACAAGGCAGCAACACTGAAATATAATGTAAAAGTAACATTCAAGATATTTTTTTAGAAAATTTGGAGACATTTAATTTATTTGATTAGATTTAATCAATAACAAAGAGTTTTTTAAAATATCAGTCAATGACTTTGGGAATAAATGTAATGTTAAAAATCAAGGCACTACCATAAGTTGTTTGAGCCAAAAATATATATTCAGAACTTTTAGATTTCTACATAAAGTTTCCAAAAGTAGGAAAATACACTAACTAAACAAGCCATAGCAAATATTGCAGATGAAGCAAAGTAAATTCCTCTTTGCAATCAGGAGCTCTCTGTTTGGCCTTCTGAAACAGTGAGAATTCATACAGAATATATGCCGATCTTCAATTTCTTGCAAAGCATGAACTCTAATTCCCTTTCCTTTGTGTTTGGTTTTAAAGACAACCCACTAGTTAGAGGATTGTCAGAGGATGAAAACTGACACTTACTTAATACTCTTCATTGCCTATCAGTACTTTGGCTGTAAGTGCAGACTGAACGGCATAAGGCTAAGAATGAGCAAACAAAAGGGAAGAACTGGAAGAGATGTAGAAGCCTAAGTAAAGCTTTTAGCAAAGGAATGTTTTGCAAGAGAGAAACTGTCTTATAAACCTCTCTGCATAACATCTGTGCAACTTTTGGAACTATCAAAAGAAGGGTTTGGTTGTTGATTTACTTGTCCTGAGATAATAAAGGGAAATATGAATGAAAAAAAAATCAGTTCACTGTGTTCAGGCAAAGTCATATATATATATATATGTGTGTGCGTGTGTGCGTATGTTTGTGTGTGTGCATGTATGTTGACATATGTTTGGATTCAAGTGCTTTAAATTCAGAAAAAATAGATATGAAAATACAACTAGATTTTTCTTGTTCAGTTATGTATAACAGATAAAACATTTACTTTAAGGTCTATGCTATGCACTTTTTATACATTAATCATGCAGTCATCTTTTATCCAAAGAATCACTGGTATATTTTGATATATATTTTATGTTCCATCTGATAATTCCCACATTTTAAAAACAATTATTCAGAGAATTTTTTATTGGGTAGCAGGCATGTAATTATTAGCTAAATTAAACCAACTATAAGACAATTTATAATTATGCTAAAAGAACTATCATGAATATTAGGATACTATAATGAGCATTTTACATGAAAAAAAAATCCAAATCAATCTTGTTTAGCTGAGGTAAAGATTATTTTTCTCAGCAGGAGCAAAACTGCCATACTGGTATATCCTTTTTCTTGAGTTCATTAAGAAATTCATATTTCAAGGACATAGCAGAAGTCCATTCAGACACAAGACTGAGATTTTTAAATCACGACAGTCAAAAAAGTGTAAATTGTTTTCCCTTTGTGATTGCTTTTTGGTATCAATTTAAAACAGTGCTTTTCAAGGGACCTTAGTATATATTCACCTCAAGAATATTACTGAGGCAAAGGTCAAATTTATCAGCTTTCTGTGTAGATTTTTTGCTGTCACCTTATTCCTCAGAAACTGCACCTTTCACCATAAACAAGCTGACAAGTTTTATATTCTCTCTTGTAAACCAGGATTATGAGATATTTTAGTACAACCTGAGGAACATAACAATTAATGCAGAAGCAGACTCCATTTCATACCTGAGACTAAATTTATCCTACAAGTTTGTAACAAGAATTTCTGCTTCATAGTTATGGTAAATGTTATAGGTAAAATTTGAAAATATATGTATGTGCTACTTCCTTAATTTGGTAATGTTCTTTTTCATAATCAAATATTTATAAATAGTACAAAATAGTCTGGCTACTACAGCTAAGATTCACTCAATCAGAAGATACAAAGAATTCAAGAAAATAATTTTGAGAGCAAATAAAAAACTTTCAGCTGATATCAGAATAGGATCACTGTGTATTAAATCCTCTATTAAACATTTCAAAGAGCAGTCAACTTACTTTCATTTAAGCTCTACACAATGCAGAAGCCAAGACAGAAGGTGTACAGAATACTAAGTGATGCTGTGCCAGTTGTAAAATGTAACAAACCTGAAATCCCTCTACTAAGAATAAGTCTGTCTACAAGGTTGAATGCTGAACAAAATTTGGGTCCTTCAATCAAAGAAAGTGCATCAGAAGGCAAAGACTGTTATAGCCATCTCCTCCTGAGATTGCCCTGAGTTCACTCCTGTGCAGAAATGCACAACAAAATTCCTATGTCTTTATTTCCCTTTCCATACCCAAATGACACCTGCTATTTTCAATGAGCTGTTCCCAACAGATTCTTTACATAGAATACTTTAGCAGATCTTACCCTGGGTAACAAACTCTAATACAACATTAAATTCAGGGAAATCATGTTCTGATATTTGATTCATCCAAAGAGTTTCTCCTTGAGGGCTATGAAACCAGTTGTCTGGCTTCTCTGTCAGAAAAGTTGCTATTACCTTCTTTCAACAGGATAAAGTAAAAACAGCTCATGTTCCTGACTGTCATAAATCATATTTAATTATTTCCCCAGCAGGATCAACACCTGCTCACAGTGTGAGTCTTTCAGAAAAACACAGTTGTCTTGTTTTAGTGGCAAACAAAGATTATGAGCTTGGAAGTGAGTCAATAAAGGAGACTGTAAATGTTTGCATTTTTGGAAAGGTGGAGAAAAGCTGACCTTATTTTAGGATGCCACTGTGTGGGTGGTGGAAAATAAAGTTTTATCTTAAAATCATTTTTAGAAAGAAAATTTATCAGAAACCCCCCTATAATCTAGTTTTATAATAATTTTGCCATTTTACTTACCTAGAACTTGTCGAGAAAAGCAGGCACAAAGTACTTCTACAACAAAAATAGTTGAAATGTAAAGGACTCTGGAGTCTTTCTAACTCAAATCCTTCTGCTTACCTTTGCACTCTCTATTTTATACTACTGTAAGGATTCTGTTTGCAAAGAAATTTTACTTTTACTTTTATTTATGTTAACGTGTCTTCTATAATGCTGCTACAAAAACTAGTTCATATTGTTTCTTTGACAACAATTGTATGTTACCTAGTTAAAATTGCAATATATTCTGCTTTTTCCCCTCTCTACAGTCTCTTTTTTTGTTGGTAGAAATATAAGAACACCTCATAGCCACTGATTCACTAATAAAAGATTTTTAAAAAATTTAAAAGATTTTTAAAGTAGTTTAAGTTAAAATAGTTTAATTTGTTGGTATATTATTTTACTATGGGAGATATAGCTCAGACTCCCATCATATTATGTGGGTGCCTAAATTTTAAAGATTTGGGGTTCCTTAGTTCAAAAGGAATTAATTCTGCCTTGAAATTCCCTGTTCATTGGCAGATCTAACTTTGAAGGCCTCTAGACTCTCTCTCTACATTTACAATAGCAAAGTTCAAGAACTTTCAAATTTCTATTATGAAAGTACTTAAGTCATAATGTTTCCAGGCTGGCTTGAAAACTGGCTTACAACAAATCATGGTCATTACCTACTCACTACAAATTCTCTTACTTTGTTTCTCTCCTAATGCATCAGAACCCTTAAAATGTAGTTAAGCTATTTAAAATGCTTCAGAAGCAGCACAATGTCTGTTTGTCTTCCAGGATATAATTGAGATTATACCAGGTTATAAGCAGGGTTAACTTGTGACATATACAAAAAAAAACCCAAAAAACCAAAACCACAAAACAAAAAAAACACCCCAAAAACTATCTGTATAAAATCAAATTTTAGGCTTTAGAAACCACTCTAAATCAGCTGCTAGTTACAGATTCATTCTCTAATGAAAAGCAAAAAACCCCATGAATGCTAGATGTTTTGGAGAAAGCACAGGAAAAAAATGTTTGAAATCAACAAGCTTTTTTGAACTTTTTCGCACAGGAAAAAAACCCATTTTCTTATAATTTGACTATGAAAACATGGCTTTTTAAAAAGGTTTTTTTATTTCCACCGGGTTTATCATTTGAAGTTGAAGCTTTTGGAGTGTCTACAGTGTAGGCCATATTTCACACTCGTGAGTTATCTGAGCTGGATTTTTTTTCTACATATTGTGAAACTGTACAGAATGAGTGTCTGAATCTCTTTCACTGATTATAAATGATGATAGGATACTGAAGAAATATGTGTATTTACAGTCAGATGATCACAGATCATCTCCACTCAGTATATTAAAAAATAGTTTCTTTGCAAAAACATGTCTTTTGTAACCTCATCCATTCCCACCTGCTGCTTCTAACAGACCTACAGTCTTTTTTATGCCTTTATCATCCATTTGAAGGGTTTAGATTTTCTCTGAGGAGTACAGTTGACTGGTTTCCTACTTTTTCCTCACTTTAGCCAATCTCCTCAGAAGGTTAGAAACATCTTCCTTAAAGCACAGTTACCACTATAATCAAATTGTTCTTTAATGTCATGGTAACTTTAAACACGGGTGCTCATGATATTTCCCTTGCAAACTTCATTTATAAGCACAATAAACTCTTCTTCTAAGACACTGGTTTTCAAAGGTTTAGCTAAAATATCTAAAATTACTGCAGCTATAATAAAGCTCCTTAACAAGTCAGAATGATCAGAAAGAATGATCATAAAAAACCATTAGAAGAAACATCCTTGACTTATGTTGGTAAATACAATGTTAACCACTGACAAATGACAAGTGTTTTAACAATGGGCAGCAACTATTGTCACCTCTCAGAGAGCAGCCTCACAGTTACAATTTGTAATAAGAAATGTTGGTGGTACCATGAGTGAAAACACATATCCATGAGAAAAACATTACATTAAGGCAAAGAAGTACTTTTTTCCTGGTAACATTGAGGAATCAACATACACAGGTTAAAGCCATAGCTAACATGGGTACTTAGCAAAAAAAGGGTTATACAAGGTTATACAGCCTGCTGCAAAGGATCTTTAAAGCATTTAGTCACTGTGTCCTGAGGGTCAGCTTAGTTGTAAAATCAAATTTGGGATCAAGATGGAATTTTCATATCCACAAAGACTCCTGGACAATTTTTCTGTCTTCTCTTCTGTGCCGCACCGCTCACTCCCAAGGATCGTCGCATCAGATCACAAACTTTCTGTTCTGGTAAACTTCAGGCCTCGTTTTTGAGTTGTCGATTCTCTGGAGAATACTGGCTTGTGGTTTGACTTATTTGTACTTCAGACATTTAGATTGTTACAGGCTGTCGGAAGCATTCTGCAACTAGTGTTAAATAGGGTCAGGTACAACAGCAATTCTGCAGACTTCTGATGTAAGACCTTTTTGCACTGGTCTGTTACTGAGACAGGCTGGTTTCAAGGCCTATGTTTGCACTGGAAAATAGAGAAGAAAACATCAGCCCCAGACTCTCACACCCATAGAGTTCATGGCTACTTGAAAGTTAATTAATTTAGGATTATAATATTGTTCAGGTATCATTATAGAGGTGCAGCTTATGTTTATCTGAGAAAATGCAGACTACCTACATGAAATAGTGTCTGCTAATTTGCCAGTGCCTCATCCATATTGACCTTAGAGAAAACAGCTGAGGAGTATTTCTGTTACTATACACACTGCCAGAAACTGAAACATGTTTTAATCTTATAAGTGAAAAAAAAAAAGAAAAATTTGAAATGTGTTGAAGGGGAAGCCCCTTTGAGTAGGGGCTGTTAAATGATCTTACGAGGCACAGAGGTGAGACTGATTTACTTTGCCAGCTTAAATATATAAAACCTGTAACTTTGACATCATATAGCATTATTTATACAATCTGGGTGCAACCTATTCAGTTTAAGACTCAGGGAACATTATTTTTTATTTTCTCTGCCTTGAATATTTAAATACTACATTTTTTTCTGTTTTTCAAAGTAAAAGTAGCATCCTCTTTCATTCATTACCTCTTCCTGACTTCTATTTCTCCTTTCTGTAGACTGGTTATTTTCCAGTTCTCCTTCATGTCTTGAGAGAAACATTAAGTTTATGAAAATTCATTCGTATCTCCCTTGGTTAATCTATCTTATATAAAAGTTACCGTCTGTCCCAGCTTCCCATATAATTTCTGTCAGCGGGGCATTGGAGTGTAGTGTCTATTATTCCACTCTCCACACTATTTATAGAAACACATTATGGCACCTTCCTCCCCCCCATATCTGACATGCATAGTGATATAAATGTCTTTGCTTCATGACCACGTTCCAACTTCTTTTTCTGATACCAGAGGCTGCTTCTATAAGCACATCCTCTTGCAGACTAAGTGATCAGCCAGAAGACTAAAGGATTTTGTATTAAACCAGTGATGTGATAAATGGGTTTGGCCTCAAAAAGACCTATTCATCTCATACACTTACTGGAATTTGAAGATTAGTTCATAAGCTGCAATTCCAGACCAATTAATTTAAAAGAACATTAGAAAAAAATATAAGTATTCTCTTTGTGAAAAGTGATATGAAAGTAGTCATAGGGAAAAGATTCTCATTTTGACATGAAAGAATAAAGAATACATGGCAAATACAACTGTGATCTCTGCTGGAAGGAATGTCCTGAGAACATGCCAGCACCAGGTGATTTACAATATCAGCCACCAATACAGAGGAAGTTCAATCTGAGCCAGTCAACAAAAACTAATCATGGCACTTGAACACTTATGAAAATGAAATAGTGTTATAAATAAACGTAATTTTTACATCTCATTTATATTAACCAGTCATTAAGGTAACTATATGATGCATTGAGACTTGGTCTCACCTTAGGCAGGTACTATTCCTCTGTGGCAGCATGAGAGAATTTTTATGTGTGGCTTTTATTTCACAAAAAA